>JADHKF010000006.1:218418-611479 GCA_019925685.1 Ceratocystiopsis sp. VPRI43766 | reverse complement strand
CTGGCGGCCCGGCCCCCCCCCCCCCCCCCCCCCCCCCCCCCCCCCCCCCCACCGAGCGGCCACGTCCGCACACCATCGTGGATGCCCAGTGACGCCGACGCCGACGTGGCCTCTGCGACTCTGCGATCGAAGCGGTCTCCGTGACCGGAACGCTACTACCCCCAACAACCACAGCCACCGCCGACCCCGTCGACCCTCGTCGACCCCGACACCGACGCCATGTCGTCCGCTAACAGCATCAAGGTCGTCGCCCGGTTTCGGCCGCAGAACCGCGTCGAGATCGAATCGGGCGGCCAGCCCATTGCGCGGTTCGAGGGCGACGACACCTGCTCGATTGACGTATGTGGCGATCCAGCCCTGGACGGAGAGAGAGACCGAGATGGCGTAGACTGACACACACACCGTACAGTCCAAGGATTGCCAGGGCACCTTTACCTTTGACCGCGTGTTCGACATGTCCTGCAAGCAGTCCGACATTTTTGACTACTCAATTCGATCCACCGTCGACGATATCCTGAATGGCTACAACGGCACCGTGTTTGCCTACGGCCAGACCGGTGCGGGAAAGTCCTACACGATGATGGGCACCAGCATAGACGACGTCGAGGGCCGCGGCGTCATCCCGCGCATTGTCGAGCAGATCTTTGCCAGCATCCTGGCCAGCCCGGCCAACATTGAGTACACGGTGCGCGTCAGCTACATGGAGATTTACATGGAGCGCATCCGTGACTTGATGGCCCCGCAGAACGACAACCTGCCGGTGCACGAGGAGAAGAACCGCGGCGTGTACGTCAAGGGCCTGCTCGAGATCTACGTGTCGAGCGTGCAGGAGGTGTACGAGGTGATGCGGCGCGGCGGCCAGGCGCGGGCCGTGGCCGCGACCAACATGAACCAGGAGTCGTCGCGCTCGCACTCCATCTTTGTCGTGACGATTACGCAGAAGAACGTCGAGACTGGCTCGGCCAAGAGCGGTCAGCTGTTCCTCGTCGATTTGGCCGGTTCCGAAAAGGTCGGCAAGACGGGCGCCAGCGGCCAGACGCTCGAGGAGGCCAAGAAGATCAACAAGAGTCTGAGCGCGCTCGGCATGGTCATCAACGCGCTGACGGACGGCAAATCGTCGCACATTCCGTACCGCGACTCCAAGCTCACGCGCATTCTGCAAGAGAGTTTGGGCGGCAACAGCCGCACGACGCTCATCATCAACTGCTCGCCCAGCTCGTACAACGACGCCGAGACGCTCAGCACGCTGCGCTTCGGCATGCGGGCCAAATCGATCAAGAACAAAGCCAAAGTCAACGCCGAGCTCAGCCCGGCCGAGCTCAAGACGCTGCTGGGCAAGGCCCGCAACCAGATCACCACGTTCAGCTCGTACATGGGCAATCTCGAGAGCGAGGTGCAGCTGTGGCGTGCCGGCGAGACGGTGCCCAAGGACAAGTGGGTGCCCTTCCTGGCGCGCGACGGAAACGCGGCCGGCAGCGGAGGTGGCTCTTCTTCGACGGCGGCGGCCCCCTCTGCTGCTGCTGCCGCTGCGGCACGAAGCTCGGCGGCGGCGGCAGCAGCCGCCGCGGCAGCATCGGCATCGGCAGCATCAACCCGTCCATCGACGCCGTCGCGCCTGATCCCCGAGGGCCGGGCGGAAACGCCGGGGATGACGGAGCGGGCGGGCACGCCGTCGCTGCCGATGGACAAGGACGAGCGCGAGGAGTTTTTGCGGCGCGAGAACGAGCTGCAGGACCAGATCGCAGACAAGGAAAACCAGGTGGAGGCGTCGGAGAAGGCGCTGCGCGAGGCCAAGGCGGAGCTGCAGCTGGTCAAGGAGCACGACAGCAAGCTGGGCAAGGAGAACGAGCGGATGACGAGCGAGGTCAACGAGTTCAAGATGCAGCTGGAGCGGCTGACGTTTGAGGGCAAGGAGGCGCAGATCACGATGGACGCGCTCAAGGAGGCCAACGCGGAGCTGACGGCGGAGCTGGACGACGTGAAGCAGCAGCTGCTGGACGTCAAGATGAGCGCCAAGGAAACGAGCGCGGTGCTGGACGGCAAGGAGAAGAAGAAGGCGGAGAAGATGGCGCAGATGATGGCGGGCTTTGACCTGGGCGGCGCGGCCGACGTGTTCAGCGACCAGGAGAAGACGGTGGCGGACGCGATTGCGCAGCTGGACGCGCTGCAGGCGGCAGCAGGCGACAGCATCAGCAGCAGTGGCAACCTGGACCTGGCGGCGCTGCGGGCCAAGCTGGTGGAGACGCAGGGCGTGGTGCGGCAAGCGGAGCTGTCGGCGTACAGCGCGCGGTCGAGCGAGGTGGAGGCACGGCGACGGGCAGAGGTGGAGGCGCGGCTGGAGGCGCTGCAGCAGGAGTACGACGACCTGCTGACGCGGCACCTGGGGCCGGCAGACACGGAGGAGCTGCGGACGCGGATGGAGGCGTCGCTGACGGAGCGGCAGACGGCGCAGCAGGCGCTGGCGGAGGAGCTGCGGGTGGACGTGAACCGCAAGACGAGCGAGATGGAGCGGATGCGGGTGGTGATTGAGGACCTGCAGCAGCAGCTGCGGGCGGGCGCGGCGGCAGCAGCTGCGGCGGCCCCGGCAGCGTCGGCGGCGTCGGCGGCGTCGGCGGCGCTGGCCAACGGCAAGACGGTGGCGCAGCAGATGGCAGACTTTGACGCGATGAAGAAGAGCCTGATGCGCGACCTGCAGAACCGGTGCGAGCGGGTGGTGGAGCTGGAGATCTCGCTCGACGAGACGCGCGAGCAGTACAACAACGTGCTGCGGTCGAGCAACAACCGGGCGCAGCAGAAGAAGATGGCCTTCCTGGAGCGCAACCTGGAGCAGCTGACGCACGTGCAGCGGCAGCTGGTGGAGCAGAACTCGGCGCTGAAGAAGGAGGTGGCGATTGCCGAGCGCAAGCTGATTGCGCGCAACGAGCGGATACAGAGCCTGGAGAGCCTGCTGCAGGACAGCCAGGAGAAGATGGCGCAGGCCAACCACAAGTGGGTTCCCTCTTTCGGATTGCTTTTTTTTTCGCATACTGACTGACCCTCAGATTCGAAATCCAAATGACCGCCGTCAAGGAGCGCCTCGAGGCCGCCAAGGCCGGCAGCACGCGCGGGCTGGCGTCGCCGACCAACGGCGCGGGCGGCTTCAGCTTTGCGGGCAGCCGCATTGCTAAGCCGCTGCGCGGCGGCGGCGGCGGCGGCGACGCACCGGCCAATCCGTCGCTCGCAAGCGTGCAGGCCACCGAGAATAAGAGATCGAGCTGGTTCTTCCAGAAGTGAGCGCGGGCCGGCTTTTGACTGTGTGTGTGTGTCTGTCTTGTGGTTCTGTTTTTTCCTTGTCACGGCCCCGTTTATGCAGAGTGTTTTCCAGGATGATTCTTTTGTTCTCTTGCCTTTTGTTTGTCTCGTTTACGTTGTTTCCATCGCCTCTTCTTTCTCTTCTCTCTCCTCTTTTCAACCCTCTTCCTTTTGCCCCTTTTGTCTGCTGTGGTCCCCCACCACCACCCACCCCTTTTTTTTCTTGGTGTGCATGCCGATGCAAATGCGTATCTTCCAGCAAGGATAATTATATAGAGACGGGAGAAAAGAGTTGTTTTCTTTGGCGTTGTTGTCGCGGTGTAAGAGCGATCTCGTGGAATTACTAATATCTGAGTAATCCTTGAGAAGCTTGGACGAAAACGGAGCTTTGCTCCCTTGGCGGTTGCCACGGACGGGAAACAACAAACAGCCAGACGAACATGGGAGTCAGTCGACGGTAGCCGAGCCAAGGTCTATCTACGCCGCCGAAAACAGGAGCAGCGTTGCGATTGAATCCCCTCCCCTGAATAACGACGCTTGACTAGGTCGGCCATGGCCTCGACCTCGAAGCCGTCAACAAAGAGCGCGGCCAGCCGCAGTGCGGCACCAGCCACCGCAGCACGCACCACGGTTGCTTCTGCACGATCCGGCTCGGCGACGACATCGACGATCACTGCGGCAGGGTCTGGGGCAGGGGCGGCGTCGGCGACGCGCCGGCCGACCGCGTCGTACCGCGAGATTCTAGTGGCGCGGTCGGACGGCGTGCGCTACACGGCCCAGCAGATCAACGAGGCGAGCAGCAGCAGTGGCGGCAGCAGTGGCGGCAGCAGTGCAGCAACCGTGGGCGAAGCGCTGCGCGACGAGGACCTGGCGCGGCACGACGTGCTGCGGGCGTGGTGCGTGCGGCTGGGCCGGGCGGTGCACTACAACCTGGGGCGGGAGACGGCGTCGTCGGCGGCGGCCAACTACCTTGTGCGGCTGCCCAAGGGATACGCGATGCACGTGCGGACGGCGGCGGCAACAGCTCGGGGCAGCAGTGGCAGCAGCCGCGAAGTGGCCGTCTACGGACACCCGCTGGGCCCGGCAGCGGCGTACCGGACGCCGACGGAGCTGGCGCTGCACGTGCTGTGGCTGCTGAGCGCGTCGACGTCGCGGGCCGACTGCTCGTGCAAGCTGTGTGTGCGGATGGTGGCGGAGGCGACGGAGACAACAGACACAGTGGAAGCGAGTGCGGGCGCAGCACCAGCATCAGCACCAGCACCAGCACCGGCACCGGCATCGGCAGCACAAGCAACACCCTTGCAGCCGGCACCGAGCCGGCCTTCCTCGACGACGACCACCACCAACATCACCAATATACAGCCTGCAGCTGCTCCTGCGCAAGCTCCTGCAAACCCGGCCAACGCCAACACCAACACCAACACCAACACTACAACCCCCGCCGCCACCACCACCCCAGCCGTGCGCCTCCCCGGCGGCGGCAGCGCCGACCTCTTCCGGCCCTGGGAGCTGGTCTGGTACCAGCACGTCACGACGCCGTCCAAGGGGGCCTGGCGCCTGGGCATTGTGCTGGGGCCTGCCGGCGCGGCGGCAACAGCGCCCACAGCAGCAGCAGCGGCGGCGGCGGTGATAAACACCTCCTTCCTCATCGCCCCGCTCGGCATCGCCGGCACGCACCCGCCCGCGCTGACGGTGGCGGCCGCCGACCTGCGCCCATTCCTGTCGTTTAGCGTGCCAGCCATGCGCGCCGGGTTCCAGAACGTGGCCTACGACCAGCGCGACTGGCGCGGCATCCTCGACGAAGCCGTGCGCGCGCAGACCGGCCCGCCGCCGCCGCCGGGCCGCCCGCCCGCCTACGACCCGGCCACGGTCGCGCTCGAGGCGTCCAAGGCGGCCGCCAACCAGATCAACGCCTGCTTCTCGCTGCTCAACCGGCAGCCCGTGCCGCCGATGCCCGCCGGCGCCGGCGCCGGCGCCGGCGACGGGCCCTCCCACCTGCTGTACCAGGGCGTCTTCCTGGGCGCCGAGCTCGTCCTCGTCGGCGACGCCGTGCGCGTGGACCCGGCGCCCGACGCCCATGCGTCGGCCGCGGCCGCGGCGGCCGCCGGCGGCATGACCGTCCTGCAGGTGGCGCAGATTGTCGTCGAGCGCGCCAGCCAGCTGCTGTGGCTCGTGGGCGACGTGTACTGCCTGGCGTCGTGGACGCCGACGCCGCAGGGCGCCACGGGGGCGCTGCCGCCGCCGGCGCCGCCGCACGCGCTGCCGCAGCCGGCCGGTCAGGTGTTTGGCGAGGAGGTGGCGGACCGCAACGCGCGGTGGCAGCCCCAGGCAAACGGAGTCGGGGCGGGGACAGCGACAGCAGGCCCCCCGCTGCAGTGGTACTGGCACTGCCTGGAGCGGCGGGCCAGCCGGGCCGAGGCCGCCGTGCACGGGCGGTTCTACGCGTCGGCGCGGCTGGCGGCGAACCTGCAGAACCCGGCGGCGCTGCACCAGCTGTCGCCAGAGGCGGCGGCAGCGGCGGCCGGCACGATGCGGCCGGCGCCCACGGTGGGCGCGCCGTTTGTGGCGTCGGCGCTCAACCGGCGGCACAAGGTCGACGGGTTCGTGTACCGGGGGTGGCGGGCCGGGCGGGCGGCGACGGTGGGCAGCGCCATCAGCGTGCCGCTGACCGAGCTGGCGGGCGTGGCCGAGGACGCAGCGGTGGCGGTGGTGCGGTAGGGCGGTGCTGGCGCGGCAGGATAGGACGGGCATAAGTGTGCGACGTCTCACGGGGGAATCAATGAACCAAAGGATCAAAGGATCAATATCGATGGCAGCAAACGAGTGTGTACGATACAAAATACAGGGACAAACGCGAAAAGACTATCAAGAAAGAGAAACGATCCCGCAGACGTGACAAAGGAAATAGAAATGGGAACATGAAGTCGTATCCTTCGTGGTGATGGCACAGAGCGCCCAAGAAAAAAAAGAAGAAGAAGAAAAAGAAGATAAACGTCAGGCCCTCTCACGGGCCGGCCGTCGGGGCCGGGGCCGTGGCCGCAGCCGCCGGCGGCGCGGGCAGGGGCCCCGTCGGCGCGGCCGCCGGCGGCGCGTACATCTGCACGTAGGGCGGCGCGCTGCGCCGCAGCGGCGTGTTGATGCGCGGGCACGTGCCGCAGCGCGGGTGGGCGCACGCCACGCAGACGGTGCCCTCGGGCGCGCTGAGCGGGTACTTGGTCCGGCACAGGTGGCAGCGGTGCTGGAACGGCGCCGGCGCCGGCGCCGGCGTCAGCCGCGGCGCGTGGTCGTCGCCCTCGGCACCCGCGGCAGCCTCGGCAGCCTCGGCAGCCTCAGGAACGCCCTCCTCGGCCGGCAGCTTGCTCGGCGGCTCGCGCGGGCAGTCCGGGCAGCGCAGGTGCACGCAGCCCTCGCCGGCGCAGGCGCGCCGCCCCGTCGGGAACACCTTGGTGCACTGGCAGCACGTGCGGCGCACGCGCTGGCGCGGCTTGCGGTACACCAGGTCGGCGCCGCCCGTGCGCGCCGGCACCGTCAGCATGAACGGCGGCGGCCGCAGCGGCGTGCGCAGGTCCGTCAGCTCCGGGTCGGCCACCAGCGGCGCCGTGCTCGACCGGCTGCCGCTGCTGTGCGCGCTGCTGCTCGTCCGGCTGCCGCCCACCTCGCCCAGCTCGCCGTGCCGCAGCAGCAGCGCCACCGCCGCCGCCGCCGCCTGCCGGTCGCGCGTGTCGCGCGCCGCCGCCAGCTTCTGCTTCTCGGGGTCGCCGTGCCGCGGCATCTGCCGGCCGCACATGTTGCAGCGGATGTGGTGGCAGGCTGCGCATTCGCGCTCGCCCAGCCCAAACACCGTCTGGCACTGGTGGCACGTGCGCCGCATGCGCACGCGGATCGGCTTCTGCAGCCGCCGGATGGCCGCATCGTCCGCGTCGCCGTCCACGCCGCCCGACGCGCCCGGCGGGTTGGGCCAGTAGCCCGGCGGGATCTCGACGCCAAAGCGCGCGCCCAGCCGCCGCGCCCGCTCCTCGTGCAGGCGCAGCAGCCGCGGCAGCCGTGCCACGCAGCCACCGCTACCGCTGCCGCTCGGCTGGGCACGGGCATCGCGCACGGCCGCCTTCTCGTCCAGGACTGCTGTTGGCCGAGCACCGGCAGCACTGCGTTCTGTTAGAGGGGAACTGAGGCGCAATGGCACAATAGATGGATGCTCTTGGGGAACATACACAGACTCGCCAGCGCTCTTCTCGCCGGCTGTTGCCGAGGACTGGCGCGCTTGCCGGATGAGGGTGCAGATCCGGGCGACCAGCCGACCCGCGGCGCATTTCCTGCTCTTCACGGCCGACGGGCCCCCCGACACTGGAGCGTCCATTGCAGCGGACAGAGGTGGTCGTCTGGGAAGGGAGAGGAAACGAAAAGGGAATGAGACAGACAAACGAGAGGAAGGAGACGAGAGTAAGGAACGAGAGGGCCAAAGCGAGAGAGACAAGAGGGGGAGCGAGGGGAAGCACGCGGGTTTAAGAGCACGAGCCCTTCCACGGTTAAACGAGCCCGTTTTTTTCCTCTTGGGCTGCGGAGACGGACGGGGTGGCGGCACGCGGTCGCAAGGGCGGCTTGCCCCGTCCCAGTGCTGCGTCCAGGTGCTAGCCCATGCGGAGTACTTTGCTAGTACGGAGCTTGCATCGTGCTAGCCTGGTACGCCTGCAGTACCCGCCAGTACTTTGCTCCGCTGTGTTCTGGCCAGCCCGTTTCGTCCTGGGCCTGCCGACTCGGCGCGTTCTGGCGTCGTCGTCTCGGGCCCATGGTCGCCGGTCGGCCGCCCCGTCGTTCGTCCTGCTCTGCCTGGCTGGGAGAGGGGGGGGGGGGCCAAGAACTGGGGTCCTGCAGACGTACAGCCGGACGTCACGTCGCAGGGACGGGGGCCAGAATTGGTGGAAGGGGAGAGGGGAAGGGGGGGCCAAGCTTCGAGCAGGCCCTGATCCCACTGGATGCGCGGAGTCGAGGCCCGTAATTCTGTGCACACCGTCTTTCTGATATCTGACAGGGGCCCGGACGCGAGATGCAGTCTAACGACGGCCGGCACACGCATCGCCGCCAAGTCGCGATGCCCGGGCTCCTCTTTGTGCCTTGATGGCTTGCATGCGTGCATGCGTGCTGCAGGGCCGACAGGGCCGGCAGGGCGCGCCGCACGTCAGCCGCACGCGGCAGGGGCACAAACCTGCAAAGACGATCGAATGGTGAAACCCGGCAGAGCGGAAGACGGAAGCGAAGAGGTGGAAGAAGGGACCTGTCAGCTGCGAAGGGAGAGTTGGCGATGGTCGAAATCTGACAGTTTTTTCTTCTTTTTCTCTTTTCCCCCTCATCCGCACATTGCGCCTTCCTTGTTTGTCGCCATTTCACCCACCTGCCATTTCCTACCATTTCCTGCCACTTCTTGCCCCTCCCCCTCCAAAACCCCAGACCACAGAATAAAGAGGACGCAGGAAACCAAAGAAAAAAAAAACTCTGCGTCCTGCAGCCAACGACTGCATCCGCCGATCATGCCTCTTCCTGTCGGTTCCAGCTCAGAAGGATTCCTTACGTGCATGCATGCACGCACCGCACGCATGCACCACGCGCAGTACTTTGGCCACGACAACGCCCTGCGTCGGTTTCGCCAGCCTCCCTTGCGTCCAGCACACAAGCAGCGGTGAAGAAGCCTGAGACAGACGAGACACCAGCGCCCTCCTTGCATCCTCCTGTTCTCATTTCTTCCTATCTCGTGCGTTTGCAAGGCGAACGGCAGTTGTGCGTCGGTGAGCGCGGCCGGCGATGGACGCCGACCCTGAAGCTGCTGCCCCCCGGCACCCGCCACGCACCAAAACGGCTGGTGCGCGCAGCAACGCCAATCGGCGAAGCGAGCAAGGATCGCGTCTGCACCAACAGAACAAGAAAATCGTGCAGCTTTTGTCAGGAAACAGCACACGGTTCACACGTTCATCTGACTGACAGGACGGCTTAATGACTGTGCGACATTTCGTGCAATTCTGCCTTTTTTGCACCCTTTCTGGATTCCCTTATTTTCTTTTTCTTGCCATGGCTCTCCCTTGTTTGTGAGATGCTTGATTCACGCCACGATAGCCCTCTGTCAGCTGCCGGCCAAGCACAACTGCGGAGAACATGGCTGCCAATATCAACACGCCCCGGAAGTCTGGTTAGATCGCCTACATCTCCGACGCAAACGATCGATGGCAGCGCTTGCAAATTGCAACGACCAGGCTGTGCATGATCCTGATGGGGAGGGTGCGGCTTGAACGTAACTGCCTTGGCGATCTTCATGGTCGCGCCACTCCCCAGACTTTGTAAAGTGCCTGCCGCTGCGATTACTGATTTCAGCACAATCTGGCTGGTCTCTTGCCCGGATGTGGATGCCATCAAGGGAGCGTCAGCCTGTACGGAGTATGTCAGACGCATCCTGCAGGATCACCTGTGCCCACTGCTAACGCGAAAGTTCCTGCGCAAGGAGAAGCAGGATAGCCAACCCGGCTCCTACATTCGACACCCGCGTCTGCCGCATCCTCGCCGATTACGCCCCCCCACAGGCCGGCGCAACAGTCTTGTCTCGGCCATTGAAGCGCACAGCCTCGGCAGCCGGTCTTTGGGATCGAGTGGAAGCACGGCAACAACGGTCCAGGTCACTGCAGGTGTTGTCTCACCTCCCCGCCCGGACTGGGGACGGTGTTCACTCGACCAAATTGCGAGCCTGCCACGCAGTATTTTCACAGGGACGGCAACCCCAGAAGCTGCATATGTGTTCCTGCCGGCTGGCACAACGCCGGATACGCTGCATTTGATCAGCCAACGGCTTCGTTTCTGGGCTTAAGAAAGTGCGAGACGTGGCTGTCACACTGCCGCGAACGCGATGTGACCGAGTCATGGTTGGTTGCGTCCAGAGCGGCTTGCGCTCAGGCCCCTGCCGCCGGACAACCGAAAAGAAGTGCTGGTGCAGCTTAACTGGACCCGGCAATCTGCCTCCATGTCGAGGACGTTGTTCATTCGGGCTTTGCGGACGCCGTTGTTCGCCGCGCATGTGACGGCAGCCCGGAAGAATGGGGCGAGGACGAGATTGCTCAACGGCCGAAAGGTCTCCGCATGCGCTCCGGGTCAGTGTATCTTACTTCATCCTCGCCGAACACCCTGATCACCTCCCCAATTGGGAACTCCTAGAGCTCCACTGGAACCGTCCGTCTTGCAGCGCTTTCCAGTGCCGCCGACTGCATACTGACGGCCCGTCCGGCGGCAGTTGCTTCCCGGATCTAAAGGGGTCTCCGTATCGGAATGGCTGTCTGATGTCTCACCTTGGCTACCCAGGGGGTTCATTACCAGAAAAAGCCATCTACGTTACTGGAGAGTAATCCGACAACGTATCTCACCACCGACGGCCTCTCGCAATGTTGCCCCCAAGTACCGAACGGGTACTGTCCGTGTTGGGCGCCAGCGGGTCTGGCCGGTGGGGGCCCGCTTGGTTTCCGAAACGGGCATACTACCGGGCCTTCATCTGGCTCCGGGCCGTGTCGACGAGGGCATCCATCCTGTCATTTGCGAGCAGCAAGGACGTATTGGGTTGCGGCTTTTGTGCCAGTCTCGTGTTGTCAGTCTCGTGTTGTCTTTTTTGTTCTTCCGTCCCCAGCCTCCCCCCTTCTTTTTTTTTCCCTGGTTTTCCCCTCTCCGGTATCTTCCACCTTCTGAGACATGCATGGCCGCCAAGAAGAAATCGAACGACGCGATCGTCCGCGCAGATACGAAAGGATGGAGCCCGTCGCGTGGTGTTGCCCACCATTGGCCGGGAAGCGAGCAGGATGGGGGGGGGAGGGGGGTTGGGGGCTAGACGCCCGCTGTCCAGCAAGGGCTCGGGAAAGGCGCTGCAGCAAGCCAGGGGTCCAGCAAGCTGCCGGCGCCAGAGAATCCAGGCCCGGGGGCACAGTCCCCTTGCGTGGTTCCTTTGTTCTCCGGTGAGACGCGGCGTGGACAAACAGGCGGCACACACCCTCCCGGTGCTCGTCTGGCTGCGCTCACCGCCTCCAGCGCCTCCAGCGCCTCCAGCGCCTCCAGCGCCCGGAGCGAATCGGGCTTGTTCCATTTTGGTTGACAGGCGGAGCACTGGGTTGTCTGGCTCGTCTGCGCCGCTGCCGTTGCCCGCCGGCTGCAGAGAGCGCGATCTGGTATGCAAAATACACCTCGGATGCAAGATGGAAGACAGACAGAGAAAGCGAAAAAGTCGTACTGTCCAGCAAGCTGGTCCTCTTCTTATCGCAGTGCTCGCGGTCTCCTGCTGGTGCTGTGCCCTGTGTTGTACCGTTCTGGCCTAGCGCATCGTCCCACCACTGGCAGGCGCCCCGCGTCAACGTTTCCCCGCCGAGACAGAAATCCGGCCAGCCGACCAACCGACCACCGTTCACCGTCCACCGTCCACCGTCCTCCGCCTCCGCACCACCTCCGCCCCGACCAACGCCTCCACAGCAGCTACTTTGTCGCCACCCCGGCCCTCGTCCACCATCGCACACACTCGTCCACAACCAACCCCCCCCACCATGGGCTTCGTGCGCAAAACCGTTTTCACGGGCCTGCTCGGCACCTCGACGGTGTGCGCGTACCTGGCGGCCAAGAACCCGGTGCTGTCGCCGCTGCCACCCAACGACCCGATCTGGAGCACGAGCGCGTACAAGCGCGGCAACCCGGCACGCAACCCGGCCACGCAGGACGTGTGCATCAAGCGGCTGCCGCTGAGCCGGATCAAGCCCGAGCTGCTGCACAAGGAGAGCGACCTGACGCTGGCCTTTTGCCGGGGGCTGTGGAGCGGCTATGGTGGGTGATGTGCGTTGCCGTTTTTTTTTTTTGTTCTTGTCTAACTGTTTCCCCCTCCCCCCAGGCTACGCCATCCAGCGCAAGTACCTCGAGCTCAAGTACCGCGGCCCCGAGACGGCCGACCAGCTGTGGGAGCCGGAGCAGCTGGCGGCCAGCACGTACGACAAGGGCACGTGCATCACGGACCACTTTGAGGTGGTCGACAAGTCGGCGTCGGCCATCACGGTGCGCTGCGGCGACTCGCCGCGCAACAAGGGCCTGCGGCCGTCGGACGGCCTGTTTGTGATCAGCGCGACGGTCGACAAGGCGCACGACGAGGTCGAGCTGCGCCTCAAGTCCGTCTTCTTCCCGAGCGAGGGCCGCACCACCGGCACCAAGGGGCCCATGCCGCCGTGGATGGAGGAGCTGCACCAGTGGTACGTGCGGCTGTGGTCCGAGACGGCGTCGTGGAATCTGCTCAAGTAAGGGGAGGGGAGACGAGACGATGCGATGCGATAAGAGGTTGACGACGGAAACGCCTGTACTGTTTGTAAATCCCTGTTTTTTTTTTTTTTTTTTTTTTTTTTTTTTTGTTGTTGTTGTTGTGTTGTATGACCTTTTGCTGTTTTAGTCTATCTTCTGTGTATTGAATCTGTTCTCGCTGGACAAAGAAGCAGGCAGTACTTTCCTGCGGTAGCTCCGACCGCCTGCAGCAACACCAAGACATTTAGAGCACGTCGACAAAGAATGGAAAGAGCAAACGTCATGGCAAAGAGATAACAGAACTGCAAGACAGAATGGAAAGAGCAAACGGCTTGGCAAACAGATAACAGGACTGCAAGACGAAAAGTGTGGGCCGTGGCTTCCGTTTGTTCTCTGTGTCTCTATTTAAGCAGGCTGTTTCTTTTCTTTCCTCGCCATTTCTCGTTTTACAACTCTCTTCTGCGTCTCCCTTTTGGTTTTGCTGCCCTCTATTTTTACCATTTTCTCATATTTTGGATCATCCCTCCCCTTCTCACAACACTGTCCCAGGCTTCGAGCCACCAGAAAACCATGGGATCGATTGGCCCAACACCCCTGTCTGGGTTGGGGTCGACCAAATCGTCGTATCGTCTCAATCAGATCGACAAGGTGCGGGCAAACGGAATTGGTGATGTTGTTGCCCTGCCCCAGCTTGTCGTTTGTGGTGACCAGTCCTCCGGGAAAAGCTCTGTCCTGGAGCGTGTCACGGGCATCCCGTTCCCTCGTGATGAGGGCCTCTGTACTCGGTTTCCTACCGAGATCATTCTACGCCACAGCTCGGAGACGTCTCGCCTCACTGCAAGCATCCGGCCGAGCTCACAGCGCTCCTCAGACGAACAGAAATCATTGCGGGCATACAGTCGTACGCTCTCGGATGTGTCTGAGCTGCCTGAGGTGATTGCAGAAAGCGCCAAGCTGATGGGTCTTCGCGGCTACGTATCGGGTCTGGATACGGACCACATAGCCAACGCATTTGCTCACGATGTGCTACGCATTGAGGTCATCGGTCCTGTCGGGCTGCACCTCACCATTGTCGACCTGCCCGGCCTCATCTCGGTGGCCAACGAGGAGCAGACGGAGAACGATGTGCGCATGGTTGCCGAGATCGTCGAGACGTACCTGGCCAGCACGCGGACCATCATCATGGCGGTAGTGCAGGCCAGCAACGACGTGGCCAACCAACGGGTAATCCAGCTGGCGCGCAAGTATGACGCGGACGGCGGCCGCACTGTCGGGATCATCACCAAGGCCGACATGATCAATGCCGGAGCCGAGCATCGCATTGCCCAGCTGGCCAAGAACAAAGACGCTGTCAAGCTCAAGCTTGGCTTCTTCCTCGTGAAAAACCCGAGCCCGGCAGAGATCAAAGCAGCTTCCCATACCGCGCTGCCATGGGAAGAGGCCGCGCAACGGGAGCGGGCCTTTTTCGACGCCCCAGTCTGGAAAGAGCATGATCTAGAAGCGGATCGTGTTGGGATTGACGCCCTGCGGCTCTTTTTGCAGGTTCTTCTTGACCGGCACATTGAAAAGGAACTACCAAAAGTCCGAAGTGAGATACGGCGGAAGCTGGCCGTCAAGGAGAAGGAGCTCACGGCGATGGGAGCGAAGCGGCAGAGTGCCAGCGACGTGCGTATGTTTCTCACGCGCATCAGCATGAAGTTTCACAGCCTCGCCGAGGCAGCCCTTGACGGCAATTATGTCGGCACGGAGGCGGAATTTTTCAGAGTGCCAGGCACGCGTCTGCGTGCCGTGGTGCACGAAGCAAACGGGCAGTTTGCCGAAACTATGCGGCTTCGCGGCCAGCTACGGAAAATCACTAAGGCGAAGGAAACATCTGACGGCGAGCCTATAGTTGCGTCTGAAAAGGAAAATGGAGAGCCCAAGGACGAGATTGGAGAGGACCAGATCCTGGTGACAGAGGAGGAGATGACCGCCTGGGTCCGGGAGGTATTAACACACTATGCCGGCCACAACGCTCATACCGAAATATTGTTGCTAATGGTGTTAGATTTACAAAGCAACACGCGGGCGTGAGCTTCCCGGCAATCACAACCACGCCCTTCTGGCAGAGCTTTTTCTCGAGCAATCCAGATTGTGGCCCTCGCTTGCCGCTGACCACATCGATGCAGTTTTCCGAGCAGTGACACAGTGGACTGCGAAAGCGACTGAAGTTTGTGTCGAAGAAGAAAATGTGCGAGAAGAGGTCTTGGCTCTGTGTCAGAACGCGTGGGACCAGGCTAAGAACACATCCACGGACGAGATGCAAAAGTTGATTGAGGACGAACAAAGACATCCGATAACATACAACCACTATTACACGGACAATATCCAGAAAGCCCGGCGGGGCAAGCAAATTGCTGCCCTGAAAGTAGCACTTTCCAGTTTTAGGGACTCTTCATCTGGAACACTCCATATTTCGAACAAGCCCGATGACTTTAGCAGACTGCTAGACGGCCTCATAAGCAACACCACGGTCGTCAACATGGACGAGCGGGCCTGCAAGGAGGCGCTGGACGAGCTGGCGGCGTACTACAAGGTGGGTACTGTTGTTGTTGTTATCCATGGGTGTTCACCGCTGACAAGGCAGGTGGCCATGAAGACGTTTGTGGACAATGTGTGCCGGCAGGTGGTGGAGCGGCACATTATGGCGTCGCTGCCGACGCTCTTCTCGCCGGAGCGGGTGGCGGCGTTTGGCGACGAGGAGCTGCTGCGGATGGGGTCGGAGACGGAGGCGCAGCAGACGAAGCGGGCAGAGCTGAAGACGCTGGTGGAGGGGCTGCGGCAGAGCCTGGTGGATCTGCAGGGGACGGCATGAGGGCGGGGGATACTGACGGATTTATTGTAGGGACAGTTGGATCTTCAACATGGACTCGTGATATCAACTATCCGAGGGGACAAGGAATCAAAGGATGGTTTGGATATGAAAATCAATTAGGTGCGCGTTTGGATGTGAAAATCAATTAGGTACGCTTGGCCATCGTGACAAATTCGTGTTCGCTTCTCGGCGGGTGCTGGTGGTATGTACATATTACCCTGCTTTCCCTCGACTCCCCGGCTCCTCGACCTCCCCCTAGAACGAATGCCGGAACGGGTCCATGGCCGGCAGCTGGCGCGGCACGTGGCTGTCGCTGGGCGACGGCAGCGCGTCGGTGTAGGGCGCCTGCTGGTGGTGGTAGTGCGGGTCGTAGGGCCCAGGCGGCGGCGGCGGCGGCGGCGGTGGCGGCGGTGGTTGCTGCTGCTGCGGGTAGGGGCTCTGCGGCTGCGCATACGGCGGGAACGGCGGCGGCGGCTGCGGCGGCTGCGGTGGCGGCGCGTAGGGCTGCTGGTAGGCCGTGTAGGGCTGTTGCTGCTGCTGCTGCTGCTGCTGTGGCGGCAGCGCCGGCCCCCGGCGCGGCGACGGCGGCGGCGGCGGCAGGGCGCTGCGGCGGTCGTACGGGCTGTGGCCGGCGCCGCCGCCGGCCGTGCTGGCGATGCTGTTGTGGCGCGCGGGCAGGCGCGGCGTGGTGGCCGGGGCGGTGGCGGGCGTCGCGGGCGTGGAGGACGAGGGGGGGTGCGGCAGGGGTGTCGGGGCGGAGTTCGGGGCGGAGTTTGGGACTGGTCCGGAAGCCGACCCCGCCGGCCCCGCCGACCCTGCCGGCCCGTGCGCCGCGGCGGCCTCGGCCGCGGCCATGGCGGCCGGCGGCGGGTACAGGTGCGGGTAGCGGCTCTTGAACGACGGCGGGGGCGGGGGCGTGGGCAGGGTGCGCAACTGGACGGGCCCCGTGGGCGGCGGCGGGCGCGGCGGCGGCTTGGGGGCGAGCAGGCCGGCGCCGCCGTCGGAGGGGAGGGTGCCCTCGGCAGCGGCGGCGAGAGCCGCGTCCTCGGCAAAGCCCGTGTAGACCGAGGGCCGGCCGTAGACGGGGGCGGAGGCGGCGCCGGCGAGGCGGGCGTCGACGGGGGGCCACTGGACGTCGCCGTCGAGGACGAGGACCGGGTAGGGCGTGGGCTGGAAGAGCGAGCCGTCCGGGTTGCGGCTGGGCGGGTGGACGAGCGGGGCGGCGAGGCGGATCTGGTAGAGGCCGCGCAGGATGCGCAGGTCGTAGCCGAGCGTGCTGGAGGGCGTGGCGACGATCTCGAGCATGGCGAGCGTCTTGCGGAAGAGCTCGTTGAGAAAGGCGGCGTCGAGGAAGCGGCCGAGCACGGGGTCGCGCTGGACGGCGTCGAGGATGAGCAGGTTCCCCCACTGGGCGTGGGCGGTGCCGAAGATGTTGGTGACGACGAAGCGGCGCTCGCGCAGGCCGTGGAAGGCCATGGTGCTCTGCACGAGGGCCTGGATGCCGCGGCGGGCGAGCTGGATGTTGTGGGGGAGCAGGGCCTCGACGACCTCGGCCGGGTCGACGTGGTACTTGGCGGGCATGGCGGCGGCGGCGGCCGTGGCGGCGACGTCGGCGGCGACGTCGAAGATGGACTTGCGGGCGGCGTCCGAGAGCGTGGTGCCGGTCTTGCGCGCCTGGCGCTCGGCCCGGCGCACCGCCCGGCGGCCGGCGCGGTCGGCGGCCTTGCCGAGAAAGGCGTCGGCGCGGCGGCGGCGGTAGTTGAGCTCGAGGATGCGCCGCACAAACAGCCGGTGCAGGATCACCTGGGCGCCCCAGTACTTGGCGCGCAGCCGCGCCGACAGGATGTCGGCCGCCGGCTCGTCGTCGTCGCGGAAGTGGAAGTCGGCCGGGACCCAGCGCCGCGGCACGAGCATGTCGGTGAAGGGCGCGATGCGCGCGGCGGTCACGTGCCGGTACTGCTCGTCGCCGGGGCCCTGGTACAGCTCGCGGTGGATGTCGTTGAGGCGGTTGCGCAGAAACAGCTGCGCCAGGTAGCTCTGGATCACGCGCTCCGACAGCACGCGCCCGCGCGTCAGCGCCGTGTTCGGGTACGGCATCTGGTGCTCGTACGTCAGGATGCCCGACCGCGGCAGCTGCAGCTCGGCCAGGATGTCGCTCTCCAGCTGCAGACACGTCCAGAACGCCAGGATGTACTGGTTGTCGCGCTGGCTCGTCACGTTCTTGCTCTCGCCGCGCAGCAGCCCGTACCGGTAAAAGTGCGGCCGCAGGATCGCCTGCAGGTGCCGCCCGGCCGTCGCAATGTACTCCAGGCTCTGCACGGGGCGTGCCAGCTGCCCAAAGTAGAGCCCGGCCAGCAGGTTGAACCACACAAACTTGAGCTCGCGCCCGCCCAGGTGCTGGCCCACCATGTCCAGCGCCGCCGCCGCGTAGTCCAGCCCGGGGATGTAGTCGACGTTGCGGCAGAGCAGCGAGGGGGGAGCCGCCGCCGGCGCGGCGAACGGCGTCGCCGGCGACGCCACGGGCGACAGCCACGTCTGGGGGGGGGGCGCCGGGGGGGGACCAGAAGGGGCCTCCCCCGTCGGCGTGGCCGCCCACGACGCGCGCCGGGGCCATGCGGCGGCTGGGCTCGGCGAAAACCCGGGCGTCGGCCGCACCCGGCGCTCGTCCGCGTCGGCGTCGGTGCCGGCGTCGTCGTTGTCGTCGTTGTCGTCGTCCTCCCCGCCGTCCCCCTCCTCCCCGTCGTCCCCCTCGCCCTCGCTGCCCCGGTCGGTCGCCTCCTCCTCGTCCGTCTCCGGCAGCACGTCCGGCAGCGGCCCGTGGTTGTGCAGACACACCTTGCCCAGCGCCAGCACCATCAGGATCAGCGCGCTTTCGGCCGTGCGGTACGGCTGCCCGTGCTTCTGGATGGCCGACAGCGGGAGCGTGGGTGTCGTCGGCGTGGCGGCCGCCGTCGCCGTCGTGGTGTTGTTGGCCTCGGCCCGCTTGCGCTTGCGCCCGGCCACGCTGTTGTCCGGCGGCGACAGGGCGTACGCGCCGTCGGCAAACGACGCCACTGGCGGCGGCCCCGGCGGCGGCGGCGGCGGGCCCAGAGGCCGCGTCGTGGCCACCGGCGACGATGCCGCTGCCGTCGTCGCCGCCGCCGCCGCGCCGGCCGCCCGCGGCAGCGTCTCGAGAAAGACGGTGACCATGTCGTCGAGCTCCTTGTCGGCGATGATCGGGTGGATGTTCTGCATGTTGTCCTTGTAGCTCTGCACGTACGTCCACACCGTCGCCGGGCTGAGGTCGAGGTAGCCGTAGGGCGGGATCAGGCCGGGGGGGCCCTGGGCACCGCCGGCCCCCCGGCTCTGCACCGGCGACCCGGGCCCGCCCCCCATCAGGTGCAGCGACGGCGGCGTGAACCCCGCGTACTGCCCCCACAGCTCGCCCGAGAAGATCAGGTTCTCCTTGGGCGCGCCGGGCGTGCCTGTCGCGTGGTGGTTGGCCGTGGCGGCGGCCGTGGCGGCGTCGGCGGCCGCCCGCGCGGCCGCCCGCGTGCTGCTCGTCGGCAGGTCGTCCGACCCGAGCGAGCTGCTGCGCACGCGGCCCTGCAGGCTGCCGGTCGGCACGGAGTGGTCGGACGACGAGGCGGACGAGACGTCGGACGAGGCGGACGTGGCGTCCGACGCGTAGCCGTCGCCGCCGCCGTGTCCGGCACCGCCGCCGTTCTCGCCGCCGCCGCCGCCGCCGCCGTACCCGTGGTCGGCCAGCGCGCGCTGCTGCAGTCGGCGGCGCTCGTCGGCGGACGCACGGCCGTCAGGAGCGGTGCCGGTGCCGGGGTTGCCGTCGGTCGCTGCCGCGCTGACACCTCCTCCGGCCCCCCCGGCTCCCCCGGCACCTCCCGCCGCCCGCTCCCGCCGCCGCGCCTCCCACGCCGCCCGCTTGCGCCGCAGCTTGCGCGCCCGCCGCTGCGTGCGCCGCACCTCGATCACCGGCTGCGGGCCCGGCCGCAGGTGCCACTGGCGCCAGTCGGCCGGCCAGCCGTGGCGGGCGGCAGCGCCGCCGCCGCCGCCGCCGCCCTTCTTGCGGTGCTTTGTCCGTCCTTGCGCCGGCGGCCGCCGCGCCTTCCGGTGCGAAAAGCCCTCGCCGCGCCCGAAAATGCGCAGCTGCCCGCGCTCCTCCTCCTGCCGGATCGGGTACTCCCACAGGTAGCGGATGCCCTCGGCGGCCAGCAGGTCCTGGACGCGCTCGTGGATGGGCGGCCACGTCAGCAGCAGGCCGGCCAGCGTCGTGTGCACGGCCGGCATGGCCGACTCGCCCGGCTGCACGCTCGGGCCGGGCTCGACCTCGAGGCCGCCCTCCTCCTGCATCTGGTGGTGCAGCAGGATGCGCTGGACGGCGGTGAGGCGGCGGGCGAGGGTGGTCGGCGTGGCCGACTCGGCAGGAGCGGCCTTGGCCTCCTTGCCCACGGCCGCCACGTGCAGCGCCACGTCGCGCTCCTGTTGCTGCAGCACGCTCTCGAGCTGCTGGCGGATGGCCTGTTTGTGGGAGGGGGGGTCGGCGGGGGGTGCAGTGGTCAGGGGGGGTGCTGCGTCGGCCGGAGGAGCTGCCAGTGCCGGCGCAGCAGAAGCGACGGCTGCAGCGGCAGCCACCTGCGCCGCCGCCGCCGCCGCCTGCCCGCGCTCCTGCCGCGCCACGGCCTGCTCGAGCGTGTCCATGCGCTGGAAGACGGCGCGCAGCTCGTCGCGGATCGAGTGGATGCCGTCCAGGATGTCGACCGTCATGCGGTCCGTCTGCCGCGGCGCCGGGTCGCGGTACTTGCACTCAATGTTCTTCTCGCGGCAGTTCTTGCACGGCTTGGTCTCGTCGCACTTGGCCTTGAGCGCGCGGCAGCTGTCGCAGGCCTGGGGGGGGAGGGAGGAGGAGTCAGTAGGGGAAGTATGAACGACGATGGAGGGAGAGACGCACCTGCGACGCGCGCTGCGCCTTCTTCTTGTTGGCGCCGTACGACGGATACAATGGGTCGACAGGGACGGGCGCCTGCTGTGGTGGCGGCGGTGCCTGTTGCTGCTGCTGCTGCTGCTGCACCTGCGGCGGCGGCGGCGGCAGTGCCTGCATCGGCGGCAACGCCTGCATCGGCGGCAGCTGGCTGCTGCCGTACTGCGGCGACGGCTGCACGCTGCTGCTGTACGGGGGCGAGTGCTGGGGTTGCGGAGGGGGTGGTGGTGGTGGTGGTAAGGGCGCGCTGGCGGGGAGCTGCGGCGGCGGCTGCTGGTACGGCGACGCGTCGTAGGGCGGCTGCTGCTGTTGGAGAGGGGGTGGTGGTGGTGGCCGGTTACCGCCGCCGCCGGGCGTCAGCGGGTAGTTGGGCCGCTGGTACATGGCGGCGGCAGCAGCGGCGGCGTTGGTCGATGCGGCCGGGAGGGGCAGTGTCGGCGGTGGTGGCTGTTGTTGTTGTTGTTGTTGCTGCTGCTGTTGTTGCTGTTGCTGTTGCTGTTGGACCGGACCCGGACCCGGGCCGGGACCTGGGCCGCCGTCTGCGTAGAGAGGGTAGGGTGGGTGGTGGTGCTGTGGGTGGTGGTGGTTGTGGTCGGTGTACGGACCTGGTCCCTGTGCCGGTCCCTGTGCCGGTCCCTGTGCTGGTCCCGGCCCTTCGTCCATGTATCCGTAGTCCATTTTCCGGTACGGCGACGACAGAGACGGCGGGGGGCCCGTTGGTCGGGGGCTTCCTGTGTTGTTGGGGTTGTTTGAAGGATTTGCCGTGTTGGCCGGGTTGCGCGGCAGCGACAGCGGCAGCGACAGCGACGACGACGACGACGCGCTCGATGCAGACGAGGTCGATGTCGATGTCGACGACAGCAGCGACGACCGCGGCAGCGAGGCGACGGCGGCGGCGGCGGCGGCCGTGGCAGCTTCCGCGTCTGCGGCGCCCGCGCTGCTGGAGCCCGCGCCCACGCCGACGGAGCCGCGGTGGTGGTGGTGGTGGTGTGGTTGGGGCGGTGGTTGGGGTGGTGGTTGATGGTGGTGTTGCGTCTGGTGGTGTTGACTCTGGTGGTGTTGGTGATGCGGGTGCGGACTCTCGTGTCGGTAGTCGTAGCCGTAGCCCGGGATGCGCGTGTTGGTCCGAGGATACTCGTACGCAGCCTGCTGCTGCGGTGTCTGCGTCTGCGTCTGAGTCTGCGTCTGCGTCCAGCGACCCCCCGACAAGCAGGGCCTCTTGCTCTCGGGTTCGTGGTCCATGACGGTGGCGGCGGCGGCGGCAGCGGCAGCACCAGCGGCAGCGGCAGCGGCGACGGGCGTGGTGGTAGCGTCGCGAGGACGAGGCACAAAAGGGCCTCGAGGTACAGAGTACATCAACAAGGACAAAAAAAAAAGCCCAAAAAAAAAAACCAAGAGCCGAGCCACCACCACACGCTCACACACACACACGGCCCATCCAACAGGCAAAAAAGATGAGACTGGGGGGGGGAGGGGAGGGGAGGGGAGAGGGGGGGGGTGTGTGTGGACGTGGACGTGGGACGTGGACGTGGGCGTGGGCGTGGATGGTAGTACTTCGTAGAGCCTCTCTCTCTCTCGCTCTCTCTCTGGCTGGCTGGCTGGACGTGCGACTTTCGTACAGATGGGGACAAGGGCGACATGAGACTGCACGAAAAGAGTAGAAAGCAACGAGATACGCAGTTTGCGGAGCAATACGGCGGTGGGGAGGGAGGGGGGGGGGGGGGGGGGGGGGGGGGGGGGGGGGGCGAGGGGGGGGGGGGGGGGGCGACCCGGTGGTGTGCGGCTAGAGGTGGAGGAGGGCGAGGACCAGGGTGGGACGTGTGTGACGGACGAGGGGGGAAGTACGGACGAAGCAGGACTGTTGCAGGAGTGCAGGAGTGCAGGAGTGCAGAAGTGCGTGCAGTTGGCCCGGGAGGATCACGGCATCGTGTTGCGGCTGAGCTCTGGACTGAGACTGCAGCACGATTCTGTTCTGCTCGCAGCAATGCACATCCCGTCTGCACATGACGATGCAAAACGCGAAACACGGCCCTCGATACAGCTCGTATCTTTGCTCCGACGCACGAGCAGCAGCAACAAACGCACAAACGCACGCACGCGCGCACAGACGCTGCTCGAGACCAGCAGCGTTGCAGCAGACTGGGCAGGGGGGCAGGCGGCAGGGGGGCAGGGGGGGGCAGGGGGGAGAGAGAGAAGAGGCGAGGGCGAGGGGGGGCAATACTTACTCCGTACCGTACTCCGTAGAGCCACACAGACACACAGAGAGAGAGAAAGAGGGGCCTTGGGCAAAGGCACGAGGCCAGACGCGCTGGTGGCCCAGTTGGGGAGCGCGGCCGGCGGCTGTGGAGCGTGTCGGGTGCTCGGGTATATATTAGGGGGAGCCGGGCACGTTGCAGGGGTCGGTGGGTGGGTGGTGGCTGGGTGGAGGGTGGTGCATTGGGCCTTTGGCTTGGCCTCTTGGCCTTGGCCTCGGAGTCTTTGGGCGGGCGTGGGCGCGCGCGCGCGGGCAGGGGTTTGCGGTTGCGCTGCGGAGCCCTGGCGCACGGCGCGCACGGCGCACGGGAATCTTACGCTTGGTCATTTGCCATTGCGGTAGTGGTGGTGGCCTCGGGAGATTGGATCTGCTTGCAGGAGATGATGATGCCAATACGGTGCGGCGTGAGAAATGCGTGCGCGGGAAAGGCGAGTCATGCAAAGTACGAAGAAATGGAAAAATGTGGAGAGGAGTAAGATCATGTGAAAGGGAGTTCAGAGGAGCTCAGTTCAGGGAAAGCAAATGTTTAGGAAAAAATGGAAGAAAACGAAGCATCACAGGATCGGCCGTGGCAATGTGACAGCGTGACTTGACAGCTTGGCACCAACTGGCCCGCGCTAAGGCAGCCACTGCGCTGCAGCCACGGCACCCTGCCCTGCACCTGCCCTGGCTGGCCTGGCCCGTCGTGCCCTGGCCTGCACCTGCCCTGGCTGGTGTGTCCTGCCCTGCACCTGCCCTGCACCTGCCCTGCGCCAGTGATGGGCCTGGCACGGTAGCATTTGTGCACAGAAAGAAAGCCTTGTTGTGATGGCGATACGAGTACGAGATGGGCAGAGAGAAGGACGAGAGCAGCACACCAACACAAGTCCTGCGCTACGCTAGCCCGCCCGTCTCCGCTGAGCGGCAGGTCGCCGACCGTCCCAAAACGCCGGTTCGCCTCTAGCGACGGCTCGGGTCTTGCGCGCCGCGCAAAGAGCGGTGTGTGACGTAGGCGTTGATACGGAGTCTGTACGGAGTACGGAGTAGATACTCATCTTCGCATAGGAACAGAGAAACGTTGGCATCACGAGATACAGAGTACGGAAAGTACGATACGCGCTCACCCGCGTATCGCATCCCCGGCTTGTTCGCAGCCTGCCCTCTGCCGGATGCGACCTGCCCCTATCTATTGCCCCAGGGCCCCCATCAGCCCCCCCGTTCCCCCCGAATCCAAATGTGACACGTCGTCCGCGTCCACGAGGGCCATCGCCATCGGTTACTCTTTTTTTCTCGCTCGGCTTGCGGCAAGCACCGGAGGAAATATCGTACAGGTGCAGGTGCAGGTGCAGGCAGGTGCAGTAGGTGCAGTAGGTGCAGGTGCAGCTGCCGGTGCTGCAGGCGCAAGGGCAAGGCAGGTGCAGGCGTAGGTACGTGCAGACCAGGCAGGTGCGCGCAGGCCACCCCCCGGTAGGGGCAGCCCCCGGCAAGTGCAGTCCCAGTGCAGGCCGGCCAGACCACACGACGCAAGGAGATGACCGGTGGGGAAAGCAAGGGAAAAAGAGAGAGGAAAAAGAGAGAGAGAGAAAAGGGAAAAAAGGGAAAAAACAAGGCGTGCGTGTCGGGCGGTCAGCCGAAACAAAGGTACCGTCGTACTCGGACCCGGCCCCAGCAAAAGACGATCCCTCTCTCTCTCTCACTCTCTCTCTCTCTCTCTCTCCTTGTCGCTCGCCTCGCTCGTCTCGTCTCCTCTCGGCCCAGCCGCCATTGGCCGCGCGCCTGCCGGCCCGCCCACACACCACCCCGTCGCGCGCGACGCCCGCGCCCGCGCACAGTCAGGGCGAAAATAAAAATTTAAAAAAAAAAAAAAGCGAAAGGACGCAAGGACGCAAGGACGCAACAAAACAAACCAAGGACAGAGAATACCACCCCGAACCCTGGTCGCCACGCGCGTGCCACGGTGCCGGGCCCCCGGGCGCGCCGCCCTGTTTTGAGGGTGCTGCCTTGTTTTTTTGGGAGAGGGGGGGGGGAGCGGGTTCTTTTTACTCCGTACTCCGTACTCCTGTGATGGTGTCGTGTGTTGTGTGTGGTTGCTTGCTCACCGCCTCAGGGCGCGTCGTCGTCGTCGTCGTCGTCGGTTTGCCACCCGGTGCTGGCAACGTTGCTGGTGGACGTGGTGGTGGTGGCTGCATTGGCCCTGGGCCTGGCCCTGGCCTGGGCCTCGGCGTTGTCGCGGTCGCCGTCGGCGTCTTCCGGATCGTCGTTGTCGCCATCGTCCTCCACGTCATCCTCGCCGTCCTCTTCGTCCGCCTCGTCTTCGTCGTCCTCCTTGGCATCGCCCCCCTCGGTAAACACCAGCTCGCCCTCCCGCCCCAGCAGCCCGCGGCACGCCTCCTCCAGCAGAATGCCCACCGCCAGCAGCGCCGTCTCGTCCAAGCTGCGCTCGTCCAGCAGCCGTGGCCGTGGCAGTGGCCGTGGCCACGGCCGCTTCGTGCCCGCCGGCTGCCCGCTCGTCGGCGTCGTCGTCGTCGGCGTCGGCGTCGTCGTCGTCGTCGTCGTCGTCGTCCCCTCGTAAAACACACTCGCGTACCGGTGCACCGCCGCCAGCAGGTCGCTGTCCGGCAGCACGCGCTCGCCGTCGCCGACTGCCGGCAGACCCTCGTGCGCAAAGTACCGGTCCGTCTCCTCGAACCGCAGCGGCGCGTTGCGCGCCCGGAACACCGCCTCGTCCGGCGTCAGCACCAGCCGCTCCGACACCGTCCCGTCGGCCGTCCGCGGCACGCGCGAGCGGAGGAGGCCTTTTTGATTGGTTAGCGTCGGCGTCCTCTCTCTCTCGCGCAACCTCCTTCAAACTCATCAAACTCACCCGCCACCGCATCGTACAGCGTCGGCCGCCGCGCCCGGTGCCGGTTGCGCGGGCGGCCGTGCTCCGTGGCCGTCGGTTTGTGCGGCGCCATCCCGTCGTCGGCGGATGCAGGAAAAGGGACCTTGCTTCGGGTAGATAGACACTGCGTCGCCGTTGCCAACGGGTCTGTCGAGCCAAAAAGTCGATGCAGAAAAGTGGGGCATCTTGCCGGAAAGCCAACCACACGTCACGACGTCACGCCGTCACATCGTCACGCCGTCGCCGTCGCCGTCGTCGTCGTCGTCGTCGCACTCACGCTCACACTCACACATCCATTCATCGATCCATCCACCACCACCACACCCTATGCATGAATGAACACCTCTTTGCTCGCCAGGCCGGCCTCCTCGACCACCATGCCGTCTCGCGCCGCGTCTACTCCCAGCTGCTGCGCAGCCTGCGCCCGGCCCCGCGCCTGCGCTGCGCCGGCCCGGGCGGCCGCGCCCACCAGGAGGCCGGCGTGAACGCGCTGGCCATTGAGCGCTTTGACGGGCGGCTGTACGTTGTTGTTGTTGTCTCAGTCTCTGTCGCTGGATTTTGCTGACAACCAGGATGGTCTCTGGCGGCGCCGACGGGACGATCCGCGTCTGGGACCTCGAGCAGGTCTGTGCAGAGGCAGAGCAGGGGGGGCAGGGAGGACAGACGGATCTTTCAGGTCGCGCAGAGGATCCAGAGCCTGGAGCTGCGCCCGTGGCCGAGATCCCCCGTGCCGGACGGTCGTCAGCAACCTCCGCCGCCGCCGCCTCCTCCTCCTCCACCACCACCGCGGGCCACCGCTTCGGCGTCACCCACCTCGCCTTCTACCCCTTTGACGCCGCCGCCTTCCTGTCGTCGTCGTTCGACCACTCCCTGCGCCTGTGGGCCACCGACAGCGCCCGCCTCGCCGGCGTCTTCGACCTCGGCGCCAAGATCTACCGCCACGCCGTCTCCCCCGTCGCCGACCACCTGCTCGTCGCCTGCGCCACCCAGCACCCGGCCGTCCGCCTCGTCGACCTGCGCTCCGGCGCCGCCGTCCAGTCGCTCGTCGCCCCGGGCCAGGACGGCGCCGGCGCCGGCGGCGTCCTCGCCGTCGCCTGGTGCCCCTCGCCCCAGCGCCCGCACGTGCTCGCGTCCGGCGCCGCCGACGGCGCCCTGCGCCTCTGGGACGTGCGGCGCGCCAACAGTTTGTTGGGCGTTCTAGATAGAGACGGCGGCAGCACCGCCAAGAGCCACGCCGGCCCCGTCAACGCCCTCGCCTGGTCCGACGACGGCGCCTTCCTCGTGTCCGCCGGCCACGACCGCCGCCTGCGCGTCTGGGACGCCACCGCCGGCACCAACACCCTCGTCAGCTTCGGGCCCGCCGTGCGCAACGGCGCCCTCGCCAGCGCGCCGCTCGTGCTGACGCCGACGGGGCCGGCCGCCGGGGGGGCGCCCTCGGAAACGAGCCCCGACCTGCTCGTCTGGCCCAACGAGTCGGAGCTGCTCGTCTTCGGCCTGCACGACGGCCGCACCGTGCAGCGGCTGCGCGTAGGGGCAGGGAGGGGTGGTCGTGGTCGTGGTAGTGGTAGTGGCAGCGCCAGCGGCACCACCCCCCGCATCACCAGCCTGGCCTGGCGCGGCGCCGGCGGCCTCGGCAGCGAGACCGGCGGCACCGTCCTCGGCGGCCGCGACGGGCCCGCCGGCGGCGTGCTGTACAGCGGGCACCTCGACGGCCACGTGCGCGCGTGGGTGCCGGTCGGCACGGCGGGGGACGGCGACGCCGACGGCCGCGGCGAGGACGACTGCTTCATGGATGGGGTGAGCAGCGGCGGCGGCGGCGCTGAGGACGAGGAACGGGCGCGCAAGCGGCGGGCGCTGGATCAGGCGTACTGCAGCCTGATGGGGACGCAGATCACGTTTAGATGAGGTGTTTGTGGGTTATATAGAGTGTTTTATTTTTACTTTTCGATTCTTACATTGTTTTTGGTTGGTCTTTTTAGGGTCTTTTTTTTTTCAATCATTATTTTTTTTTTTTCGATTAATCTATTTTATATTCGTGTTCAAAATAATTCTGCATTATAATACCCTTTTGTAACTTCACTACATGATTTTACTGCGTTTCTTCCATCTTTTTTTTTTGTTATATCTAACCAATGCCTTTTCAACTCCAATACAACCTTGTTGTGTTCCTGAGATTTATGTCGATGGCCTGCTCGGTAGACGAGGCTGCCGTTAGCGCCCCGACTGGCGGGGCTAGCGTATTTCCCCAAGCTGCCTCAGGCGCAAGCTGAAAAGAAAGACAAACAAACGCAGCGTTTCAACCAGCATCTGACACCACGACAACCACGAGTCCTGCAACTCTCTCCCGACCTTGCAATTTTGATCTACATCTCGAGCTCTTTCCATTCGTTTCTGGTTGACTCACGCCCGCCGACCAAGCGCGACGGACTGACACCCCCGACGCGGCCACAGGGCGGCACCCATCCATCGTCATGGCCACCCCCCAGCCCATGAAGCAGGCGCACTCCCAGCAGGGCCGCACGCCCGTTGCTGCGGCTGCCACCGGAGGCACGCCCGCCGCGGCCACACCGCCTGTGTCGACGCCGTACGCGCCCGCCGTGTTCTCGCCGCTGGGGCCGCGCTCGTCGCCCCAGATGTTCAAGCGCTCGCCGGCGCACTACACGGCCACGATGATGGGCCACAGCGCGAGCAGCGGCGGTGTTGGTGGTGGCGGTGGTGGTGGTGGTGGTGGCGCGGCGAGCTACGACAGCCCGGCCGCCGCGGCGATGGGGGCGATGGGGCTGGACCTCGTCGAGGACGGGATGGGCAGTGGCGGCGGGAGTTTTCTCGGCGTGGGCACGCCGGGCGCGTCGGCCACGATGCACACAGCCGCGGCAGCCGCGGCAGCGGCAGCGGCAGCAGCCCGCAACGACGAGGACGAGCGCGCGCGCCGGCTGCAGGCGGTGCAAGCGCTGCTGCGGCAGCACGCGGGCAAGGGCCGGGTCAGCGAGGCCGGGCTGGAGCGGCTGGCGACATCCATGGGCCTCGAGTGCCTGTGGGAGGAGGGCATGATGGCGGCAGCCGGTTCGGGCTCGGGTTCGGGATCCGGCTCCGGGGCTGGGGCCGGGCCGCAGCGCACGCTGATCATAGCAGGGTCGGCGCTGGCGCTGGAGATTGTCGTGGCCAACAACCTGGTGACGGCCGTGGCGGTGACGTTCCCCGAGGCGCGGCGGATCCCGCTGCGGCGCGTGGCGCGCGCCAACGCCGTGCTGCTGGGCAACCTGCGGCTGGGCGCGCACGAGAGCCCGCTGACCAAGACGCTGGACGCGTTTGCCGCGAACCTGGAGCAGCTGGCCGTGCTGGACCGGCTGAGCGTGGCGCCGCCGGACGGGGAGGGCGGCGAGGCCAAAAAGGGCGACGCCGACGACGCCGGCACGGCCACCGCCTCGGGGCTTAATCTGTACGAGGCCGTGGCCGGCCTGTATGTCAGTCTACGGAAGCTGTACCGATGGGATCGCCGGCAGTTGGCGGGGGAGGGGAACGACGAGAAGGACAACGACGGCGACGACGACGACGACGACGACGACGACGACGACGACGACGACGCCGACACGCCCGACGGCCCACCACGCCTCGACGACCTGGCTCTCCGCGTCCAGTGCACCCGCCACGGCCGGCCCGCTCTCAACGAGGACGGCTGCCTCGGCCTGGCCCTGGCGTACTGGGCGCAGCGCCGCCTGGTGCCGCCGGCCGGGCCGCCGACGCGCGCGTTTGCCGCCGCGCACGAGACCACGTGGCGCCTGCGCATCGGCTGCGCGCCCATGGGCGACGGCCTGGTGTACCAGCCGGTGCGCGTGTCGGACCAGTGGCTGTCGGACGCGGTGGTGCAGCCGGGTGGTGGCGGCGGTGGTGGTGGTGCTACCGACGACGACGACAACGACGAGCCGGTGCTGGACTGGCTCAACCCGGACAACACGCTGGTGCCGGCCCCGGCCCCGGCCACCAGCACCGGCGACGGCAGCGGCCAAGACGCCCCCCCGCCGCCGCCGCCGCCGCCGCAGCCGCAGCCGCAGCTGCCGGCCGCCAAGTTTGTCGCCACGTTCGACCCGCCGCTGACGGTGCCGTACAGCGCGTGGCACCAGATCTACGACATGGTCGGGCTGGTGCCCGAGACCGACGGGCTGGTCACGTTTGACTCGCTGAGCTTCCCGGTGCAGCGCGAGGGCGGCGGCCTGCAGCCGGCGCACACGCAGCAGCACGACCCCAGCGACCCGCGCACCATCCGCTGCTACAAGGACGTGCACGTGGGGGGAGGAGGAGGAGGAGGAAGAGGGGGAGGAGACTCGGGCACGTCCGTCGTGCGCCACCGCCACACGCTTTTTATCTACAAGCCGGTGTTTGGGCGCGTCATGACGGCGCTGCCGTTTGCCCATCCGAGCCAGCTGGTGCGCATGCTGCCGATCCTGCGGCAGTACGCCTTTCTGGCCACGCTGCTGGAGAAGGGGTTCCGGGGGGAGGGCGAGGGGGAGCGGGAGGGGGGAGGAGGGCCGGCGAAGAAGACGACGGCGACGACAAGGACGGCGACGACGACAAAGACAACGACGACGATGGACGGCGCATTCGATTCGTTTGCGACCGACGCCGACGCCGACGCGGCCGCCGTCCCGGTCGACGTCGTCCTGACGGCCCACCCGGTGCCGCGGCTGCAGGTGGTGTTCCCGTTCCGCGGCAGCACGGCCGACATTCTGCTGGAGATTGGGCTGAACGGGCGCGTGCACGTGCTGCTGCAGAACGTTCTGGCGGACGAGGGAGCAGACGACACCACCACCGGACGGCAGCCCGGCAAGGGACGCCTGCGCCCGCAGGACCTGGGCCGCATGCTGGAGGTGTGCGAGGATCTGGGCATCTGGAGCGAGTGGATCCGGCGGCGGTGTGCATGAAGAGGGTTTACTCCGTAGAAGTAAGATACGTATTGCTGCGCAATCTTCCCCCCTGCGGATCTCCGTCTCGTCTTTCCCCTGTTGCAGCAAAAGAGGACCCCCCCAACCGGTGGAGCGCCCACACCCGGCGCGCGCAAATGAAGAGTGCGGTGTGGTTCATGCAGCTGGCCCAGCTCGGCAGAAGCACGACCAGAGCAGCATCATGCATCCCCGTTTTCGTCACGGCCCCGCGGCCCACGCTGGAAATTGCACAGGCCGGACGCGTCGTGCATCCGTGGCGGAGCCGGTGGCAGCCAGCGCTGGACGGAGCATCGTGCACGTAACCGGAGGAGGCGGTGTGAATACGAGCGATTGTCAATGGGAACGAAAAGAGACGTGTTTGTGTTTGTGGGCTGTCCGCCGTTGACAACGGTTTCAAAGGCCCAGAATACCCTCCTCCGTACGGAGTGGACAGCCTGCCCAGACGCGGCTTGGACCACCCGGCGGCCAGGGGCCAGGCCGGCTCACCGCTCCGTTGTGGGATCTGCTTGGCGGATCTGTCCTGGATCTGCGGCCAGGAGGCATTAAGCGTTGTCTGATGTTTTTGGTGGCTGTTGTTGGCCCTGTTCTGGCGGCCGGCAAAACAAGAAACCGAAAGACGGCAGCCTACCGACTGGAATGCAGCACCCGCAGGGCGAAACGCAGCAGAAACGGCGGCGCTGGCAAAAGGACCGTCGCCAAACGGCCATCCAAAAAAGGTCTCGACGGACGGTCGACGGCCACCACTTTGTCTGGCTGGCATCTTCAGGAGACGCAAGGAGGCGCCCTCGCACGCAGGAGGCTGCAAACACACACACACACACACGGCCAAGGAGTCATGTGGCCAGTCGCCAGCAGAAAAGCGGGGCCCCGTTCAGGGAGGCGAATCAGTCTGCGGCCGCCCCCCCTCCCCCCCCTGGTCCCGCCCGCCCAGACGCGTCTCCGACACGTCTTTCTTGCCGAATGGAGAAGGCTAGTAAACAACAACGCGTGGCGGCACCCCGGCCGCCGCCTTCCCTCCTCCTCCTCCGCGCCTTCCTCCCTACCTACCTTCCCCCCCCAGCGCACAAACGGCCCAAAAATAAACTAGACCAAAAACAATTCATGCCGTATTATCGCCAGTTGCCCGTCGCTCCTCCCCATCCTGGCCGACGCCACCGCCTCCCCTCCATGGACTGATTGCCTCTTCCTCTTTCTCTCGTCTTTTCCGGTTTCCTGCCACGTCCTCTCGTTTTTCTCTCTCACACTCTCTCTTCAGCGTGCTGGCACATTACCACTACCCTCTCTTCGACCTCCCTCTCTTCCTCTATCGACGTGCCACGCCCCCTCCCGCCTCCTACGAGCCCTCTGCGCGCGAGCTTCGCATCGAATCCCTGCCTGCATCGCATTCTTTGTTTTTCTGCTCTTTTATTTTCTCTCGCTTCTCTCGCTCTCGTCACGCGCCTTCGCGTCCACCACCCTCAGCACCTCTCGTCCTTCTCTCGACCTCGTGCTTCCTGTTCTCGCCTCGTCATCGGCCTCGCCCAGATTCCTGCTCTCGTCTCAGAAAGAGGAATAAACCAAGGCCACCTGGACCGTCGGAATGTCCTGAAGAATTCGCTGCGCCACATCTGTCCTCTTCGTCCCCCCTCCCCGCCCTCCCTTCCCATCCTGCGACAGCTGCGTCATTCCCTACCCTCTTTGCGCGTGTCCTGCTGCCGGCCTTCCGAGCGCTGCGTTCAACAGGCGGCGCGTCTTTTTCCTTGGGCCGCACCGTTGGGCCGCACCAGGCGACGACGCCTGACCATGCTGCTGCCTGTTTGCCACCCTTGATGCCAGCAACACCAACAAACATCAACAACAGCGATCTCCCGCAGATCCAAAACCCGATCGTCTTCCCCTGTCTTTTTCTCCTCGTCTTCTTCTACTTCTCCCACCCTACCTAGACGACAACCTCCTTGTTTTTTACTTCTTTTTTTTCATCTCCCCCTCCGCACAGATGGCTTTCTCCGCCACCGCCGGGGGCACTCTTACGCTGCCCTCGCTCTCACCCGTCGGCCACCCGGCCGATGCTACCAACTCATCGGTGCGCACGCTCCGGCGCTCCATGTCGCGCTCGCCCTCGCGCTTCCACCTGATGCGCGCCGAGTCGTACAGCTCCCAGAACTCGACCAGTTCCAGCACTCCCCACACACCATGCCCACTCCCCCCGCAGGCCCACGCAATGCCTGCCAACACGCCCGTCCTACCAACGTCTCTTTCCGTCGCCTCCTCCCTCTCATCTCTATCCAACGACCTGGACTACGACGAGGCCATGGGCTCGCCTCTGCCAACGGTTGCCAGCACAGCAGCAGCCACAGCAGCATCAGCACCAGCACCAGCACCATCACCATCAGGCCAGCCCGACCAGGTCAACCCGACGCAGACCAGCACCCCTTCTCTTTTCGCAACCCCTCTGCGCACTGGCGTGAAGCTGTCCCTGCGCTCGGTCCGGCCAAAGACAACCGGCTCCAAGCCGGCCGCGCGGCTGATCCGGTACTCGCCCAAGAGCCCGCTGAAGCGCGCGCTGAGCGTGAACGCCGACATGGGCAACGGCGCACCCACTCCATCAGCGCCCACAAGCCACCCGGGCCCGTCCACGGCCCTGTCTGAGCCTTTGCTGGGACAGGGACAGGGACAGGAGAACAACTACATTAGCACCAGCACAAAGTTCAGCAACATCCTGCGCGCGTTTGGCTCGCCCTCCCGCACCGGCCAGGACCGGCCTTCGCGCCACAGCATGCACTTGGATCTCTCGGGCGACGTTCGCGATGCGCTCGCCTCAGTCACGTCGAGCCCGCTGAAGCGGAGCGATGCCACCATGAACCTGGACCAGGCCAGCCGCCGTAGCCCGGTCGCAAAACGGCGCAGTCTGCACGGCGCCTCGAGCCTGGGGAGCGACTTCAACGTCTTTGATTTCGCCCCGGCCGCCAACACCGCGCCCGCCTCTCGCACATCGTTCGAGATCTGCGAAGACGGCACCAGCAGCAGCGACGACCAGCACGCTGACACCGCCATGGCGTCTACCACCCCGCCCCCCTCCACCACCCCCGAACCCGACTGCGCGCCGTTTGCCCTTGCTTCGGCGTCTCCCGCCGCGCCCGCACCGGCTCCCGCATCCGTTTTCTCCGCTGTTGCGCCAGCCGATCTCCACTCGCTTTCGCTCTCCTCCTCCACATCCTCGTCCTTTGCAAAGCGGGCATCGTCACTGCGCAAGTCGACCCTGCAACAGCGCCACGACCCCCGCTCTTCGTGGGGCCGGCGCCAAGGCGAGAAGTACTTGGCACAGCAGCTGCAACTCCAGGCATCGTCGCCGCAGCAGCCCAAGATGGCCGTCGACGAGTGGACGTTCACGCCGCCGCACATTCGCACCAAGCCCCGAGCTTCTCTGGACCAGCTCCTCAAGCCAGAGCCACGCGAGAGCCCATTCCGAAGCAGGGGTCCGCTGCCAAACCCTTCTCTTCACGGCCTGGATCGTCCGCCGCTGTCTCTTTTCAGCGGGACTACGGGCACAACAGGCGCCGCAACAGGAGCCGCACCGCATCAGCCACACCCTCTCTCACGCACCCTGACTACATCGTCGTCTGGGTCCAGCATGCCCGATGACTCGCCGACCCATTTCCCTGTGCAGCTGCCGCCAGACCGCCCGCGCCCGACATCCATCTTTGCCCGGTCGCTGCCGTTGACGGCCCACCGGCCGCGCGCCGAGCCAGTCGCCACGCCCCAGTACAAGTCGGCCCGCCCCCTGCAGTCCGTCTTTGCTTCTGCCGGTCTCGTTTCCAAGATGAACCGCAGCGTCGACGATGAATCCGCCCAGCTGCGCAGCAGCGAGCAGTCCCTGGTCATGCCCGACACGCCATGCAAGAAGCAGGTGTACCCATCCAACACTTACCCTCCTTCCTCGGGCAGCGGGCGCAAGCAGGGCCCGCGGCGGTTCTTCCTTTCGACGGGACATCCGGAAACACCCTTTGCCAATGTGCCTGTGAAGTCGCGCGGCGCCTCAGCGAACAATGCTGGCGAAAGTGTCGTCAACTTCTTCAAGCTGCGGTCGAGCCACACGCGCAAGGCAAGCATTCTCAGCTTCGACGGCGATGCCAGCGACAGCCAGGGCGCGACGGACATGTTCGACCTGCCCCCGACCCCGACAAAGTCGGTCCTGGCCAAGAACATCTTTGGAAGCGCCAACAAGAACCACGCCACGCCGCAGCAGACGCCTGCACGGGACCCCCCGACGGGCCCTACCGGATTCACGCCGTCTCCTGTCGTCGCGAGGCGGCGAGCAGCGTCCATTCCCATTCGTATGATTTCCATTACCCCCCAATCCTATTCTGTCCTCTGCTAACATAAACAGCGAGTCCAGGTGCAAGCTCTGACTCGGACAAGTCGTCGCCCAAGACGCCCCGGGAGAACAGCATCCTGCACAACTTGGACCATGTCCGCAGCATGGGACCGCCTGGCTCGAAGCGCGTGCCTCTGTTTGCCAACCGCGAGGGTGGCGCGACGCCCATGACCATCTCAGCGCCGGCGCGGCGACTAAGCCCGACGTCTGCAACCTTCCCGCCAGCCACACCGACGGCGGACCGGGAGTCGTTTGCCGGCGTTGTGGACTACCGTGCCAGCATCACGCCCATCCACGGCGCAGTAGCAGCGCCCAGCGACACGGACGCCGTGCTGGGATCCATGTTTGGCAAGGTCGCGTGCATCGGAAAGGGCGAGTTCTCGCAGGTGTTCCGTGTGAGCACGCGCCAGGCCTCGGTCCGGACGGACTACTTCAGCTTTAGCACGACGCCGAGCAAATCGCGAACGGCGGTGACGCCCGCAGGGGCCCTGACGCCGACGTCTGCTGCCGCCGAAAAGGTCTACGCAGTCAAGAAGGTGCGTCTGCCCATCTTCGGGCAGAAGGAGCGCCAGGCCAAGCTTAGGGAGGTGGCCGTGCTCGAGGCCGTCCGCGACTGCGAAAACGTGCTGCAGATCTTCGACCACTGGGAGCAGAGCGGCCATCTCTACATCCAGACCGAGTTCTGCGACGAGGGCGGCCTCGACAGCTTCCTCCGGAAGGCTGGCGAACACGGCCGTCTCGACGACTTCCGCATCTGGAAGATCCTGCTGGAGATGTCGCAGGGCCTGCGCTACGTGCACGATGCCGGCTTTGTCCACCTGGACCTCAAGCCGGCCAACGTGTTCGTCACGTACGAAGGGCATCTGAAGATTGGCGACTTTGGCATGGCGGCGCAGTGGCCTGTGCCCAAGGGCATCGAGGGCGAGGGCGACCGCGAGTACATTGGTCCCGAGATTCTCCGGGGCGAGTACGACAAGCCGGCCGATGTGTTCTCGCTGGGCCTGATTGTGCTCGAGATCGCCTGCAATGTGTTCCTCCCGGACAACGGGCCCATCTGGGTGGCGCTGCGCGAGGGCGACATGTCGGTTGTGCCGAGCCTGACCGCGGGCGAGGCCAATGCGCTCCTCCGCGACGACGCGGGCATGCCCGTCATCAGCCAGCTCGGGGACGGCGGAAACGACGGCTTCGGTGGCACGGACGCGCTCGACCTCGCGTCGACGACACCGGGACGGGCGCCACCGCCGGCGTTTGAGTTTGGCAAGGCGCGCCCGCCGGCCGGCAACATCTTCGGCTCGCTCGTCGACAAGAAGCCGATGGGCCTGGAGCGGCCGCCAGCGTTCATGGTGAACCAGTACGACGCCGGCTCGCTGGACGCGGTGGTGGCGACGCTCATCAATCCGGACCCGGCCAGCCGGCCGACGGTGCACGAGATTCTCGAGACGGCGTCGCTGCAGTGGGTGCATGGCCGGCGCCGGGCCCCGGCCACCATTTTCGAGGGCAACTGGGGCCCGGAGGACGACGAGGACGACACGCAGCCGGCGGCCGCCATCGAATTCGACACGGAGATGACCGATGTCTAGGGGGGCATCGACGGAAGACGACTTTTGTGTTTCTTTTTCTCTTGTTCTTTTCTCTTTTGGACGGGAGGAGCCTTTGTCTCTTGTCTTGGGACAAGATAACGTTTCGCTTATGATTAGGACATGACTATGTTTGCATTGCGAGAGGTATTTGCTTTTTGTGTTTTCCGGTTTGCTTGTTTTGGTTTTCGCGTTGTGTTTTTTTTTTGCTCTCTCTCTCTTTCTCTCTCTCGCATTTCCACCTGGCATTTTACAGAGCTCCCGGCCGGAGACAAAAGACGGACTGCATGGATTTGGTGCACACATTTGGAGTCTGGAAGCATCTTTCGAGGATATGTTTCAACCCTGCTTTTGACACAGGTGGCAATGGACTAGGGAGTGGGCGCAACTGGTTGTCTTTTTTTGTGTGTCAATGCTCGTGTACGGCGACAGTGTGTCTGTTCGATAGGATGTCGGTTTCTGCGGGGGAACGTATCTACATAGAGAAATCCTTTTGCCGCCGATCACGGTACACATGATGAGGAAGAGCGCATTGTCATTATCGTGACTGCTTAGTGGTTCCCGGTACGGCCCAGTCCATCGTCCAACGCACGACGACCACCCCCTGCGCCTCACCGCCGCGCCTGCTGCCGCTGCTTCCCCTGCGGCACCACGTACACGTCGTTAAAGTTCATCGACACGCCCAGGAAGCGCAGGTCCGCGTCCTTCTGGTACCCCAGGTCCGCCAGCAGGTACACGACGCGCTTGCGGAACGTCTTGGCCAGCGCGGCCAGCCGCTGCTGCAGCGCGGGCAGTTCCGACTCGATGGCAGCGCCGCCACTGGCGCCGGCGCCGGCGCCGGCGGCGTCGTCGTCGTGCTCGTCGTCGGTCACGTGGGCCTTTTTGCCAGAGGGCGCAGCCGCCGCAGAGGGCGCAGGCGCCGCCGCCGCCGCGGCAGCATGCCCCCGCAGCACGTCGGCCTCTTGCCGCCGCGTAAAGTCGGCCACGGCCCAGCTGTAGAGCCCGTCGACGGCGTCGCGGAAGGCCAGCATGATGCGCAGCAGCTCCTTGAGCTGGGCCGGGAAGCCGTTGGTGTCCTCGGCCGGGATGTCGGCGAGGGCGGCGGTGGCGGCGGCGGCGGCGGCGGTGGCGGCCGGGTCGTGGATGCCCGCGGCGGCGGCGGCGGCGGCGGCGGCCTGCTGCTGCTGCTGGGCGTGCTGGGCGGCCTGGCGCAGCTCGACGTAGGCGCGGCGGCGGACGCCGAGCAGGCCTTTGTGGGTGATGGAGGTCAGGTAGGCGGTGTGGGCGGCGATGAGGTCGTCGAGGGTGCAGTCGTCGCGGCGGATGGCGGTCTGCAGGGCCTCCCAGCTGGCCTCGATGACCTCGAACAGGATGTAGTACTGCAGCTGGCCGACAAAGTGCACCATCTCGGCGAGCGTGCCGCGCGTCGTCTTCCACGTCTGCAGCACGGCGCGGTCGGCCGTCTGCAGCACGCCGCGCGCGCCCGTCATGCTCTTGTGCCAGGTGCTGGCCAGGGCAAACTCGACGCGCTTGACGTGCCACAGGAAATTGAAGACCTTGAGGTACTGCTTGTTGGCCCACTCGGTCACGACGCAGTCGACGGGCGCGCCGATCTTGTACTCGAGCGTGAAGCAGTCCCAGCCGGTGTCGCCGTGCGACTGCTGCAGCATGCGCTGGTCCAGGCGGCGCAGGATCTCGGGCGGCTCAAACTGCGCGTTGCTGCCGCGGATCGCGTGGTCCAGCTGCGACGTCAGCGTGTGGCGGTACTGCGCCGTGGCCGGCCGGTCCAGGTTGGGCGCCAGCGACTCCATCAGCAGCGCCACAAAGTCGCCCTGGCCCAGCAGCACGTACTTCTTGAGCGCGGCCAGGTGCTCAAACAGCTGGAACTTGTCCGTCATCAGGTGCATCAGCCGCCGCATCGTCGTCTTGTACGCCTCGTCGATCCACGCCTCCAGCGTCGCCGTGTCGCCGTACCGCAGCTCCTTGGACGCGCCCTTGCTGTAGTTGTCCACCCACGCCGCGTCGCCGCAGCTGTGCCGGATAAAGTTGAGCGACTTGCCGATCAGAAACACCTTCTCCGCCAGCTCCGTCCGCACAATCGACGGGATCATCTCGTCGGCAATCTCGTACTTGTCGTTCCACACCGAGCTGTGGCCCTTGGCCCGCGCCGCCTCCTTGCGCCGCGCCGCGTCCGCGCTCGCGCTCGCGTCGTCCTGCTCGCGCACGAAAAACTCCCGGTACGGGTCCGCCAGCTCGCCGTCGTAGATCCACCGCCGCAGGATGTCGTAGAACGGCCGCGCCACCGGCGCCAGCAGCCGCTCCGCAAACGCGCCCACCGTCGGGTCGCCGTGCGCCGTCGAGAAGCCGTGGATCAGCGAGATCAGCTGGCCGCCGTGCTTGCTGGGCGCCTCCTCCGCGATCAGCGCCATCAGCCGCAAGCCCATTGTCGCCTCGCGCGTCCACACCACGCACCGCTTCAGCGTCACGCCCGCCCGCCCCATGCCGCCGCCGCCGCGCCGGCGCGGTGTCGTCGTTGCGGTGTTGCCGTCGTCGACGTCATCCTCGAGCGTCGCCAGCGCGCGCCGAATCTGGCTCTCCAGCGTCGCCACCAGCCGTAGGTACGCCCGCAGCTCGTCGCCAATGGCCGCACGCAGGCTCTGGCCCAGCAGGCCCTCGGCCGGCGAGCGCACAAAGGCGTCCAGCTTGCGGTACAGCAGCGCCGGCTCCGCGAGCGTGTACAGCAGCGACACGATGGGCACCGGCAGCGTCGTCGGCAGCACCAGCACCGTGTTCTCCTTGGTGAACGTCATTGTGGCCGAGTCGAGCCCCTGCAGCGTAAAGGGCAGGTCGCGCAGCAGCGCCGTCTCGCTCGGGTTCGTCTCCTTGTGGCTGTCGGCCAGCCGGGTCGACTTGAGCGCCACCTTTCGTGGCGAGGCCGCGTTCTTGTCGTCGTCGGCATCGTCGGGGCCTCTGCGGGCCTTGTCGGGCGGGAACTTTTTCAGCCCGCCGCGCGCAAACGCCTCGTCCATCACGGCGTCTTCCTGTGTTGGATGCCGCGAGCGCGTCGATGCCTGGGACGTGCGTTTGGACCGGCTGGCCGAGTCGGCTGTCCCTGGCCGGGCGGTCTGTTCTGGTGCCTCGGATGCGCTCCTCCGGACCCGGGCGCTGCGCTCGTCTTTGCCCTCCTGGCTGCTTTCCTCGTCCTCGTCCTCGCCCTCCTCTTCGTCCTGCTCGCCATCCTCCTCGGGCACTTTGGGGAGCACGGGCAGGGGGTCGTCTGGGTCGGGCGAGTCGGACAGCTGGTACAGTAGGTACAGGATGGCCCATTTCTGGTTGAGCACCGGCAAGGCCAGCAGGCGCGTGTACAGCTGGGAGAAGCGCCAGGCATCGTTGGGCCGGTCGACAGTCAGTTTCTTGCGGATCAGGTCCATGGTATGGTTGACGTCGGCAGCCAAGTCCGCGGAGTCGGGACTGCAATTCAAGTCAGTAGACGATCAAGAAAGCGCCCGCACAAGAGCAACACATACACTTCGAGAACCGACCGCACGAGGTCGTAGCAGTACTTCTGCCGCCGCTGTGCCGTCTCTTCGTCCTCATGGGGGTCGTCAGGCACAAAGCGGTGAATGAGGCCGTTGATGGCCGTGTTGATGCGGTCCGACAGCACGGGCGGACGCGGCTTGCGCGCCGACGCAGGCGAGCCCGTGGCCGGCGGCGGCTTGCGCGGTCGGCGGTCCATGGCGAACGCGTGAGCAAGCAAGCGAACAGGGCGTTTGGTGAAGCAGAAGAAATTGCAGGCGACGCAGAGAAGGAGTGGCGTCGACAAGAGCGGAAGTCGCGTCGCGACGGGCAGAGGCAGGTGCAAACCACACACACACACACACACCGACCAGAGACGCGTGCCTTCCCGCCAGCGGACGATTTGCGCCAATGAGGGGTCTCGGCGTACCGGTACCTGCTGTGGCCGCACAACAGTAGCGCAAACCAAAGTACCGTGTACGCCCCGGTTCCGGGGGGGCGCTGTGCGCCAAAGTGCGCCCCAAGGATGCGCTGTTACTGGCTGCCGAGAGCCGCCCCAGGCATCGCCGAATCTTCAACTTCATCTCGCAATACCTTAACTTTCAGCTCCAGCCGCCCCTACGCCGACCGCGCCGCCATCGCTCCCGCGCCACACCATGCAAAAGCCATCGATCTAGCATCGGATTCGGCTGCCCATGCGCTTTCTCTACGCGTCCATGCGCGCATGATTGCTGTTTTTGCGCGGCGCAGTGCTCCCACGGCCCTTTTTCCCCCCAGTCGTCTCGGTGTGCGCTCCCGGCTGCTTTTCTTGGCACATCGTCCGAACCCCTCCCACGTGCATTGCGGCCCTCGCTTGCCGCACCCCATCATTCGCTTTTTCCTGCATTTGCTTTCGCATCGCCGTCGCCCCCCATCCGCGCTCGTCTTTTTGCCGTCGCCATGCCCGACATCAACCCCGCCGACCTGAGCCGGCCGGCGGTCGGGCTCGCGACGCCTGTCCTGTCCAACAAATCCATCACCGTGTCGGCGCTCAAGCCGATCAAGACCAGCCAGGCCATCCCGCAACGAATAGAACTCGAGCAGGCTTATGTGGCCCTCAAGACAGCCATTGGTAACGAGCAATGGACGGCCTACAAGGATGCCACCGCACAGTTTTTGATTGGTATGCGCCTCTCTGCCTTTTTTGTTTCCGGCCGATGGCTGCTGGACCTGGCTAACGCGATTGCTCATGTGCAGGCCGCCTCAACCAGGCTGAATACTCCAACATTGTCGACCCCATCCTCGCGTCGCCCAATGGCGAAAAAGAACATCTTCACAACCAGCTGGTCGCCGCCATCTACGGCAATGTGACGCGCGAGATGCCCGACAGCGGCCTGGCCCCGTGGGTCAGTGCTAACGACAAACCATCATCAGGCCTGGGCAACAAGGCGTCGAGCGGCGATGCGACCAAGCAGCGCCTTAAGGGCGAGGTCATGCTGCTGCCGAGCAAAGACCGCCGACGCATCAAGGACATTGTCCACAATGAGGTACGCATCGCGACACAATCCTTCTATATCGCATGCTGACACATATCTTGCTTGCAGTTCGACCCCTATGATTCGCTGGCAAACATCTTTACGGAGCAGCACCGATCCAAAGGACCTCGCGCGGTCGACATGCCGACCAATGCCAGCGGAGGCATCAACCGGCGAAGTATGTGCTGCGCCGTTTTTGCCGTTTTTGCCGTTTTTTCTTCGCATGGCTGACCATCCAGATCTCGATCTTGAAATCCGGAAACGCTTCGCGCAACCACTGGCTGTTGAATCGGGCGAGTTCCCCGACACCAGCAATATTGAGTCGCGCATGCTGCCGTTTTGCTACGAGGCCGGCCTTGTTTCGGGCCACGCGCCCGAGGCGGCGCACTTCATGTCCGTCGCGACGGAGACGTTTATCAAGGAGGTGCTGTCGTCGGTCTTCAGCCGCACGCGCAGCAACGGCCCGGGCGAGTTTGGCAGCGCCGGCTTTGGCGGCAACCACTGGGTGCAGACGCACAAGTACCGGCGGCGGCTGGCGCGCGAGGAGGAGCGCGCGCACCGCGGCGAGATCCTGCGCGACAAGTCGGGCCTGCTGCCCATCGAGGCGAAGAAGGCGAGCGAGCGCGGCCCGCTGGGGCTGGCCGAGCTGCGGATCGCGCTCGAGATGGGCGACTGCGGCCTGACGCAGTTCCCCATTGTGGGCCACTCGCTCATCGAGACGTACCGCGAAGGCGAGCTCGAGGGCTGGGACGACCACACGTGGGTCGGCAGCGAGCTGGACGCGAACCGCGCCGACGTGCCGGCCATCCTGCCGCCATCCGCAGCAGCAGCAGGAGCAGCAGGAGCAGCGGCAGGAGCAGCAGGAACAACAACAGGAGGCGTCTCGGCTGTCGACATGGAGAAGTCGCTCTCGACCTCGTCCGTGACGGCGCGGGCGGGCGAACAGGTTAACGGAACGGGGCCCGGCCCGACGAGCGCGGCATCAGCAGCGGCGGCCGGGATCACAACCACAGCGGCGGACGGGACCGCGCGGTCGTCGGTCTCAGCGGCGAAAGACGCGGCATGGCTCGCCAAGGCGACAGCAGCAGCAGCAGCAGCAGCAGCAGCAGCAGCCGGCGGCGGCGGCGGCGGCAGCGGCCTGCCCAACGGCGTCGGCTACGCAGACCTCATGGACGTCGACGACGACGACGTCTGGTGGGACGGTGCCGCGGGCGGCGAGGTGGACCAGCTGGACGGCGTGCTGGAGTCCTGTCTGGCGGTGGGCTGAGCGGGAAAGCGGCCAGTTTTTTTCTGGCTCTCTTTCTGGTTCGTTTTCCTCTGCCTTTTTCACGAGCGTTATGAGCGGGAAACTGCGATACCCCTTCCTCCCCTCCCCTCTCCCACCCCAACGGCAACGGACAGTGACGGCGGGCGTCTGGCTTTTTTGGTCTCTCTCTCTCTCTCTCTCTCGGCGGTCTCCTTTTCTTATATTCTTTCTTCTTCCTTCTTCCCCCTCTCCTTTGTCTTTTATACTTTGCTTCCTCTTTGTGTTTCTCCAAAATGGGTGGGCTCGGGAAAACCGCATGGGGGGGCCGGGGCAACAGGCGCATCTGGTGTTTCGCTTCTTGCTTTGTCCCTTGTTTTCTCTGTCGGTTTTTTTGATGGCGTTTTTGCGGTTTGTTTTGCGGTTGTTTGTTGGTTTTCTGCTGGACGTCAACGCCTGTTCTGGTACAAAAACGCTGCCTTGGCATATCCCTGGTCTTTTGTTTTGAATAGTTCCTCGACAGCCTTATTGATAGACTACGAGCATGTGCTAGAATGCGAACGTTGATGTTTGGGCCTGTGGCAATGGACGGCGTGTGACCATGTTCTGCTCTCCATGCCATCAGTCAACCATCATGTAGTCAACTCGGCCATCACTAGTTACCTCGACCATCAGTCAACCCGACCATCATGTAGTCAACCCGACCATCATCCAGTAGTTAAGTCGACCATCTTGTAGTCAACCCGACATCATCCAGCCAATCAAACATTGCACGACAGCTGGAGACATGGTCGTGTAGAGAGCAGCGTATGGAGCCAGGCGTTGCTGCGGACAAAAGTGGACCCATTTGCAGGCGCGCCCGCGCCCGCGTCGCCAAACCTGCCCCGACGCGTCTCGCGCCGCGTTTCTCCACAAAAACGCATCCCAGCGTCTCCAGACCCAACCTCCATACCTTCTCCTCCCGCACGTTAACTTGAGCAATTGTTCATCTCTTACTTTCTTCCTCGCTATTTCTCTATTTCACTACTCTCTTCTTTATTACCAATGCAGTTTGTTCAGCATACAATCTAGACAGAGAGTCCAAACAGCGACTCCCTCTCACACCGATTCTCCTCTTCCCTCCATCGGTCACCATGGCCACCCTCTCCCGGACACCCTCGCCGGCAGCCCGGTCGTCGGGCTCCGACTCGGACTCGGTCGTGGCCACGCCGATGACGCCACGCACCAAGCTGCGGGCACTGCTCGCCTCGGTGGACAGCGATGGCGACAGCGACCAGGAGAACCTGTCGCCCAGCCGGGGAAAGACGAACAAGACGGCCAAGACGGCGGGCAACGCAGACACAACAGCCCCAGTGCCGGCCACCACCAATACCAGCAGTGACCAAGACAGCGAAAGCGACGTGGAGGTGCGTCCTCGCGGCCGGTTTGCGGCACGCATGCAGGCCGTCCTGGCGGCAGCACCGCCAGCGGCGGCACAAGCACAAGACGACGATGAAGACGACGACGACGTGCCGGTGGCAGGGGACGCCCGCGAACGCGTCAAGCGGATGCTCGCACAGCAGCAGAAGCGGGCGGAAGCGGAGAAGCAGAAGGACACGAGCGAGAGCGTTCCCATTGCCAACGGCAGCGACGACGAAGAGGCTGTTACTGCCAACCCCCGGAGGCGGCTCATCCAACGCGGCGCTCCCCCTCCGCCGGCTGCGGCTCCGCGTACGCCGGTCCGGGGAGCAGCCACACGCGCGGCGTCGTCACCCTCTGACGACGACGACGACGTGTTTGTCACGCCCATGCAGCAGCGGCAGCCGCAGACGCCCGGCTCGGCTGGCTCGCCCGGCATGTTCATGACGCCGACCAAGGAGGGCGAGAGCACAGAGACGACTGCCGGTCCGGACCGCCACGCGCGCTTCCAGGCGCTGGTGGCGCGCAAACGCGAAGAGGCGCGCCAGCGCGAAGAGGCCGAGGAGCGCAAGCGGGCGGCGCGTGCTGCTGCCCGCGCCGCCGAGGACGAGGACGACATCATGCAGGACATGGCCGGCCTCGCGGACGACGACGACGCCAGCGTGTCGGACATTACGGACGACGAGGGCGGGCGCAAGCTGACGCAGACGCTGGTGGGCAGCAGCGGCGGCAGCGGGCGGAAGCGGCCGGGGGCGCGCAAGGCCAGCAAGAAGGCGCTCGAGGAGATGCACCGGGAGACGCAGCGGATGGCGCGCGGGCTGCAGCTGGCGCACGAGGCCAAGACGAAGAAGAAGCTGACCAAGGCGGCGCTGTTTGAGCGGTTTCACTTCCGGCCGGCGGGGAGCGAGGCGAACCCCGGGGAAGCAAATGCCGCCGCAGATACTGCCGCAGGCGCAGCCGCTGCCGTCCCGGCCAGCTCGAGCCGGGCGACGTCGCCGGTGTCGCCGCACCGGTCGGACGCCGACGTGGCGGACACGCCGCCGAGCTCGCCGCCGACGGTGCCGCGGCTCGACAAGGACAAGGGCAAGGGCAAGGCCGTGGAGACGGAGGAGGCGGAGGAGGCGCCGTCGGCGGCTGCGACGGCGGCCCCGACCACCGCGCCAACAAAGCGGCACGTCCGCGTGGTCCTGCCGCCGCTGGCGGCGCAGACGAACCTGGTGCTGGTGGACGACGACGGCGACGCGGCGCTGGAGATTGTGGCGACGGCGCGCAACAAGCTGGACGCGCTGTTCGACAACGCGCCGCGCAAGCGCGAGCAGGAGCCGCGGTCGCTGCTGGCGCTGCGGCGGCTGGCGCAGATCCGGTCGCCGGGCAAGGCCAAGGCGCAGGCGGCCAGAGCAGCCAGCGCGGCCAGGGCGGGCAGGGCGGGGGGAGCAGACCTGACGCTGAGCGAGCTCGAGCTCAGCCTGCAGGAGCGCGCGCGGCAGCAGGCGCGGCAGGAGCGCGAGGCGCGGCTGGCGGCGCTGCGGGCCAAGGGCGTGCAGATTGTGACGGAGGCGGAGCGGGAGCAGGAGCTGGCCGAGGTCGAAGACATTGTGGCGCGGGCGCGGCAGGAGGGCGCGGAGCTGACGCGGCGCGAGCGGGAGGCGGCCAAGGCGGCGAAGAAGGCGCGGCGGGCGCGGGGGGATGCAGCCAGTGGCGACGACGACGACGAGGCCGACCCGCTGGCGTGGGACGACAGCGAGGAGGAGGAGGACAGCGACTACGACGAGGCAGACGCCAACGCGGCCGAGGAGGAGCGCGAGATTGAGCTGTCGGGGTCGTCGGAGGACGAGGACGTCGACGAGGAGGAGGACGAAGACGAAGACGTCGAGATGGCCGGGGCCATCATCGAGGGCGACGACGACGACGACGACAAGGAGAGTGCGGACGTTGATGCATGTGCCGACCCCATGGACGCCGACGACGACGACGACGCCGAGCCCCTGCCGACACCGACACAGGCCGGCCCGCGCCGGGCCAAGCGGCGGGCACCCCTGGTCCTGGACGACTCGGACGACGAAGCCGGCGATGCACGCCCCGCCGTGCGCACGCCGTCGACAGCCGAGGCCGCCACGCCCATGGCCAAGGCGGCGCGCGCGCTGTTTGCGGCCAAGACGCCGTCCCGGCTGGTGACCGCCGCCGGCGCCGGCGCCGCCGGCAGCGACGACTCCCCGCAGGCGCCGACGTCGGTGCTGCGCTCGGCCTCCAAGCCGTTCATCCCCGGGCTGCCCGTGGCCGCGGGCGCGCCGGCCGGCATGGGCCTGACGCAGATCTTCGCCGGCACGATGGCGGACGAGAGCCAGGCGGTGCCCGGCAACGACAGCCACGCCGGCTCGCCGATGGCCTCTGACTTTGTGCTGCCGACGTTTGACGTCGGGGTACGCGCTGCTGCTGCAGCCGAGCCCGCCGCGCACGCCGTCCTCGACAGCCAGCCGCCGTCGACGCAGGAGTGGCTGCTCAAGATGCAGCAGCGGCACGGCGGCGACGACGCCGACGACAGCAGCAACAACAACAACCTGTCGACCGCGACGCAGAGCCAGGCCGTGCGCCTGCTCAGCTTCAGCCAGTCGCAGACACACGGGCTCGACAGCCTGCTGCTGGACGACTCGCTCGGCAGCCGCGGCCTGGACGACGACGGCCGCAGCCTGATGGAGCCGAGCCAGGACGCGGCGTACACGCCGCTCAAGGTGCGGTTTGTGGAGCAGGGGGCGACGGCGGCGGGTGGCGAGCCAGGCGGCGACGACGTGCCGGCGACGGTCGAGACGGTCGTGCTGGGGCAGCCGACGCCGGAGGAGGCGGCGGCCGTGACGCCGGTGCCGGTCCGGACCGGGCGGCGGCTGGTGCGCAAGATAGCGGCAGTGGCGGAGGAGGAGGAGGAGGAGGAGTCTGAACAGGAAGAGGACGCCGCGGCGGTGGCGGCGGCGGCGGCAGCGCGGGCCAAGCAGGCCAAGCGGGCGGCGGCGGCGGCGGCGTTCAACCGCAAGAAGAGCAAGGCCAAGGAGCTGGTGGAGGAGCAGGCGGAGGAGTCGGAGGACGAGTACGCCGGGCTGGGCGGCGCAGACGGGTCGGACGACGACGACGACGACGACCGGGCGTCGCTGGCGTCGGTGCAGGACCTGATCGACGACGCGGGGGCGCACGGGGCGGGGGCCGGCGACGCGGCGGCCGAGCGGGCGGCGCTGGCGGCGTTCTATGCGGACCGCGAGCGGGCGCAGGACGAGAAGCAGGTCGAGAAGCTGTTCCGCGACGTGACGACGGGCCAGCTGCGGCGCAAGCGGGGCGCGGGCGGCGGCGACGACGCGTTTGGCCTGTCGGACGACTCGGACGGCGACGGCGGCGCGGCGCGGCGGCGGCGGGCGAAGCGGCGGCAGTTTGCGCGCATGCAGCAGGCGCTGTTTGCCGACGAGCGCGTGTCCAAGGTGGCGGCGAACCCGCGCAACCAGGCGTTTCTGCGGACGATCGAGGACCGCGGCAGCGACGACGAGATGGACTTTCTGTGGGAGGAGGCCAGGCCAAAGGCGGCGGCGGCGGCGGGCACGTCGTCGTCCGAGGCCACGCCGGGGGCCACGCCGGGGGCCACGACACCAGCTGCCATCCCGGATAGTCAGCCAGTTGCAGCACCTCGTCCGGCAGCACCCACGCACCGCCGCCGCATGTCCGGCACGCTCGACGCCGCCCGCAAGCCGACGACCATGGGCGAGATCCGCGCGACGCTGTCGCACCTGCTGGGCGACGCCGGCCCCGGCGGCGTTGGCAGCGGCATGTCGGTCGTGGCCGAGTCCGAGTACGGCTCGGACGACGGCAACGACGACAACGACGACAACGACGACGAGATCTCTCGAGGCGCCGCGTCGGCGTCCAAGCACCCCCGGTGCCGCACTGCGCCCGCTGCCGTCGTCGTCGACCGCATCAGCCTGAAGCGCGGCAGTAGCAGCAGCAGCAGCAGCTCGGTCGGCAGTGCAGCCGCCTCGTCGTCGTCGGCGGCGGTCGTCCGGCCCAGCGGCCCGACCGGCTTCCGCGTGCCGGCGCTGCTGCGGCGGGCGACGACCAACTCGCTGGCGTCGAGCACGTCGGCCACGAGTTCGGCTTCCACCACGGGCAGCCGCTCCGACGCCGCCGCCGCCGCCTTTGGCGACCCCGGCCGCCTGCGCAAGAACGCCAGCACGCGCTCGGGCATCCACTCGTTTGCGCGCGAGACGGAGCGGCGGGCGGCGGCGGCGGTGTCGGCGGGCGCGCAGCGGCGGCAGGCGAAGCAGGTGCGCAGCGCGGCGGGGCGGATCCGGGCGGTGGGCGGGCTGTTTGGGGGGACATTTGAGTAGGGGGGGGGTGACTTGGTTTTTTGGTTTGGGATTTTGGCTCTCGGCGTTTTGGGTCGATCACGGTTAACGGCTTGGGTCTAGTCAATACAGCGTTTACTCCTTCCTTCTGCGTACCTGCCTGACGTGTGCCCCGATGCGGGGGATCGACCGCTTGGGGAAGGCACGCGACACCCCCTCACGGTTTCCCTTGGACCGGCGACGCGGTGCTGTCCCAACAAAAAACGGGCGATCGGTTGGCTGCTCACCGTCTGTTCTCGAATCTGGTCGAATCTGTCGTCTTACAACAACGTCGAACAGTTTCAACATCAACGTCAACGTCAACATCAACACACAACACACAACACACAACACACACACAACGCACAACTCATAACACATTAACACACACACAACACACACACAACACACACACAACACAACACATCACACCGCCATGGCACCCCTCGCCTCCAGGTACGTACAACATTGCCTTCTCCTCTCTCGCCTGCACCCCCTCACCGCCACAGCCGCCTTCGCTCCACCGCCCTCGCCGCCGCCGCTGCCGCCGCCGCCGCCGCCGTCGCCGTCCGCTACCGGGCCAACGCCCTGCGCACCAACGAGCTGGCCCAGCAGCGGCTGCGCACCGGGACGACGCCTGCCGCGGCGGCGCCCAACTACTACGTCAGCGTCGACCGGAGCGGCGGCGGGATCTGAGGCCAGGACCGGGTCGCGACGACTTTGCTTCACGGCGTTGGTGGATGGACAGACATGGCACGGAAGGACAGCAGCGAAAGACTGCATGGAATGAAACGGCATAGTTTGGGGGATGAAGACTGAAGCACAATCGCTGGCAACAAACAATACAGGAACAGGAAATATGCAACGCTCTGCCAAAAAAAAACATCCAAAAAACATCCAAAAACGCCAAATGTGCCAGATGCAAAAACGCCGTCCCCAAATGCAAACGCACGCTCGCTCACGGACTCCGCGGCCCAAAGACGCCCTCGTCGCTGCCGCCCCCGCCGCCGTCCCGGTCGCTCTCAATCGCCCGCTCCACCTCCTTGCCCTTGGCCCGCCGCACCAGCTTGCCCAGCCCGCCCCGCCGCTGCCGCACCGGCTGCGGCATCGCCATCGGCGCCACCGACACGACCGGCGCTGGATCGGCTGGTGCTGTTGACGCCACAGCCGCCGCCGCCGCCACCGCCGCCTCCCGGCTCGCCTCCCCGTTGTCCGACGACGTCGACGCGTTGCTCGCCCGCCCGCTCCCCAGGCTGCCGCCCAGCGCCTGCTGCTGCTTCTGCAGCGACCGCAGCTCGTGCACCACGTCCGCAAAGCTCTCCTCCAGCGTCTTCATCCGCGCCAGCACCAGCCGGCTCATCCGGTCCCGGTCCCGCTCCGTCTCCCCGCCCGCCGCCGCCGCCCGCGCCTGCGTCAGCGCCGTCGCCAGCGCCAGCTGCGACGTGAAACTCCCCGGCAGACCGCCCCCAAACGCCCCGTCGTCCACCGCCGACGCCAGGTCCGACGGCGCCGCGTCCGTGCTCAGGTTCATGTCAAACGACGACAGCCGCCGCTGCGCCCGCCGCCCCGGCGTGTCCAGCAGCGCCGCGTTGTTGTACACCGCCGCCGCCCGGCCCGCTGCCGACGCCGCCTGTGTCGGCTCCCGTCCCGGCAGGATCGGCCGCGGCCGCGTCGTGCTGTGTGTCGACGGCCGATGCGGCGACCGCTGCCCGCTCGGCGTCCCGGCCGGCGTCGCCCCGTGCCGGCCCGCCCCTCCCGTGCGCATCCGCGGCGACTCCACGCCCGCCCCGACCGGTGACGACGGCGACAACACCGAGCGCGGCGAGGCGTGCCGCAGTGCTGCGTCCGCGGCCCCCAGATCCGCCACGTCCGGCGGGTTGTACAGGATCGTGGTCGACGACAGCGCACGCGAGTGCAGCGCCCGCCGCGACGCAATCGACTTGGCCGGGCTTGCCGCGTGGTTCACCAGCGCGTCCAGGTGCTGGTGCTGTGCGCCTTCTCCGGCCAGGCCCTCACTCTCCGCATCCGGCTCGCCCTCGTCGCTCGTGGCCGTCTGCGGAGACCGCGCCGCCGCATTCAGGAACCGTGACGCTGTTGGCGTCGCAAAGTAGTTGCCCTCTTCCTCCCCATCCTCTCCGCCATCTTGCCCGGGCATCGAGTGCTGCGGCGTCCGGCCCGGTCCGCCCGTGTTGGTCGTGTTCTCCTCGTCTTCGTCGTTGGTCACCAGCTCGTCGTCGCCCTCTGCGTCCGTGTGGTCCTTGAACGCTGCATCAAACGGTCCATCCCGAGTCACGTCTCGGCCCTCGTACATCCGCCGCTCGCGCGACGGGAACAGCGGCATGGCCGACAGCGACAACAGGTCCGCCGGGTCGCTTGCTGCCGACCGCACGTCCGACATGTGTCGCAGTCGGTGCGAGCCGCTGCGGTCCCGGTGGATGCTCATCCGCCGCTGCCATTCATGGTCTGGGCGCCCGTTCAGTGACGGGTAGTTGTGCAGCGAGTCCACCAGCCCGTCGTTGTGGTCCATCCAGTTGCGGATCGCCGTCTGCGTCTTGCGCCGCTCGTTGCGCCTCTGTGTCCGCAGCGTCGCAATGTCCGGCGTGCGCCGAAACACCTCGTCCAGAGCCCGGTCTTTCTGGAATCCAGCAACCGACTCCTCGCGAACCCGAAGGCTTGGGCTGAACATCACCGTGCGGCTCGCTGGGTCCACGATCGAAACGCCCCGGTGCCGTCCCCGCGCGTTCTCCACCAAGTCTGTAGGCTCGTACATAAACGGAGCCAGGAAGAACTTCTCGTAGATGAAGATGCCAAACAGCAGAGGCATATGCGTGATTTTGATCACCAGTCTGTTGAACGCCACAAAATGTGGAAGCGGCATGCAGTACCGCAGCGGCGTCATCACCCACGCAAAAATGTTTGTAGGCGCAACATATGAGAAGAGCGCATCATTCTTCACCATCGATATAGTGTTGATTGCGAACAGGAATCTTGGACGTTAGTCAACTGCTGGTAAGACGGAAGGAGCATAAGAGACATACTGATGCTCTTCATTCGCATTGGACGCAATGGCCATGAACGAATTGGTCAACACAGTGATGAGAATGGTTCTAACCATATTGGTTAGCATGGAACGGCGCGCGGCTACAAAGTCGAAATTCTGACTTACACGACAACGAAGTGGCAAATAATAAGGAAGAATGCCATCAGCGTTTTCCCAAGCAGGTTGTAATTGGGCCACCTATCAGGTCAGTCACATCGATGCAAACGAAGACGAAAGGAAAGCCGGGCAACATACACATCCCACGCAGCCGGCGTAAAGCCCATGAGAAGCTGGAAAATGCGAAACGCCACATCGCTGGCGCTCTTCTCATGATTCGACATGGTGAAGAAGACAAAGAAGCCCGAGCAGGAGACCACAATCAGCACAAAGACAGCAGCAAGGTCGACGGCCATCAGGCGGAAGGCGATGAGCAGCTGTGAAAAGTACTGGTAGTGGTCGAGGACGCTGAAAATGCGCGGGATCAGGAGGATCGCACTCGCGGCGAGTATGTCGTAGGCGCTCTCGTTCCATTGCTGGGCGTCGGCGAGAAACACGCCGCATATCCGCAGCGAGTAGTAGATGATCAGAAGCAGAAGGATGCCGAGGTCGAAGATGTTCCAGAAGCTCATAATGTAGAGCGAAAACCCCTGCTCGTTGAAGCCCACCAGCTCGTCCAGCATGAACCCGGCACTCCAGAACCAGAAGACGAGCTCGAGCGTGGTGATGCGGTTGGACTTCTGGACCAGCACAGCCAAAAAGAGGCCAATGAGCACAGCAAGCGAGCAGGTCGAGAAGAACTGGCGGTAGCGTGGAACCCGGAGACGGGACAGCTTGAATGGTGACGCATTCCGTGGGTCGTACAGCGCGACTGAACGACGATGCAGAGGCTGCCCGTCCTGGCCGGGTTGCAGGTTTGTGCGCCCCTGTTCGTTCTTGGGCGACTGCTGTTGATTCTGCCCATGGTACATGCCGTGGTGCTGGCCTCCGAGTCCGAGCAGAGGCGTGCGCGGGTCCTGGTCGCTGCTCCGTCGCCTGTGGAATGCCCGGGACGCGTCTCCTCCCCTTGGGGCGCTGGACGTTGTAGGAACTGCGTTGGCTTTGCTTCGATGGAGCGAGTCCGCAGAGGAGTAGAAACTGATGGCACCGCTCCAGATGGCCTCGAGCTGTTGCACAACAAGCGGGTGCGCAAGGAAATGCTTGGTCGAGGCGCGGATGGCCACTTCAAGGGTAGAGATGCGAGCCGTCGGGGTGAGCTGGTTGCGGCTGTCGCGGGAATATGCGGCTGAAGAGCCGGGCTGGGGAGAGGGCACGGCTGGCAGGCCTTGTAACGGGTTGAAATCGTAGGACAAAGCATCGATTAGCTCGCGGGTGGTGTACTCTTTGAGCAGCTTGATCGCGAGTAGCTCGCAGACTTTTGCGCGCGTGTTGCTGGTGCCGGCATTCCCAGGGTATAGCTGGCTCTCTTTTGAGAACTGCAGGCAGTTGGCCATCAGGGCATATAGTGTGGCGCGGGAGAAATGTTGGGCACGGATTTGCTGTTGCATGGGCTTGACGAGAAACTGCGAGACCTGGGGCGAGCGCAGCTGGTCCCACGAGAGGGTAGTCTCTGTGCGTGTTTGGATGATAATGCGGATCGCGTGCACAATGTCGTAGACCGGGATAGAATCTAGGGGGTTAGTGAACGGAAGAGAAAACAGTTTGGCGAGAAAGCAACGCGGTCGTACCCAGATGCGAGGCCGAGAAGAGAGGAAGGACATGTGAGGAGCGTCGGGCACCGTCCTCCTCCATGAAATCGTCGCCCAGCGCGGCATCCGAGTCCTCGTCGTCGTCGGCCTCGGTGAAGTCGGCGGTTGCGTGGCGGAGCCGCGCATACGCGCTTGCCATGGCCGGCCCATGCGTCGGGCCTTGGCCGCGCAGAGTCGTGCGAGGGTCAGCACTCGGTCCGGGATCGGTGTCGAAATCTGATTGTGGTGGTGGCTCGCCGCGGTGGCTGCCAAAGATGGCGCGCGTCAAGTTGGACAACATGGTCCGACGCGGGCCTCGGAGGCGTTCGTTGTAAGAGCCCCAGGCTGAGGGAAGAAGGGGAAAAGGAGAGCCACGCAAGGCTTCTGGATAAGGGCCAGAAGCTGGTGGAGCAGGACCGCAAGACGTGCTGCAGTGAAGAATAGGATAAAGGAGGTGGAAAAGAGAAGAGAGGGTCAGGGACGACACCACAAAGCCGGTGGAAGTCCTAAACCTCCTCGCGTCGCAGGGCGATCCCTTGCCGGCGCCGTCAACAAGCTCTAGCCGACATCTCCAGCGTCTGCAAAGGGAGGGCCAGAAAAGCGAAAAGGGAGAAGAGGAGAAGAGGAGAAGAGGGGAAAAGAAAACGACAACTGGAATGCAAGTGGAATAACAAAGGTACAAAAAGTAAAGGGGTGCCGACTGGCAGCGGCAAACGCGAGATGGTCGATGCGGAGGGAGGATTGTCGCCAGGAGGTCGCGCTATCAATTTAGTTTGATAAGCTGAGGAGTGCGCATGGACAAGGGGTGCATGCACTGTAGCGCCGCAGGGCGAGAGCGAGGCGGCGTGCGTGTTAAGACACTCTTGCGACGTTTCTGGCCCAAAGTCATGCGGCCGGTTTCGGTCTTTCCTTTGCACTTTTTGGCTTTCGGCGAGCCAGATGGGACGTTAGCCCTCGTAAATACCGTGCAAGCCAAAGCAAGTGATCGTTTTCTGCACGATGCCAAGACTCGCCAGACTGGCATGACCTGAGAGAAGTCTTGATTGAGTCGACGGCCCGTCGCACAGCAGCTGTGAGATACGGCGGTAGGTCTGTTCGCTTGTGGCCCACACACACATCCTTGGCACCCTCTTCTTGACTTGTGTGGTCTGTTATCTTGCCGATCAGCAGCAGAAGCCATCGAGTCACGGGGACAGCCCGTCAAACCAAGGCACGCCTTCCTCAGAACGGACGTCGGCTGGCGTCATTCAGCTGCGCACGCCAGCCGGGCTTTCCAGGCCAGCCGCTAATTGGGTAGATCCCGCCATAGCGGCCGCTCCAGCCGCAAACCATGGACGAGAGGAGGGTGCAGCTCGATGCAGGCAGCCAACCGCGCTCGTCTCTCAGGATGCTCGCTCCATTTGGTTTCGTGCAGGACGGCAGGGTCGAATCGACAACCCCGCCGCCTTTTCGTCGCCACTTGCTTGTCCTCCGCACCCCCCTCTTCAAGAGAAGGCTGCTGGGAAAACGACCCTGGTCGCCGGCCGCTATTGGCCACGGGCCCCGACGCTTGACTAGGCCGAGCTCGTATTGGCTGGCATGTTGGCTGCTAGTGCTGCCTTGCATGAGAGAAGTGTCGGTGTAGGAGCGCTAACATGAGCACGAGGGCTCGCAGCCAACGGGTCTGAACCGAGGGTGGGAAGCTTTTGTGTGGCAGTGAGGCGGTGGGCGAGCAAGACATCGCGAGATGTGTTGCGAGAAGAGGAAGAAGTACGGAATCACGAGAACAGAAGAAGTTTTTGCCATTTTTGGACTGACCAGGGGGGAGGCCGTGAGCATCCTATAAAGGAAGCAACGACATGCCCGACATCCTTCCCTAACCAGCCTCCGAAGACGACACACGCGAGAGACTGCAGGAACGTTGCAGACCTGTTGCCCTCTTGTGAAATGCGTCCTGTTTCTGGGAGGCATGCATTGTAGCTTCGTATATAAGCACGTACCATTTTGCGGAAGTTTGTATGACAGGTGTACATCGAGAAATCCGACCGCCTCGACCCCGCGCTAGAGAAGAATGACGTGAATTGGCCAATCACAGAGCCACAACCAACGGCACTTACAAAAAAGAACGGGGGCGTTAAGCCTTAACGCGTCCAAGGCCAAAAAAAAAGTTTACTCCGTACGTAAGTAGGGGAAATTTTTTTTTTTTTCCTTGTCTCGTCTCTGTCAAGACGTCTCGCCGCTCGTTGAACTCGTCTCCAAGGCCTGTCTCGAGTATCATGACAAGCTGCAGTCACCTGGAGAAGAAGAACAGGCCAGAGACTGCGTGAACGACGTTTGAGCCTCTTGCAGACTCTCGTTTGAGCCTCCGGCTCCTCGGCTGTCTGCCCTTGATTCATTCTCTTTCTCTTTGCTCTTTTCTTTTCCCATTCCTTCCTCTGTCCCCAACCGGCGTTCTCGACTTCGACAAAGCACTCCTGACGCCATCTTCGCCATGGCGGCTCCCTTCTACGCGCCCGCCTCGGGCCGCATCTCGAGCGGTGCTGCCGCCGAGAAGCTCGTCAGCCTCGAGCTCCAGGATGGCAGCGTCTACCAGGGCTACAGCTTCGGCGCCGACAAGAGCGTTGCCGGCGAGCTGGTCTTCCAGACTGGCATGGCTGGCTACCCCGAGTCGCTGACGGACCCCTCGTACCGCGGCCAGATCCTGGTGCTGACCTTCCCGCTCATTGGCAACTACGGCGTGCCCTCGCGCGAGACGCTGGACGCCGTCCTCGGCGACCTGCCGGCGCACTTTGAGTCGAACCAGATCCACGTTGCTGCTCTGGTCACGGCCTCTTACTCGGGCGAGGACTTCTCGCACTTTCTGGCCGAGTCGTCCCTTGGCACCTGGCTGAAGGAGCAGGGCGTCCCGGCCATCCACGGCGTCGACACCCGGGCTCTGACCAAGCACCTCCGCGAGTCCGGCAGCACGCTCGGCCGCCTCCTGCTCGAGAAGGAGGACAAGGCTGCAGGCCACGAGCTGATTGCGCCCTACAATGCCGACAACTGGCGGTCGCACTTTGAGTCGATCGACTGGGTCGATCCCAACAAGAAGAACCTTGTTGCAGAGGGTGAGTGCAGAAAGAGCCGTCCGACCTCCTATGCAATGCCGGCCACAGGCTAACTATTCTCTGCAGTCTCGATCAAGGCCCCCAAGCTGTACAAGCCTCCTTCCAACGTGGCGATCAAGAAGCACCCGTCCGGCCGTCCCCTGCGCATCATCTGCCTGGACATTGGCATGAAGTACAACCAGCTGCGCTGCCTGCTCAAGCGCGGCGTCGAGGTGCTCGTCTGCCCGTGGGACTACGATGTTTCCGAGGCGGCGCGCAACGGCGACTGCGACGGCATCTTCCTGTCCAACGGCCCCGGCGACCCGGCGGCCCTGGAAGTGACGCGCAAACATGTTGCTGCCGCTGTGGCGGCGAACACGGTGCCCATCTTTGGTATCTGCCTGGGTCACCAGCTGCTGGCCCGCGCCACGGGCCACGAGACGATCAAGATGAAGTTTGGCAACCGTGGCCAGAACATTCCGTGCACGAGCTTGGTCACCGGCCTCTGCCACATCACGTCGCAGAACCACGGTTACGCCGTGGATGCCTCTGGCATGTCGGACGACTCCGAGTGGCGCGAGCTGTTTGTCAACGCCAACGACGGCAGCAACGAGGGCATCATGCACGCGAGCCGTCCGCACTTCAGCGTGCAGTTCCACCCCGAGAGCACGCCCGGCCCTCGCGACACCGAGTTCCTCTTTGATGTCTTCCTCGACACCGTCTACAAGTGTGCTGCGGATGCCTCGTTCCTGAAGCAGCCCGTCAGCTTCCCGGGCGGCACCGCCGAGGAGAACAACCGCCTGCATCCGCGTGTCCACGTCAAGAAGGTTCTTGTGCTGGGCAGCGGCGGCCTGAGCATTGGCCAGGCCGGCGAGTTTGACTACTCCGGTAGCCAGGCCATCAAGGCCCTGAAGGAGGAGGGCATCTACACGGTGCTCATCAACCCCAACATTGCCACGATCCAGACGTCCAAGGGTCTTGCCGACAAGGTGTTTTTCCTGCCGGTCAACGCCGAGTTTGTGCGCAAGGTCATTGTGTATGAGCGCCCAGACGCCATCTACTGCACCTTTGGCGGCCAGACGGCGCTGCAGGTCGGCATCCAGCTCAAGGATGAGTTTGCCGAGCTGGGCGTCACCATTCTCGGCACGCCCATTGAGACGATCATCACGACCGAGGACCGCGAGCTCTTTGCCCGCAGCATGGAGTCCATTGGCGAGAAGTGCGCCAAGTCGGCCTCGGCGAGCAGTGTGGACGAGGCCATGCGCGTCGTGAAGGACATTGGCTTCCCCGTCATTGTCCGCGCCGCGTACGCGCTGGGCGGTCTTGGCAGCGGTTTTGCCAACGACGAGGAGGAGCTCATCGCGCTCTGCAACAAGGCCTTTGCTGCCAGTCCCCAGGTTCTGATCGAGCGCAGCATGAAGGGCTGGAAGGAGATCGAGTACGAGGTCGTCCGCGATGCCCAGGACAACTGCATCACGGTGTGCAACATGGAGAACTTTGATCCCCTCGGCATCCACACGGGCGACTCGATCGTCGTGGCGCCGTCGCAGACGCTGTCTGACGAGGACTACAACATGCTGCGCACGACGGCAGTGAACGTGATCCGGCACCTGGGCGTGGTGGGCGAGTGCAACATCCAGTACGCGCTCAACCCGTTCTCGCGCGAGTACTGCATCATCGAGGTCAACGCCCGTCTCTCGCGGTCGTCGGCGCTGGCCTCCAAGGCGACAGGCTACCCTCTTGCGTTCATCGCGGCGAAGCTGGGTCTCGGCATCCCGCTCAAGGACATCAAGAACTCGGTGACGCGTGTCACCTGTGCGTGCTTCGAGCCGTCGCTCGACTACGTCGTGGTCAAGATGCCGCGCTGGGACTTGAAGAAGTTCACGCGTGTCTCGACCCAGCTCGGCTCCTCGATGAAGAGCGTGGGCGAGGTCATGAGCATTGGCCGCACATTTGAGGAGGCTATCCAGAAGGCGATCCGCTCGATCGACCTGCACAACATGGGCTTCGGGCAGACCAAGTCGGCGCTGATGTCGGTCGACGACGAGCTGCAGACGCCGTCGGACCAGCGGCTGTTTGCGATTGCCAACGCCATGCACGCCGGCTACTCGGTCGACAAGATCTGGGAGCTGACCAAGATCGACCGCTGGTTCCTGCACAAGCTCAAGGGCCTCAGCGACTTTGGCCGCCACATGTCGACGCTCTCGACCAGCGACATCCTCCAGCGGCCGGACCTCTTCCTCCAGGCCAAGCGCCTCGGCTTCTCGGACCGGCAGCTGGCCGAGTTCTGGAGCTCCAATGAGATTGCTGTGCGCCGCATGCGTCTGGAGGCCGGCATCATGCCGTTTGTCAAGCAGATCGACACGGTCGCTGCGGAGTTCCCAGCTTTTACCAACTACCTGTACCTGACGTACAGCGCCAGCGAGCACGACATTGACTTTGACGACCACGGTGTCATGGTCCTGGGCTCGGGCGTGTACCGCATTGGTTCTTCGGTCGAGTTCGACTGGTGCTCTGTCCGCGCGATCCGCACGCTTCGGGCCTCGAACGTGAAGACGGTGATGGTGAACGTGAGTACTAGCGATCTATATATACGTCTCCCTCTTCCGATAACTAACCCATCCAGTTCAACCCCGAGACGGTTAGCACCGACTACGACGAGGCGGACAGACTGTACTTTGAGCCTATTAATCTCGAGACGGTTCTGGACATCTACCAGCTGGAGTCGGCCAGCGGCGTCCTCGGCGCTATGGGCGGGCAGACGCCGAACAACATTGCGCTCCCGCTGCAGCGTGCCGGCGTCAAGGTTCTGGGCACGGACCCAGAGATGATCGACACGGCCGAGAACCGGTACAAGTTCTCGCGCATGCTGGACCGCATCGGCGTGGACCAGCCGACGTGGAAGGAGCTGACGAGCTTCGAGGAGGCGCGCACGTTCTGCCAGAACGTGTCGTACCCGGTGCTGGTCCGGCCGTCGTACGTGCTGTCCGGCGCGGCGATGAACACGGTCTACTCGGAGGCGGACCTGGCGTCGTACCTGCAGCAGGCGGCGGAGGTCTCGCGCGAGCACCCGGTCGTCATCACCAAGTACATTGAGAACGCCAAGGAGATCGAGATGGACGCCGTGGCCAAGGACGGCAAGATGGTCGGCCACTTCATCTCGGAGCACGTGGAGAACGCGGGCGTGCACTCGGGCGACGCGACGCTGATTCTGCCGCCGCAGGACCTGGAGCCGACGACGATTGCGCGTATCGAGGAGGCGACGCGCAAGATCGGCGCGGCGCTCAACATTACGGGCCCGTACAACATCCAGTTTATCGCCAAGGACAACGACATTAAGGTGATTGAGTGCAACGTGCGGGCATCGCGGTCGTTCCCGTTCGTGTCCAAGGTGATGGGCGTGGACCTGATTGAGATGGCGACGCTGGCGATCATGAACCTGCCGTTCGAGGAGTACCCGCCGGTGGAGCTGGCGCCCGGGTGCGTGGGCGTCAAGGTGCCGCAGTTCAGCTTCTCGCGGCTGTCGGGTGCCGACCCGGTGCTGGGCGTGGAGATGGCGTCGACGGGCGAGGTGGCGTGCTTCGGCGCGGACAAGTACGAGGCGTACCTCAAGGCGCTGGTGTCGACGGGCTTCAAGATGCCGCGCAACAACGTGCTGCTGTCGATCGGGTCGTACAAGGACAAGAAGGAGATGCTGCCGTCGGTGGCGAAGCTGCAGCAGATGGGGTACAAGCTGTTTGCGACGGCGGGCACGGCGGACTACCTGCAGGAGCACGGGATCCCGGTGCAGTACCTGGAGGTGCTGGGCGGGGACGACGACGACGAGAACGGCGGCAGCGGCAACGGCAACGGCAGCGGCGGCGGCGGGCAGAAGAGCGAGTTCTCGCTGACGCAGCACCTGGCCAAGAACATGATCGACCTGTACATCAACCTGCCGTCGAACAACAAGTACCGGCGGCCGGCGAACTACATGAGCAAGGGCTACCAGACGCGGCGGATGGCGGTGGACTACCAGATCCCGCTGGTGACCAACGTCAAGAACGCCAAGATCCTGGTGGAGGCGATGGCGCGGCACTTTGAGCTGGCGGTCAGCCTGCGCGACTACACGACGAGCCACCGCACGGTGGTGCTGCCGGGCTTGGTCAACATTGCGGCGTTTGTGCCCGGGCTGGTGGCGGCGGGCGGCAGCCGCGACCTGGAGGCGGTGACGCGCGCGTCGCTGGCGGCCGGGTTCAGCATGATCCGGGTGATGCCGGTCGGGGTGGACGGGGCGATCACGGACGTGCGGACGCTGAAGCTGGCGCAGCAGAACAGCCGGCGCGGCAGCGTGTTCTGCGACTTCAACCTGTCGGTGGCGGCGACGTCGACGAACGCGGCGCAGATCAGCCAGGTGGTGGGCGAGGTCGGGTCGCTCTTCATTCCGTTCAACCACCTGTCGGACAACATCAGCAAGGTGGCGGCGGTGACGGCGCACTTTGAGGCGTGGCCGCTGCACAAGCCGATCCTGACGGACGCCAAGACGACGGACCTGGCGTCGCTGCTGCTGCTGGCCAGCCTGCACAACCGGCGGATCCACGTGACGAACGTGACGACGCGCGACGACATCCGGCTGATTGCGCTGAGCAAGCAGAAGGGCCTGCAGGTGACGTGCGACGTGTCGGTGTACGCGCTGTACCTGTCGCAGGCGGACTTTGCCGGGTGCGCGCTGCTGCCGACGGCCGACGACCAGGCGGCGCTGTGGGAGCACATGGACGACATTGACGTGTTTTCGATTGGCAGCCTGCCGTACCAGCTGGCGCACTGGCGGGCGACGGCGGGGGCCGGGGCCAAGGACGGCGCTGTTCTCGACAGCGACGACACGGCGCTGGGCATTGCCGACGCGCTGCCGCTGCTGTTCACGTCGGTGGCCGAGGGCCGGCTGACGCTGGACGACGTGCGGGCGCGGCTGCACGACAACGCGGTGCGCATCTTTGAGCTGCACGACCAGGTGGGCAGCGCGGTCGAGGTCGAGCTGAACCGGCCGTACACGGTGGCGGCGGCGGGCGGGTCGCCGTTTGCCGGGCGCACGATGCGCGGCGCCGTGCAGCGCGTGACGTTCCAGGACGCGACGGTGTGCCTGGACGGCGAGGTGCTGCCGCTGCCGGGGCAGGGCAAGGACATGTCGACGCACAACGCCATGCCGCCGCTGATGACGACGACGACGACAGCAGCGGGGACGGCAACATCGGCAGCCGGCGCGCTGCCGCCGATGCCCATGTCGCCCGTGGTCAACAAGGCGACGACGGCGGCGGCGGTGGGGGCCTCGGCCTCGGGCCAGCCGCCCGAGAGCCCGCGCAGCCGGCGCTTCTCGACGGTGCTGCGGCCGTCGACGGCGACGGGCAGCGGTGGCGGCGGCGGGTCGGTGTCGTCGCCGCTGCTGGGGTCGTCGGCGCTGGTTGGGAGCTCGTCGGGGCTGGCGTCGTCGTCGGCGGCGCTGCTGGCGGCGACGAACGCGCACGCGATGGACGACGGACACCACCACCACCACCACCACGCGCTGCACGGCGGGCTGGTGGTGCCGTCGGGCCTGCCGGCGCTGCTGGGCCAGCCGTCGGCGTTCAAGAACAAGCCGGTGCTGTCGGTGCTGGACTACGAGCGGGCGGACCTGCACCTGCTGTTCACGGTGGCGCAGGAGATGCGGCTCGGGGTGCAGCGCGAGGGCGTGCTGGACGTGCTGCGGGGGCGGGTGCTGTGCACGCTGTTCTACGAGCCGTCGACGCGGACGTCGTCGTCGTTTGACGCGGCGATGCAGCGGCTGGGCGGGCGCACGGTGGCGATTGCGACGTCGCAGTCGTCGGTGCAGAAGGGCGAGACGCTGCAGGACACGCTGCGGACGCTGGGCCAGTACGGCGACGCGATTGTGCTGCGGCACCCCGAGGCCGGCAGCGTGGACGTGGCGCGGCGGTTCAGCCCCGTGCCGGTGATCAACGGCGGCAACGGCAGCCAGGAGCACCCGACGCAGGCGTTCCTGGACCTGTTCACGATGCGCGAGGAGCTGGGCACGGTGCAGGGGCTGACCATTACGTTCCTGGGCGACCTGCGCTACGGCCGCCCCGTGCACTCGCTGTGCCACCTGCTGCGGCACTACCACGGGCAGGTGCAGCTGGTGGCGCCGGCGGCGCTGGGGCTGCCGGAGGCGCTGCGGGCCGAGCTGCGGGCGCGCGGGCAGCTGCTGTGCGAGTCGGAGACGCTGACGCCCGAGATTGTGGCGCGCAGCGACGTGCTGTACTGCACGCGGGTGCAGAAGGAGCGGTTCCCGACGGCAGAGGCGTACGAGCGCGTCAAGGGCTCGTACCGCATCGACAACGCGACGCTGCGGCACGCCAAGACCAACATGATCATCATGCACCCGCTGCCGCGCAACGACGAGATTGCCGAGGAGGTCGACTTTGACCAGCGCGCGGCGTACTTCCGACAGGTGCGTTTGTCTTTTCTGTTCTCTTTTTTCTCGTTTTCTCGCTCCCTGCTAACCAACAGATGCGCTACGGCCTGTACCTGCGCATGGCCCTGCTGGCCCTGGTCATGGCTCGGTGATGGAGAAAAGTTTTGCCTTTGATTTGGTTTTGCTTTGGTTTTGATTTTGCTGCATTTTGATTTTCTTAGCTAGAAACAGACGTAGACATTCCACCCACGGTGGTTCATTGGCGTATTGGTCTTGGATGGGTATGGCGTTGTGCGTGTACGTTGTACGTTGTGTACGTTGTACGTTGTGTACGTTATGTGTGTATGTATGTATGTATGTATGTTTGTGTATATATTTGTTTGTTTGTGTTGTGTATGTATGTTTGTGTATGTTTATTGTCGTGTGTCTGCCCGTGCTCACGGACTCAACCGCTCCACCGTCCACTCCGCCGTGCTCACGTCCGCCTCCACGTCCACCGGCCCGTCCGCCGGCTCGCCCGCGCCGTGCACCCGGTCAAACGCAAACCGGTCGTGCAGCCGGTTCGCGCGGCCCTGCCAGAACTCGATGCGCTCCGGCACGATGCGCAGCCCGCCCCAGAACGGCGGCACCGGGATGTGGTTGGCCGGCGTGTCCGGGTCGGCCGACGCGCCGAAGCGCTGCTCCGTCTCGGCCACCCAGCGCTCGAGCTGCGCGCGGCCGTCGTCCTCCCCGTCCCCCGGCGCGAGCACGGCCGACTGCCGCGACGCCCACGCGCCGATGCGCGACCCGCGCACCCGCGTGTCGTAGTACGCCTGCGACGCCGCCGCCGACAGCCGCGCGGCGCGGCCCTCGACGCGCACCTGGCGCTCCTGGGCCTCCCAGAAAAAGGTCAGGGCCACCCAGGGGTTGGGCGTGGAGCCGTCGCGGCCAAAGAGGTCGGCCGCCTTGCGCGACGTGCCAAAGTTGGAGTACACGACAAAGCCGCCGCGGCCGTCCAGCTCCTTGAGGTAGACCATGCGCGCGCTGACGCGGCCCGACGGCAGGCTGGCCGTCGACAGCGTGCACGCCTCCGGGTGGGGGATGGCGGCGGCGGCGGCGGCCTGCGCAAACCAGGCGTGGAACTGGGCCACGGGCCCGCGCGGGTCCAGGTCGCGGCGGCGCAGGCCGCCGGCGGACTCGTGCTGGACGAACTGGCCGGCGCGGGGGGGGACGGGGACGCCGCCGACTGGGGGAGGTCAGGATTCCGTACAGTCGAGGACAACAAATTTCAGAAGAGAATACGTACCAATCAGTTTGTCGGCGTCGTCCGTGGGCGGTGCCGGCGGCTGGTACAGAGCCATGGTGCGCAGAGAGGCGGGGGTTCTGCCGACGGGCCGGAAAAGACTGTGCAACCGCGGGAGCCTGCAGACGCGCATTCGATGCAGGGCTGTCTGTTTGTTTGCTCGTTTTCTTTTGCAACGTTTTCCGTTTGAATTTTCATGTCCCGTCCTTTCCTTCCGCTTCTGGACACGTCGAGTCATACGACTGGCTTCCGTCGGCGGCAGCGGCAGACTCTGTCCACGTGACCGCGAGCGGCCGATTTCCGGGCCAAGACGATATCTCGTGTTGCAGAAGCCAAGCGGGCGATCCATGTTGCATTGCAATTTCAGATGACGCACGAGCGAAACAGACGGGAGACCAGAAACGAAAAAACAACGACAGCGAGCCAACAACTCCAACCGAAAAACATGCCAGACCCAAAGAACGCAATGCAGGCAGACAAACGCCAGACGCTGAAGTGAAGACGAAGACGAAAGACGAAAGAAGACGAAAGAAGACAAAGCAAAGACAAAGAAACAACGACGACAACGACACCGTCTACCACCGCTCCTCCTTCCCCCGCCGCACCGGCTGCCCGGCCCGCTGCATGTCCGCCCGCGCGTCCGCCAGCAGGTCCGCGTCCAGCAGCGGCAGGATGCGGTACTCGAGGTTCTGCATGATGCAGCGCTCGGTCGCGGCCAGCTGCGCGGCCGTCCAGGGCGGGGGCGCGGCGTGGCCGTCGTCGCCGTGGGGATCCCCGGCGCGGTGGTCCACCGTGCTGCCCCACGCGCAGTAGGCCTGCGTCGACTGCTGGCCGGCGCGGCCGTCGTCGGTGAACTTGGCCGCCAGCACTAGCGCGGCCAGGACGATGACCTCGGGGCGAACGGCGTCGATGGCGCTGGGGTGGCGGGCGTGGCGGGCGTGGCTGGCGTGGCTGGCGTGGCCAGGGTGGCCGGGGTGGCCGGGGTGGCCAGGGTGGCCGGGGTGGCCGGAGAGAGTCGGGGCCGCCGCCGCCTGGCCAGCTGGTTTCACGACATCCGGCGGACACGTCTGCCGCCAGGCGCGCGCAAAGCGGCTGTCGAGCGAGTCCAGCACGCACACGGCCAGGGCGACGGTGTCGAGCGGCAGGCGGGCGCGGGCCAGGATGCCGTGCACGAGCGGGACGGACGGCGTGGCCAGCGACGCGGCGGGCGGCAGCAGGTTGGCCAGGTGGATGGCGGGGCCTGGGGGGTTAGTCGAGGGAACGGGAGGACGAAGAAGAAGAAGAAGACGGACGAGAACGCCGAGAACGTACCTCGCCAGATCTCCTCGAGCACGTGCTCCGGCTGCGGGCTGCTCACGGCCGACGCATGGCTGGACGGCGGCGGCGTCGGCAGGTTGGACAGCGGGCGGTACGTGGAGGCAAAGTAGTCGTCGTCGAGCGAGGGCGAGGGCGAGGGCGAGGGCGAGGGCGAGGCGTCCATGATGGGGGGAGAGAAGACCGATATCGATGCTCGAGGGCCAAGGACGAAACGGCTCAGATTCGCACGGGCTCACCGGGCCAGCAGAGACGGCAGACGGGGCGAGCAGGCAGACGGGTCATCCTCGAGTAGACGGAGACAAGGTAGGAGGATGAAGAATGGATGGCAGAATGGAAGAAAAGAGAAGGAGAATGAGAACGAGAACAAGAAAAGGGATGAAGAGACATGCAAATATGGCAAGCGAGCACAAGACAGCCTGCCCGGACAGCCCAGACAACCCAGACAGACCACCGCTACCGTGTCTCGCATGCAGGCGAGCGGAGAACCGCTCCGCCCAGGCCCCAATGCCCCAATGCCCCATCGCCTTTTTTTTGGCCCTGCGCGGGACGGTGAGGTGCTCGTATCGGCGGCGAGGCGACAGGCGGTGAATGGCCGGAGGACACAGTGAGATATTACAGTAGCGTTCTAGGGGGGAAGGGGGGGGGCCCGTACGAGCAGGTTGGCAGGCACACACGGCCCTCCTTGGCAGGCACACAGCCCGTCGGGCCTCGCGTTGCTCGTATCCCGAGGCTGGGCCGGCGTCCGTCCATCGTCCGTTGTGCCCGATTCTGCTGTTGGCGGGGAGGGGGCGTTGCACCCTCCCCTGGTCCTCCTCCCTGGCGCTAGCAGGGACCAGGCGGTGGCTGCAGGCTGACTGCAGACTGGAGACGGGCGACCGAAGCAGAAGACGGGCAGGCCAGCAAGACAGAAACAACCAACGGGACAGAACAGCAAAAAAGACCGAAACCCGAAACACGACGTGAAAAAAAACAAACAAACGCGTCGACGGCACGGCTTGGCGAACCGGTCTTGGCAGGCTGAGACGTCCTCTTCTCGTTCGCCATCGCTTACTCTGTGCCGGAGATCCGCTGAACGGTGTGGAAAAACGGTGCGCCGGGACCAAAAAAAGAAAAGAAATAAAAATAGAAAAAAGATAAAAAGATGAAAAAGAAAAAAAAGAAAAAAAGCAAAAAAGAAAAAACGATGTTGATCCATTTCGCTCACGGACATGGGACACGCACGCAATTGCCTTGGTCTGGGATTAAAATTCGTGTGTTCATTTCTCTGCGTGCCGGCCATCAGGGGGTGCCGACAATTAAAAAACAAATACACGTAAAAAAAGAAAGAAAGACAAGGCGTTTTTCTCGAGCCTTGTCAACCGAATAAAAAAGAAGAGACAGAAAAAAAAGAGAAGAAGAAAGAAGAAAGCTAACAACACCCCCCTCTTCACATCCGGCTGCGCTTCGCCGTCGCCGTTGCTGCTCCTGCGCTCGACGACAGCGCGGCCTCCTCCTCCGCCGGCCGCTGCCGCTTGTGCCCGGCCCCGGTGCCCGCGGCAGCCGTGCTGCGCTTCGTCTTCTGCCAGCCGTCAAACGGGCTGCGTCTCTTGGCCCGCCCGCCGGCGCTGGCGCCAGCCGCATCGACCGCTGCTGCCGCCGCTGCTGCTGTCGCCGTCCGCAGTGTCCGCCCGACCGTGGCCGGCGGCGACGACGGCGCCGAGAACCGCGGTGCGCGCGGCGGCGTCGCTGGTGCTGCTGCGGTCGTAACTTTTGGCTCCTCTGCCCGCTCAAGCGCCAGCTCCTCCTCTGCCTCCTCCTCCTCCCCCTCCTCCCCCTCCTCCTCTTCCTCCTTCTCCGTCTCCGCCTCCTCGTCCGTGTCCATGTTGTGGTCCTCAATGTCCGTCGGCGCCTCCTCGTCGTCCGTCGTCGAGCCGCCGCCGACACCGCTGTCCAGACTGATCTGGCTGCCCGCGCCGCGGAGCGCCTCCTGCGGGAACAGCAGCCGCGGCTTGATGGCCGACCGCGTCAGCCGCCGCCCGGGCGTCATCCCGTCCAGAACGTCCTCCTCCAGGGCCATGGCGCTGTCGTCGAACTTGCGGAAGATTTTCTTTCCACGGCTGGGTTGTTAGTGCCATGCAACCAAAAAAAGAAGGAGTAGAGAGGGCAAAAACTCACAATACGTAGACCAGCCCGTCCTCGCGGCGCGAGGCGTCCGCCACCGTCTGCTCGCCCTCGCCCGGAATCGTCACCACGTTGTTGTTGCGTTTGCTGCGGCGGCGCGGGGCCGGCGCCGTCCGCTCGGGCGTCACTGCCGCCTTGGGCGTCGTGGCCACCGCCTCGCTGTTGTCGTAGAACGGGTTCGCGCGGCTGGCGTCCACCTCGGGCACGCGGTCCTGCGAATCCGTAAAGATGGCAATCGGCTCCTCCTCCTCGACCGCCGTGAAGCTCTCCAGCGTCAGCCCCGTGTACTTGCGCGGCCGCCGCGGTGTCGTCGCCTTGGCCCGCCGGCCGCGGCTGGGCGACGCCATCACGTCGTCCACGCTCGGGCCGTCGAACTCGCCGGCGTCAACGGCCAGCGTGGCGGTGGCGGTGCTGCTGCTGCTGCTGCTGCTGCTGTGCACGTCGGTGTGGAACAGGTTGCGTGCAATCGCCGCAATGTTGGAGGCGTTCTGCGAGGCTGCATGCGTCTTCTTGCTCGGCGTCTTGGCCGGCGTCGGCAGCATGCCCGCCGCCGCGGCCGAGGCGGCGGCTGCTGCCCGCTTGCGGGCGCGCACAGCGTCTTCTGGGCTCAGGAACGCGTCGCTGTGGTCGGGCACCCGCTTCTTGCGCGGCGTGGGCGCCGGCGAGAGCGTGTGGTGCTGCTGCTGCTGCTGTTGATGGAACTTGTAGCTCTCGGCGTTGGCGTGCATGTTGCGGTTGACGTTGCTGGCCTGGCGCGGCGACCGAAGAGCAGCACGGCGTGTGGCCGAGTTTGGTGAAGGGGTGCGTGCCGGCGCAGCCGAAGATGGCGACGACGACGATGCAGACTTGGAGGCGAGCCGGGCCGACTTGCGCGGCGAGTAGGGTTCCCAGTTGTCGCCGTAACCAAGCCGCGGCGTGGGCGGCATATGGATCGTCGGCGGCGGCGACGGTGTGGCCGCGAGCATGCGAGCGGAAGACATGATGAAGAGTGAATGGGTGAATAGCGAATAGCGAATGCGTGAATGAAGAGACGATGGGATGGAATCGATGCGATTCCCTTTCGGTTTTGCCTGTCTCGTTTGTCAACAGGCGGACTGTTGCTCAGGGCGACGACGACCTCTTTGGTTGTCCCGTCAGACCACGGACGCCCGTCAACAAAGGCACCCGAAGAAGCGGATCAAGGTGCGTGCCCCCTGGTCGTCTCTGCTCCGTCGGCCGGAATGTGGTCGATGCTGAAGCGAGGCGGTCAGGAGCTGCTGTCCGGAACGACTGGGCGCACGAGCGATAAAAAAAAACGTGTCGTTTTAAGATATACCAAGCGGTAAAAAGAAGCCTTGGAAAAAGAGAGGGTCAAAGAATATACAGTTTCAGACAGAAAGATGAAAAAAGGGAGATGCAACGGCGGAGCGGTGGGATGGGGGAATGTGAAGATCGTGACGAAAGAAATTGGGTGCAGACGCCGCAGAGGCTGCAAAAACCCCCAAATCCAAAGGGGAGAGAGAAACCGGTGGCTGGGGAACGTTTCACAGGTCCGTGCCCTGGTGGCCCCTACCCAACGCATGCTGCCGGTTTAAGTGGTGGGCCCACTTTGGGCAGAGGCCGACGCGTGCGGTTCGCGTCACAGACGCGTCGGCTATTTATGCTAGGGAGCATTGAGCCAATAGGGCGGGTGGACCATCCTGGCCAATGGGGCGCATCCATCCGTTTGGCGGGGCACCTGCAACAATCGCAAAAGCAAAACGGAAGTGCTTCTGTGCGCCGACACGCGGCAACAGAACCATGGACGCCTCCGAGTTTCTCTCGTCGTCGCCCGTCCGGGACACCGACATGGACGACGACCGGCCGCGGACGCCGCAGACACCGCGAACACCGAGAACAGGCCACCCGGCCGACGACGACGACGACGACGACGACGACGCCATCGCTGCCGACAACAACACCTACGACGCCCAGGACCTGCGCGACGCCACGCTGCAGCGCGAGCTCGACGGCGTGCGCCAGATCAACGGCGCCATCGAGGCCGTCCTCGCCACGCTCGAGCGCACACGCAGCCACATGCACACCGTCGCCGGCACCGTCGGCAACGCCTCGTCCCTGCTCGACACCTACACCCGCCTGCTGTCCGAGACCGAGCACAACCAGCGCCTGCTGCTCGACCCGCGCTGGAAGGGCGCGTCGCAGGACGTTGCCGACGCCGAGGCCGAGGCCGCCCTGCTGCGCGAGCAGGAGGCCGCGCGCCAGCGCCGCCGCGAAGAGGCCGCGCGCCGCGCCGCCGAGGACGCCGAGCGCCGCCGGCTGCAGACCACGGCGCCGTCGTCGTCGTCGTCGTCGTCGGGTATGGGGCGGGGTGGTGTATCCGGACGCCGGGCTACCGGCACGGCCTCCGGGAGCAGCAGCCGCTTCGGCGCCGCCGCCGGCCGCGGCACCGTCACCTCCACGCGCAGCCGGTACACCGTGTCCGGGACGACGCGCACATCGACCGTCCGCGGCCGCGGCGTCGGCAGGGGAAGCACAACGGCGCCGGCGACCAGCAGCGGCTACGGGCGCGGCAGCAGCAGCAGCGCCACCGCCACCGACTCGCGTATCGGCCGGGGCTTTGGCGTGGCCCGCGGCGCACGAGCGGGCGGTGGACGAGGCGTGCCGTGATGCACCTTTTTCTTTCTTGCCATGTACGATGTTATGAAGGGCGCAAAACCAAGAACCAAGTTGCAAACCAAAAGCCAGTATCCGTGACGCCTGTATCCAGCCGACCTACGTCTTTTTCTTGAAAAAGTCGCTCATCTTGCGCATCCCCGTCACGTCCACCTTTTTGAGGTCGCGCACGCCGCGGCTCTCGCCCGCCTTGCGCCGCCGCTCCTCGTCCTCCTGCTTGCGCCGCTTGGCCGCGCGCTCGTCCGCGTCGCCCTCGGCGTCGTCGTCGCCGCCGCCCAGCCCGCGCTTCGGCGCGTACGCCAGCGCCGCCGTCCGCGCGGCGGCCGCCTCCTTGCGGATCTGCGCCAGCCGCGCCACGTACGCGTCCAGCGGCGCAAAGTCGATGCCCCCGGCGCTCGTTTGTTCCTGCGGCTGCCGCAGCCGCGCCTGCAGCTGCGCCGCCAGCGCCCGCGGCACGTAGCGCGCGCACACAAAGTCCAGCGCCACCCGCAGCCGCTGCAGCGCCACCACCGTCTCGGACGCCTGCATGGCCGTGCACACCAGGTCGTCGTCGCCGGAGGCGCCTGGCCCCTCGCCTTTGTCTGCCGGCCCCGCCGCCCGCTGCACCCCCAGCACCGGCGCCTGCAGCGGCGCCGTCACAAACGGCTCCTCCATGCTCGCCGGCAGCCGCCGGCTCAGCCGCTGCGCCTTGGCCACCAGCGCCAGCAGCAGCTTGTCCTCGTTCAGCCGGTACATGGCCTCGTCGCCCGCCTCGACCGTGTCGCACACGGCCGCCATGCGCGCCACAAAGCGCGCCCGCACGGCGCCCTCCCGCAGCAGGTCGGCCAGGTGCGGCCCGGCCGCCGTCGACAGCGCGTCAAAGTGGTCGTCGGCCGCGAGGAACATGCGCTTCGGCGGTGTGGTGCCGGCGGCGGCGGCCGTGTCGGCGGCAAGGGCGGGTAGTAACAGGAAGAGCGGGTCAAAGGGCGTGGCCACGAACAGGTCGGCGTGTTCGAGGGTGAGAGGCTCGAAGGTGGTTGTGGTTTTTGCGTCGTCTTTTGCGTCGTCTTTCTGGACTTTGTCTTTGCTGTCGTCTTTCTGGTCTTCGTCCTCCTTGATGGCGTCTTTGCTGTCCTCGCCTTTATCGCCGTCTTTCTGGTCTTCGTCCTCCTTGATGGCGTCTTTGCTGTCCTTGTCGCCGTTCGCCGTCACCAGCCAACTCCGTGGCTCCGTCGCCGCCGGCGCTATCCGCGTAAACTCGTACACTCCCGTCTCCGGACACACCAGGTAGCGCGCCGGCGCCCCGGCCTGGCGCGGGTGCGGCAGTGTCACGACCCGTGCCGCTGCTGTTGCCTGCGTTGGCAGCACAAACAGCTGCGGCGGGCTGTCGCTCTCGGGCGGCAGCACATAGCGCGTGGCGGCGCCGGCTGCCGGTCCCTTGGCAGCTGCCGCTTCTGCATCCGCGCTCCGGGCTGCCGTGTTTCGTGTTGTCCGTGGCGGCATCGTGAAAGGGCTGTGCGGTGATGGTAGATGCTGTGTTCTCTGTATCGCACTCCGTTGGCTGGATGAATAAGAATCGCGTCCTAACGCGTCGCGACGCGTCGGAACGGAGCACTTTGTCTCCGTGCCCCACTTTTTGCAAATGGGCTCCATCCCAGCTTCAAGTGCAAACGAACGACGGCACCGCCCACACCCACACAGCCCTACTATAGCACGAGAATCGCACCGCCTCTCCTTCCAGCTAGCCTCTGTCTGGTGCGGCTCTTGTCTGGATCGTGGCTTGCTGGACCGCCGGCGAAGACAGCGGCGTGTGGCAGGGCGGTTTCTGGCCTTGTGTTGCTTCTTCTTTTGCTTCCCCTTTTTCTTCGATATACCGGTTCCATCCTTCTTTTCTCTCTGCTTTCTGGCCCTGCTCACACTCTGCTGTCTCCAGCTCCGCTTCTTTGCATGAAACACGACACCTCCCTGCATTACCCCATGTCCGGAACTGGGACCCAAGCACAGCAAAATCTTTTTGTCCGAGATATCTTTTTTCATTGCCGCCCCATCCATGTCGAACTTGACCATAGCTGTCCCCTACCACTGATTGTCGATACTTATCTCCTGCCCTTGTCGCGGCTGCCTCGGTAGACCGGCAAAGAAGCACCATGCTTCCCCGTGAGTCTGGCCTGTGCCGTCTATATTTTGTTTATCTACTGACAATTAGGATCCCCCGCCGCCAAATCGGAACCACAATGGCCACCACGATCGCCCCGTGAGGCACTGCTCAGCACACCCGGCGGCCGCGCCCGGCTGGCCCGACTCCAGGCCTCGCGGACGTCGCCCTCGCCGTCGCCCTCGCGGTTGCGGCAGACACGACCCGACCCCGCTGCTCTCGAGATGGAGGACGGCAACGATGACGACGACGAGGAAGACGAAGAGACGCTGCAGCTGCAGCTGCAAGAGATCCAGGCCAAGCTGCGCCTCAAGAAGCTGCAGGCAGCCAAGGCGCACAAGTCCGGGTCGACACCTACATCTGCGTCCGCGCCTACATCCACATCCACGACGGCACGGCAGCGGCCCCTCTCGCCCCCGCCTCGCAAAGCGGTCGAGGTGCCGGCGTCGCCCGTGCGGCGCACGGCCGCCCAGCTGGCAGCCGAGTCGGCGGCCACGGCGGCGGCCCAGAAGTCGCCCAAGCGCGTGCTCCTCGGCATCGACAAGGGCCTGCGCGGGCAGGACGTGTCGCTGAAGCGGCCGCCGTCGGCATTCCGGCGCGGCGGCAGCGGGCTGCCCACGAGTGTGACAGCACCGAGCCTGGGGCTGGGCTTGCTAGGCGCCCGGTTGGACGGCGGCGATGCCGGTGCTGCGCCCGCCCGGCCGATGACGTTCAACGAGCGGCTAGCGGCCGCTCGCAACCAGGAGGCGTCGCGGCAGGACAAGGCCGAGCGCATCCAGCGGCTGCGCACGTCGGCGTTTCCCGTCGGCAAGGAGGAGATGGACCAGTACAAGAAGCAGGCGGTCAACATCCCGGTGGCCACGGGGCCGGCGGCGGACCGGCCGCCGCAGTACAGCCGGGACGACATTCTGGCGGCTGCCCAGGGGCGCAAGCCAGCGACGACGCGCGACGGCGGCGGCGGCGGTCCACAGCTGCTGCGGCGCAGCAATACCGTCGGCGACCTGGCGTCTGCTGCCGCGCTGCCCCGCAGCAGCAGTGAAGGTCCGGCCGAGCCATCGACATCATCGGCGGCGGCGGCTGGCGACAACGACGAGAGCGCGGTGTCGTTTGAGCCGTACAGCGGGTACCACCTGAGCCGGCGGGTGCTGCCGCACGCGGTGCTGACGCGGGCGATCCAGGGCAAGACGACGTACAGCATCAAGGACCTGCTGCGGGACGTCAAGGCGCCGGACTTTGAGCTGCCGGCGGTCGAGACAGACGTGGTGGTGTTTGGCATTGTGGCGTCCAAGTCGACGCCGCGGTCGCACAAGCCGGGCGTCGTGGACGAGGAGGAGGACGTCAAGGGCGGGCGGGCCAAGCCGGCGGCGGCGGCGGCGGCCAAGCGCGACAAGGACCGCGGCAAGTACATGGTGCTGACGCTGGTGGACCTGACGTACCAGATCGACCTGTTCCTGTTCGACTCGGGCTTCGACCGGTTCTGGAAGGTGTCGACGGGCACGGTGGTGGGGATCCTGAACCCGGGGGTGATGCCGCCGCCGCCGGGGCGCGTCGACACGGGCCGGTGGTCGCTGGTGATAAACTCGGACGCGGACACGATCCTGGAGCTGGGCACGGCGCGCGACCTGGGCTACTGCAAGTCGGTCAAGCGCGACGGGCAGCTGTGCAGCGACTGGGTCAACGCGCGGCGTACCGAGTACTGCGCGTTCCACACGAACGAGGGCCTGCGCAAGATGCGGGCGACGCGCAACGAGGTCAACGGCGCGATGGGGTTTGGCGGCGGCAGCGAGCGTGGCGGCGGCGGCGGCTGGCGGGGACGGGGTGGCCGAGGGGGCGGCGGTGGCCGAGGCGGCCGGGGCGGCGGCGGCGGCAGCGGCGGCGGCAACGGCCCTGGGTACGACTACTACGCGCAGAGCCGGTACTTTGTGGCCGGGCACAGCGCCAGCGCGCTGCTGGACCACGACGACCTGGGCGGGTACGCGGACCAGGCGGAGCGCAAGGAGGGCATCAAGCGGCGGCTGGCGGCGCGGGAGCGCGAGTCGACGATTGCGCGGCAGCTGGGGCAGCTGGGGTCGGGCGCGGGGCGGGACTACATGCAGGCGGTCAAGGGTGTTGAGAAGGGCGAGGAGAAGACGAAGGCGGTGGGGAAGAAGGGCGGAGAGGCGGCGACAACGACGACAACGACGTCAACGACAACGACGTCAGGTCCGCTCCCCCCGTCGGTGCCGGCGCCGATCGGCGGCAACCCCTTCCTGCGCGCGGCGACGGCGGACCAGGCGGCGGCGTCGCGGGCGAGCCTGCTGGCGTCGATCACGTCGACAAACCGGGCGCGGGCCGGGGCGGCAGACATCCAGATCCAGCTGGGCGGCCCGCCGAAGCGCAAGCGGCCGGTGTCGACGTCGACGGCGGCGTCGACGGCGAGCACGACAGCGACCGCGGATGCCGGCAGCGGCGGCAGCGGCGGCTTCGGCTGGGGCTCGGGCCTGCATGCGAAGCTGGGCCGGATGAAGGACGGCGAGCGGCTGCAGACGGCGCAGTCGTCGATCGAGGCGGGGTTCCGGCGCCAGGCGGCGGCGGCGACTCCGGCCGAGGACGTGCCCGCACGCAAAAAGACACGGTTCCTCATCGGCGGCAAAGGCATCCGCGAGGCCGGGCGAGAGAGCCTGGGGCAGGACGCGAACGCGGCGGCGGCGGCGAGCGACGACGACGAGCTGGTGATTATATGACTTGACGATTGGAGCATTGAATTTGGAGCATTGGCATTGAATCAAATTGTACAACTGATGCTACAGGGCTGCTACGACTCATACGGCATCAGGCCGACCTCCTGGGCCTTGATCTGCAGGGCGAGGAAGCGGCCAAAGTAGCGCGACAGGGCCAGGTTGCCGCCCATGAACCAGAAGCCCGGCTGGCCGGTGCGGCGCCACATGGTGCGGATCTCGCCTTCGGCGTCGAAGCCCCAGACGTCGGCGGCGCGGTCGGCGAGGGCGTCGCCGCCGGGCAGCAGGCGGGTCTGGGTGCGCATGTTCTGGTAGCCGGTGGCGAAGACGACGGTGTCGGCGGGCAGGCGCTCGCCGCTGGCGAGGACGACGGCGTCGGGCTCGACGGCGGCAATGGCGTGGCCGCTGCGGACGGCGATCTCGCCGTCGATGACGAGCTGGCTGCAGCCGACGTCGATGTAGTAGCCGCCGCCGCGCTCAAAGTACTTGACGTACAGGCCGCCGCCGTCGGGCCCGCGGTCGAGGCGGAAGCCGGCCTTGGCCAGGCCGGCCAGCAGGGCGGCGTCGTGGGCCAGGGTGGCGTCGGTGATCTCGGCCTGCAGGGTCTTGAGCACGGCGCCGGGGACGCTCCACATGAGCAGGTCGGCGTCGTCGCAGGGCAGGCGGCTCTGGGCGTCCTCGGTGAAGAGGCCGCCGAGGGCGATGTCGGCAATGGACGCGGCGCTGACGACGCAGGTGGACGTGCGCTGGACCATGGTGACGGCGTAGCCGTTCTCCCACAGGTCCTGGGCGATGTCGTGGCCGGAGTTGCAGGAGCCGACGACGACGGCGTTTCGTTTTTTGGCGGCGGCGGCGGCCCCGGCCGGCGCCGGCGTGGCGCCGGGGAACTCGGAGCTGTGGCACAGCTGGCCGCGGAAGCTGGCGAGCCCGGGCACGTCGGGCATGTTCTTCTTGCCGGAGTGGCCGGTGGCCTGGACGACGTGGCGCGGGTGGAAGACGCGGGTGATCTTGCTGGCCGTGGCGACGGGCGAGCCGGTGGCCGGGTCGATGTCGCCGGCGACGACGGCGCGCTCGACGGTGACGTCGTAGCGGCGGCGGGCGGCGTCGTAGCGCAGGGCGGTGACCTCGGCGCGGGTCCAGACGGTCAGCTCGAGCAGGCGCACGTACGCCTCGAAGAAGTCGGCCAGCTTGTCCTTGGGCGTGTACACGGGCCAGGTCGGCGGGAAGGGGATGTAGGGCAGGTGGTCGATCCAGACGGGGTCGTGCAGCACGAGCTGGCGGTAGCGGTTGCGCCAGTTGTCGCCGACGCGCGCCTCGCGGTCGACCACCAGCGCCGGTACGCCCAGCATCTTGAGCCGCGCCGCCGTCATGAGCCCGCCCTGGCCGGCGCCGATGATGAGCACGGCCGGGCCGTCGTCGTCGCCGGACCCGGAGCCGGACCCGGAGCCGGACTCGGACCCGGAAGCACCGGCCGTCAGCTTCGCCTCGGCATCCGCCCGCTGCTCTGCCCAGTTGCGCGTGCTGCGGCCCTTGCCGTGGCTGGCCCCGAGCGGCCGCCGCGGGCCCGTGTGCTCCTCGTGGCCGCGGATCTGCGCCAGCGCCGTGTACAGGCCGTACACGCCCCATGTTGTCGTCGGCGTGCCCGGCCGGCTGATGATGCGCAGCACCGCCCGCCCCGAGCCCACCACCCGGCTGCTAAACGTCGCAAACACCAGCACGCACGGGTGCTTGCCGCGCGTGTCCAGCGCGCCCGCGGCCGGCGCCCGGTGCGGCGCGCCCGACGCGTCGACGGCAAACGCCAGGTCGTCGAGCCGGCCGGCCGCCGCCGCCGCCGCCACGTACGCCGCAATCGCCGCCCGCCCGCGCACCGTGCGCAGGTCCCACGCCAGGCCCAGGTGGTCGCGCCACGTGGCGTCGCCGCCGTCGTCAAAGAGCGCGGCCACGGCGGCGGCGTCGCGCGCGGCCACGGCCTTGTTCAGCGCGGCGACGACATCGGCCGCCACCGCCGCCGCGTCCGTGCCGGCCGGCAGCGCCGTCGCCGGGAACACGGCCGGCGGCACGTTGACCGAGCCGGGCTCGACGCGGTTGTCGTGGGGGAGGGTGGTCCAGTCCATGGGTGGGTTGTTCTGGTGGTTGTTGTGCTTCTGGGTTGTCTTTTTTCTTTCTTTTTTTCTTCTTTTTTTTTTTTCTTCTTTTCTTCTTCTTCTTCTTTTTTTCCTTTTTTCTTCTCTTCTTCTTTTTTTTTTCTTTTCTTCTCCCCCTCTTCCTCTCCTCTTATACCCTATATCTACAACTCCCTGCCTCGGTACCGCACTACCCCATACATTCCAGCCCTAATAACGGAACCGCACGCTTCCCACGGAGCCGCAGAGAACAGACATCCTTCCCCTCCGCTTGGCGGCCGCCTGTGTCTCGCTGGAGGGAGGCTCGCTTCAGGTCTATCGCCCAGGTTGGGGGCCACTTTGGGGTAAGGTGGGTAGTAAGGCGGGTATCCCCCAGACTTCTCCACTGCTCTCCACTTTTCCCCACCGCCCCCCGCATCGCCCGCCTTGGCCGACGCACCCCGCCCCGGATATATGGTGGGCGGTTTTATAGCCAGGCCGACGGCCGGCTGACGGCCAGCTGACGGGCCCTGCTGACACGTCTGACGCAGCGGAACCGCAGAGCGCAGGCGGCATCGGCAGTGTCGACGGGAAATTGCTCGCGGGAATCGAGCAGCCAAGTGCCGAGCAGCGAGCAGGACACCACCAGTTGAGACACCAACACCGTCGACACCATTCTTCTACTTTTCTTCGACACCATGGCCTCCAACAGCCTCCCCGACGAGGCGTCGTACACGCCGCTCTTCCGCGACCTCGAGGCCCGCCTGACGGCCACGTGTGCCGGCGCCGACCGCTGGTACATTGTCGTGGCCGCCGCCCTGGTCGCCGGCCCGGACCCCGAGGCCGTCGCGTACCTGTACAGCTACCTGTGCGGGCAGGCGGCGTACGCGGCACCGGCGGCGCGGCAGGCGCTCGTGCGGCGGCTGCGCGAGGCGCTCGTCAAGGCCGTGTCGGTCGTCGGCGTGTGCAAGCCGCTCGAGGCGGTGCTGGCGATTGCGCGGCGCGAGCGGCCCGAGGACCGCGACCTGGGCGCGACGCGCGAGGGCTGGCAGTGCGACGAGCAGAACCGCGCGCGCGGCATGGCGTGGATGAACAAGATCTACACGCACAACACCGACAGCACGCTGGACCTGTACGCGGCGCACCGCGACTTTGTGTGGCTGTCGCGCAACATCACGTACGGGCTGTACCTGGGCGACCGCCAGGTGCTCGACGACCTGGCCACCGAGCTGGTCGTGCTGCCGGCCATCATGGCGCAGAACCTGCCGACCGAGACGTGGTGGCACATCCGCGGCACGCGGCGCATCGGCGTGTCGCGCGCCGACACCCAGGTGCTGTGGGACGCCATCACGGCCGTCGCCGCGCACAACGGCGTGGCCCTGTGGCGCGTTCCGACGGTCGAGGCCGTCGAGGGGGATGTCTAGGGGGGGGACGGCAGGCATGATTTAAAAGGGGGGGGAAAAAGTGGCATAAAGTGACATCTGTATAGCACAATTCAGTCTCTACTCCCTCCCCCGTGGCAACGGATACCCTCCCATGCTGGCAAACAGCTTGCCCGCCCCGGCCATCAGCTCGGTGACGTCGTCGCCCATCCATGTCGACAGCAGCGCGGTGCGCGTGTTCTCCAGTTCGCGCCGGATGCGGCCGCAGGTCTGTTTGTTAGTTTTTTTTTTTTTTTTTCTTTTTTTTTTTTCTCTTTTTCACAACACCCACCAGAAAACATTCGCCCGAACGCCCCCCCAGCGCCGCCTGCAGCAGCACCGCCGCCACGCCGTCGGCCGTGTTGGCCTCCAGCCCCGCCGCCCGCCACGCGTCGGCAAACTGCGCCGTGATGTGCGTCGGCGTGAAAAAGGGCGCCACGCCCGTCAGCCGCACGCCCGCCGCCGCCGCCGCCGCCTGGCCCGCCCGCAGCAGGCCCAGCACGCCGTGCTTGGACGCCACGTACGCGGCGACGCCCGTGCCGCCGACGTACGCAGACGTCGAGGCCACGAGCACGATGCTGCCGCCGCTGCCGCTGCCGCCGCCGCTTTTCTTGAGGGCATGCAGCCCCAGCCGCAGCGTGTTGAGCGTGCCCTTGACGTTGACGTCGAGCACGCGCCCGGCCTCGGTGTTTTCCAGGAGCTCGCCGTCCGCGTCCTCCTGCAAGTCCAGCACGCTCGCCGTCTCCATGATGCCCGCGTTGGCAATCACCACGTCCACGCCGCCAAAGCGCGCCGCCGCCGCCCGGAACAGCGCCTGCATCTGCGCCCACTGCAGCACGTCGGCCGCGACAAACAGCGCGCGCTCCGGGTGCGCCATGGCCGCGATGCGCGCCTCGGCCGCCGCCTGCGCGCCCGCCAGGTCCGCCAGCACCACGTTGGCGCCGTGGCGGTTGAACAGCGCGGCCGTCGCGGCGCCGATGCCGTTGGCGGCGCCCGTGATGACGACCGTCTTGCCGGCGGCCTGGGCGGGCAGCGCAGGGTCGAGCTCGATGTTGGCGGGCATGTTGGTGAAGTTGTGCGGCGAAATATAAAGATCAAAAAAAAAAAAAAATTAAAAAGAAAAAAAAAGAAGAGAAAATTAAAAAAGAAAACAATATATGTCTACTACAAAATCCCCAACAACTCAAACACATCCATCGCTTAAGCAATTCCTGCCTGCTAGCCCGAATGACAACATTTCTCCGTCCCTGTCGTGCTCCCCCCCCCCTCCCCCCCTGGACTATACACTTGACCGCCGGCTACCGTGCCGATCCTACCCCCATGCCTCCCCCTCTACCCCCATCCCCCCCCTTCCCCTCACGCACTGAGACACGCCCGGAGTTGCGCAAGTCTCCCCGGCTCCCCCAGCTGCCTCGAGTCAGTAGTCTGCCGTCCAGCCGGCCGCGTGATCGCTGGCCGCTAGCCGACCCCGTGGGGAAGGCCTTGGTCCGCGTCCATACCCCGTGGGGAAGCACTAATACGAGCAGTCTCGTGTCGGCAAGCAAGGCGGAGGCGTCAGGCCACCGCGCCATGGCAGGAAGCACCGGCGAGTCGGTGTCTTGGACGGGGACTATAAAAGCCGTCCTGTGAGAATCTGGTTTTCTTGTCTGAACTTCTTCCGTCACATCACAGCACCTCGCACCCATCATGTCCAGCGAAAAAGACACCGCCAGCGTGCCCGGCGTGGCCGTCGACCTGGTGGAGCGGGCCGAGCCGGCAGAGGCCGAGCCGACCGGCCACACGCCCGTGCTGACGGAGGAGGAGCAGCTGATGGAGAAGAGGTAGGTGGAAAAGAACAAAGGACATGGCGATGACCACGCTGACCCCCAGGCTCGTCCGCAAGATCGACGCCCGCCTCATGCCCACGACGGCCCTCATCTACCTGCTGTGCTACATTGACCGGTCCAACATTGGTGCGTCGTCTGCTCTCTCTCTCTTCTTCTCTCCCCCTCTAACCCCCCAGGCAACGCCAAAATCCTCAACACCGACACCCACGACGACATCCTGCACACCAACCACATGACCACGTACCAGTACACCGTCGCCCTGATGCTGTTCCTCGTCGCCTACGCCATCTTCGAGGCCCCCAGCAACCTGATGCTCAAGATCGCCGGCCCGCGCCGCTGGCTGGCCTTTCTCGTCGTCTGCTTCGGCGCCTTCTGCGCCGGCATCGGCGGCACCACCAACGCCGCCGGCCTGACGGCGCTGCGTTTTTTCCTCGGCGCCGCCGAGGCCGGCATCTTCCCCGGCATGATTTATTATTGTTCGTTCTGGTACCGCGCCGAGGAGCGCGCCGCGCGCATTGCCTTTTTCATGTGCAGCGCCACGCTGTCGGGCGCCTTTGGCGGCTGCATCGCCTACGGCGTCGGCCACATGAACGGCGCCGGCGGCCTGCAGGCGTGGCGCTGGCTGTTCATCCTCGAGGGCCTGCCGGCCGTCGTGCTCGGCGCCGCCCTCTTCTTCCTGCTGCCCGGCTTCCCCGAGGAGGTCGCCTGGCTCAGCCCGGCCGAGAAGCAGCTCGCCCGCCGCCGCCTCGGCATCCACGGCGGCGCCGTCCACCACCGCATCCGCTGGCGCGACGCCCGCGCCGTGCTCGCCGACGGCCGCCTGTGGCTGCACTACCTGGCCTACGGCTGCGTCGGCTGCGGCGTCGCGTCGCTGTCGCTGTTCGCCCCCACCATCGTCGTCGGCCTCGGCTACGCCGGCCTGCGCGCCCAGCTCTACACCGTGCCGCCCTACGCCGCCGCCTACGTCTTCACCCTCGCCGTGTCCTGGGCGTCCGACCGCGCCCGCCACCGCGGCCTCGCCGCCGTCGCCGCGCTCCTGCTCGGCACCGCCGCCTACGTCGCCCTCGCCGCCCTGCCCGCCGACCCGCGCCTCTACACCGCCCGCTACGCCCTGCTGTGCCTCGCCTGCGCCGGCGTCTTCGGCTGCCTCCCGCCGCTGTGCGCCTGGGTCGGCGACAACGCCCGCACCACCACCGCCGGCGCCCTCGCCACCGCCCTCAACGTCGCCGTCTCCGGCCCCGGCCAGATCATCGGCGTCTGGATCTACCGCGCCCAGGACGCCCCCGTCTACCGCCTCGGCCACGCCATCAACGCCGGCTTCCTCTGCCTCGCCGCCGCCATCTGCCTCGCCCTGCACGCGCGCTACCGCGTCAAGAACGCCCGCCTGGCCGGCACCAACGAGCTGCGCTGGGCCGTGTAGGCACATGAGATATACGAAATACAATTCAAACTGCTTCCTTTTCCGGATGCATAATTCCTAGCGCAGCCACTTACAAGGTTCCCCGCATTCCGTGTGGGGAACGGACCGTAACCAACTCTGAAGGCCAGCGTAACCAACTCGTGTTGAAGTGTACAGTGCTAAACGTAGTCCAAAAACTCATGCAGTAATTAAAATCCAATCCATCACTCCTTGGCCGTCTCGTCCGCCACCGCCGCCTCCGTCGTCTCCGCCACCGCCGCCACCGGCTCCGTCGTCGTCTCCGCTGCCTTCTCCACGGTCGTCTCCTCTTCCACCTTGGTCTCGGGTTCCTCAATCTTCTTCTCCGCCTCCTCCTTGACCTTCACCTCGGGCTCCTCGGCCTTTGCCTCGGGCTCCTCAACCTTTGCCTCTGCCGGCTCCTCCTTCACGCTGGAAACGCTCACAACCCCCTCCTCCGGGTCAATGCTGTACACCGTCACCGGCGTCGAGAACCCGAGGGCCACCGGAGCCGCTGCCGCAGGCGTCTCCGCTGCCACGGCCGCACGCGACGGCGGCGCACGCCGCTGCGGACCCCGCGCACGGCCCTTGCGCGCATCCACCAGCGGCGTCTTCTCCGCCTCCTCCGCCGCTGCGCTCTCCGCCGCCACCGAGTCCGCCGGCTCCTCCTTCTTCGGCGCCTGCGGCCCGATCTTGAGCTTCTTGTTCAGGTCCGACATAAACGTCGCCTGCAGCGCCGCAATCTTGCCGCCAAACGGCCGCGGCGGCACCGCCGGCTTGGCCCGCGGCGCCGCTGCAGCCGCGTCCGACGACGACGACGAAGACGACGCCTCCGCCTGCCGCGACAACGGCCGCGGCGGCACAACCGGCTTGGCCGCCGCAGCAGCCGTGGCGCCATCGTCCGCAGTCTTCGGCTTGGGCCGGCTCGGCACCACCGGCACCGCCTTCTCCGCCGGTCTCGCCGGCACCTCCGGCGTCTCCGGCTTCGCTGCCTCCGCCGGCGACTGCGCCTCCTCCTCCTCCTGCTGCGGCGTCGACACCACCGTCTGCAGCTGCAGACTCTCCGGCGCATCCTCCCACACATCGCGGCTCGGGAACCGCTGCGACATGCCCGGCCGGCTGCTGCTGCTGCTCTTGCTCTTGCCGGCAGCAACGCCGGCGAGACCGACGCCGCCCGCAGCCGCCGTTGCCGCCGCCGCCGCCTCAATCTCCTGCGTCAGGAACGACTGCTTGGTCGTCCACGGCTTCGGCTTGTGCGGCTTCCGGTTCTCCAGAAGCGCGTCAGGGCCCTGCAGCTCTTGCTCGGCCAGCTCCTCCTGGTGCCGCGCAAACGCCTGTGCCGGCGTCTCGTCCTGCGGCCGGGCGTCCGACATCGAGCGCCGGCCCACCGCTTCGCCCTCCGGCTCCTCGCCCGAGCGGTCCTCCGGCACTTCCGGCGTCGACACCTCCGCCGTGTAGAACGTACTCTTGGGCGCCTCTTCCCACACGTCGCGGCTGGGGAAGCGGTTTGCCGGCTCCTCGTCGGTCGCCGACCGCGCCGAGATGGACCGCGGCTTCGCCGGCTTCTCGTCGTCCTTGAACAGCGGCTCGTACTCCTCTTCCTTGTCGTCAACGGCAGACTCCGACACGTCCGCCAGGCGCGAGGCATTCCGGATGCTGGCCGGGCGGCTCGACGGCCGGCTCTCGCTGTCCATGGCGTTCAGGTAGTGGTCGATCTCGGGCTCGACGGCCGGCGGGTGCTCGTAGGCGGAGGGGTCCTTGGCCACCTCGTCGGGGGCCAGAATCGGGGCTTCGCTCTCGTAGTCAAACACGCCCGCGGCAGCGTCTTCGTCCATAAACATGACACTCTTCCGGCGGCTGCTCGGCTCGTCCACGTGGATCACACCGTCTTCCGGTGGGGACGACAGCGAGATTTCCGGGTTGGCCTTCTTGCCCAGAATCGACGACTGGCTGCCCAGGCTGCTCGACATGGCCTTGGGCGCGATCGAGCCGGGACGGGAAATGGTCTCTTCAATCGCTTGCCAGCCAACTTGTTCGCTCGGCGTACCGTCGGTGTTGTGTGTCGCTGCAGAAGGGGGGGAGAAACAGGGTTAGCTTCTTGTTCTGGCGGGACCACGTCATGCAGGGTTCCATGCAGGGCGACCCCCACATGCTGAGGGCCCCCACTACAGATGATCGCAAAAACTTACCGACACCGGCACCTTTGACAGCTGTCTCGTGCACGATCTTGTTCAGCTCCTCGCTGGTCCGCGAGAAGTCCTGGGCCCGGTCGGCGTGGTGCGACGTGAGCTCCTTGTCGACCAGCTCGGGGTGCTTGCTGAAGTAGGCCTGCTCCAGCTTGTCGGAGGGGATGACGCCGTGGCCGTGGAGGCCGTAGCTGCCAGGCGGCAGCTGCGCGCTCCGCTTGCGGTGGTGGTACTTCTTGACGACGTCGGCGCTTGTCGGGCCAGCCGGGGCGGGTGCCTGCACGTCGCCGGCGTTGGGGTACATGGGCACCTGGACGCCGATCTCCGGGATGCCGTGCTCCTCGTCGTCGAGGTCGTCGGTGGACGAGTGGCCATGGCTGGTGACACTCGAGTTCTTCTTCTTGGTGCTATCGCTGCCGGCCTGGCCAATGCCGAACGCAGCGGCCTTCTCGCTGTCGGTGCGGGTCACTGTCGCGACCCGCTGCTTGGCGCTGACGGCCGGGAGCGACGGCCGGGGCGCATGGAGCTTCAGGTCGTCGCCCACGGTGCGGGTATGTTCGGGGGAGGCGGCGCGGCTGCTGCCGGCCTGGGACTTGGCGCTGAGCTCCTCGACGGCGGCGTACTCCATGCCCTCCTGGCCGAGGGACGGCATGTCGACTGAGTTGGTCCGCTCCAGCGACTCGCCCGACAGGTACGAGGAGCCATTGTTCACGGAACCGTACGGGCTCTTGGCCAGAAGCGTGTCGTTTAATGGCGACGGTGCGAAACGGTCATGGCTGGGCGAGAGTGACCGCTCAATTGCCCGGCGAACGGGACGCGGGGGGATCTGGGGGATCGAGCCTTGGCCGCCGCGGGTCGGGCGAGGCGGCACGACTGGTGTTTGCGTTGTTGTAGACATGTTGTGTATGTGTGGGTATGTGTGTGTGTGTGTGTGGAAGGTAGGGAGGTTTCGCGAATGGTCTAATTGCTGCTTGTATACTGTAAAACAGTGGTCAGTACGCTGTGCTGATCACAGTTTCAGGCTGAGTCAGAGAAAGGGAGGGGAAGGAAAAAAGGAGCAGACAATAAAAGAACAAAACAAAGAACAGATAAGGAAAGGGACAGGAAAAGCACCCAATCCGAGCCAGGGCAAAAGCCAAGTTGCGGTGAGCAGGGAGGGAACAAAATAACGCGGCCCGAGCAACGAGAAAGCAACGGAAAACAGCGGCCTGGGAGCGGCAAAGGAAAGAAACGGATGCGGCTTGGGGTTGCGTCGACCAATGCCGCGAGAGAGACGCCGTCTTGGGACGGCCCCGTCACGTCGCATGGACTCTGATAAGTGTGCCAGACACGGCATGCGGGCGGGCCATGGCGGAGGGCGATAAGTGACCGCAGGCCCGATCCATCTAGATACGGAAGATAACAGGGTGGCTAGAATAGCGCGCGGTAGCAGAGAGGCGGAGATGCACGGAGAGGCTGAAGCGGGCGCTGATAAGGCCAGGGGCGCTCTGCGGAGGTCGAAGCGATAGATCGCCGAGACCAAGGCAGGAGCTGTCGTGTGCTGTCGTGGCTGTGTGCTTGGCGAGAGAGGTGTCGAGCCGGTGAAGGGAGGAGGGAGGAGAAGCGGGAGGTGAAGAGGTGTGGAGGCGAGCAGGACGAAGCAAGCAAAAGCAGAGGAAGAGCAAGAGGAAACAAACTGCAGAGAAGCAGGAGAAGAACGAGAAGGACAGGCAAACAGAGAAGAACAGACAGAACAGCAGAACAAAAGAGCAAAAGGGTAGAGCAAGAACGAGAACGGGCAGAAAACCAGATCGAGGACCAAGTCCCCAGGCGGCGAGGCTTACCTGCTGAAAACGGCAAAGGGTCAATGCGGTGAAGGCTTGTCAACGCGTGTTCACAGCCCGTTGTAGAAGGGAGAAGAAAGGAGAAAGAGAAACCAAAAAAGGAAGCTTTTTGGGCAACGATGATGCAGAACTGCACTGCACCGTTCTCGTGTCTTTCCATGCACCGTGTTGTCTTATACAACAGGCAGGAGGGGAGGGAGGGGTGTGGGCCCGCCAATCCACTCTATTGCCGCTGCAATGCGTCAGACGCAACGCCCTGTCCGGAACCAAATAGTCACAAATACCTCGCTCGTCATTAGCTGGAGGGCGGGCGGGTCAGGTACCGGCCGGGCGACCCGTGGTACTGGGTACGGCGCAGTACGCCCAATCCTAGTGCTGTGCGCGCGCTGGAGCGTACCCCAGGCGTACCGCTACAGGGCGAGCGATTCCAGGGATCGCTCTGACCGACTGCTCTGGACAGTGCCCCCATGTGGAGCCTGCTGGAAGAGGAGCCTCCGCATGACTGCAGCCACAGGGCACTGTGCGAGCAGGACGGGCGCAGCAGCAGCGGAGACGCAAGCTCTTTCGCATCTCACCGCCTTTCGCCGCAGACGAGAGGGTAGCATTCGTGATCTGTCTGCCCGATGAGCTGTCAGTGTGTGTTTGCTGTTGTGCTGCTGTGCTGTTCTCCTGGCATGCGGTTTTTTTTTGCCGGTCTACAGAGTAATTCATACGCATACTCGTGCCAACGCAGTCTGATGACCGTCCCATCTCTACGAGTCACAGCAATTGGGAAAACGGGCACCTGCTGCCTTGTCCCCGTGGCCAGTCGCGTTTTTTTTCGTGTTGGCTCCTCTTGCCCCGGGGCAGCTGCACATCCACAACCGTAGCGCGGCTCCACTGCGTGACAGCTCCAAGGAGAAGAAAGTTCTGCTCCTCCAGAGCACGACGATGGCCCTGCAATAGCCGTGGCCGTGCTCCGCGAGAAGAAGCCGAGGGAAAGCCAGAGAAAACGCCAGTCGAAAGGAGGGGGTGGAAAAGAGGCGAAACACTGTGTACAATGGAACGCGAAAGGCGACCGGAGGTGGCACAGCAGCAAGCAGGGAGAACGGCCGCTTAAAGAGAAAAAAAAAAATCCAGTGGAAGGATCTTCGTTCCTCTGCGGAGTCTCTCCCTTGCACGCAAAACGGCGACGGAATTGGCCAACCCGCAGAACTGCTATGCCGCCATGCCATGCCGCTTGTTGCGTTGCTGGGCGAATCGGCGGGGCCGCCATGCCGACGCTTTCCATTTTTTTAAAAAAAGAAAAAAAAAAAAGAAAAAGCTCGCCAAAAACGGAGAGACGAGGCAATAGTGGCGAGGTATCTTTTTTCTAGAAAAGTCCAACTACTTTGCTGCGCCCGGCTCCTTGCCCGGCTCCTCGTCCGTCCGCCATGGCTACTCCGTACTTGGGTAGCGGTCCGCTAAAAAAAGACTCTGTTGGGGGGGAATCACACAATGCCACACAACAGGCCAACCGGACCCCCAGGACAGCCAAGGATCAACAGGTCTGGACCTGGACCAAACAGGCCACACACACCACTGATCGTCTCGGAAGGAGGGTTAAAATCGCCGGAAACAGGAACACAAAAAAAGGGGTTCTGGGCAGGAACCAGCAAAGCTCTGCTCGACACCCTCTCCTCCAAAAGAAAGCTCTCAGGCCCAGGACACAAAGGTCGTTCTTCTCTTTGAGAAAAGTCCCCGGCGCTATGGTCCAATCATAGCGCTCAGACACCCCTGGGAGAGCCAAAGTGGGGCGATCTCGATTCTGCATCCCGTCTCACAGCTGTCGGAGGACGCGTCGGCGCCAGACGCAGCCAACGGTTTCAGGAACACCGGCGGCAGTGGCAGTGGCAGTGATGGCCTACGTGGCGACTGCTCGCTGTTTCGAGTACGGCGTACGTCAGACGGAAAAAGAGGGAAACCTGCCTGCGGGAACTGGTGGTGCCCTGTCTTACCACAATGGCGTCATCAAAGGCGAAAGCTTGCAGGGCGTATACTCGTACTTTTTGGTCTCGCACGCCGGGCCCAGCAGAGCCGGCGTGCGATGTGGAAGAATGATCAAAAAGGGTGAACTAAGAAAAGAAACCTCTAAACGCCAGGTCCCGCCCGAAAAGAACAATAGCAGCTGGGGGAAAAAAACAAAACAGCAAAAAAAAAAGGCAGCTCCAGCTCCAGCATCCGCCTCCGCGGTGCCACGGGGGACACGAGAATCCCTCCCCTCCCTGCTCTTCAAAGACACCGCCCCCCCCCCCGAACGTCCGTCCGCTGCGCCGCTTCACACGGGTCGGCCCTCCGCCGCCCCCAAACCTGCCACGCTGCTCGCGGCCCCCACGATGCCCGTCCGTCCGCTTGACTATCCCACTCCATCTCTCCTCCTCATCTTGACCCCTTACACGATCATCTGCGCCACGCCCGAGCCGCCCAGCGTCTTGCTCCCCATAAACTCCTGGCCCCGGAGTGCGGCCAGCAGGTAGCACAGCGCCGTGAGCGTCAGGAACACGGCCGCCACGATCAGGCTCGTGCCGCGGCTGATCAGGCTCAGCCACTGGATCAAGGCCATGCCGGCGTAGGCGGCGGCGCGCATGTAGTTGGTCGATATGCGGCGGATCGCGGCGTCAAACGTCGAGGACGTCGGGCAGATGCGCAGCAGCAGTGGCACCTCGATAAACAGGATGACAAAGGAAGAGACCCTGGGGAGTGACAAGTTAGCGGTTTCCGCTCATCCAGAGAAGAGAGCGGGGGGGGGAGGGGCGTAGCTCGACTTACACGCAGAGCACGCCCATCACAATTATCACAGGGTGGATGGTGATCGCATTGGCGATGCCCAGGGCAAAGCACAGAATCATCGTCAGGATCCCGAGCCTAGAGAGAGAAAAAGGGGAGAATCCGGGTTAGCTCTGGTATTCCTGGCAAGTCTGTTTCGCAGGCGACAGCATCTCTGTCCTCCGCGCGCGCGCGTGTCTTCTTCCTCCCCCCGGTCTGGCCGCGCAGCTCCGATGCCAATGGCAGGCCCGCCGCCGCCGGCACGGACCTCGGGTCCATCCACAGCGCCGGCCACGGTCGGTCGCCCGCGCGTAGCAGACCAGAGGCGACGTCGATGTCGCAGCGCGAAACACACACAAAAAAAGTTTGCTGGCGCGCTTACCATTGTCCGTAGATGCCTGCGTCGTGTCAGCATATCTTGTACCCAGCCACCGGGGGCCCCCGGCCTCTCGCATCGCGGAAGAGAACTACTCACTAAAGTTCCGCGACGCAAACTCCTCCTTGAGCGTCATCTTGATGGTATTGCTTTACTGGTATTGCGTGTCGGTGTTGTTTTCGCGGGAAGGGCAGGGGCGTGCCGTCTGTCCAGGACCGGGTGCGTGTGCTGGCGTTGAGAACCGTTGGGAAGGGAGTCTGAGCTCGGGCTTGCGCGCGCGCGCTTCGAAAATGGGGGAATCGCGTATTCAGAAAGAGTCTGTCTCAGGCAGCGGTGAGCAGGCGTCGTTGGGTCGATGAGCACCTGATGAAGAAGGGAAGGCTTGCTCGTGTGTGCAGGCTGTGTCGTTCTGGCGATGTCTGGTGTTTACTGGTATGCCTACGAGTACGACGATGATCTGTTATTTTCAATTTCCGGGGGGTTGCTGCTGCCTCTCGGGTGGGGTTTCGCTGGCACTCGCGTCCCATGGCGGACCCGTGCCCTGTACGCGTCCCCCCTTAGGCAGTAGTCAGGGCCCCTACAGGCACCCAAGGCACCCGCAGGCACCCATAATTGTTAGTCATCAGCGGTGCCAGGTCTGTAAGGGCGAAGCAGAAAAAGAACACCGTTTCAAGGACACCTTTCTGTTTCACTGGCGCCAACCAGTGCGCATCTTTTCCATTTTCTGCCTCTTGTAATGTTTGATTCTACTTTTGCTGGGCCGATGCTGCACAGTGGCGCACGGGAAACAATTCACATGCGTGTCCTCTGCGCTCCGTGCCTTACACTGAGCTACTCCGTAGTTAGTCGCAAAAAAACAGGAGCTGCCTGCTTGGCCTTGGGAATACGGGACCACGTTGCTCGCCACAACGGCCTGTCGTATAGTCGCTGTGTTCTGCCTCTAATGCGACAGTGACGGGACACGCGGCTCGTGGTGGCGGCAACGCACTCGGTTCCAGAGCCCCAAAGGGCAAAAGACGGCTCGGCCGAGGTGGCAGGGCCCCTTGGGTTGCAGCGAGTGTTCTCGCCTTACAAGACACCAAAACCTCGTAATGGCGAGGGCCAAGACCATTGGCGGGAAGATTCTGATGAGCGGCTTGCGCAAAACAAGGTATTATAGGGCGTGGCAGGACACAGCCAATCCCGCCCATGCCCTCGCCAAGTGTCGCACTGCACCTGTTGCGCGACGAAGCACAGGCATCTTACTATGGGAGCTGCCCTGGCCTTGCTTCTAGCACCCCCGCAAACGCGGCCCAAATGTTGGGAACACAAAAACAAACGTCAAATCCGACCTCGCCAAGCCGGTTATTGCATAGACATGGGATATAGAAAGATCCAAGAGACACGCGTGGGGTCGCATTGGTGTATTAGTCCTGTCGAGCCGCATTGGAAACAGCAAAAGCAATCTCCCCATGCTCTGCCGATCCGAGGTAGAGGAAAAACAGACAAATAAGGGGCAAGCAAAACCAAGATAGAAGAGCCCAATTAAGACGTGCGATATTATATCCGGAGTCATAAAATGTCGTGCAAACTTTTTGTTGCGGGTTGTCTAAGCCTGTCCGGGGTGTCACCGGCTTCCCGCGGCTGAAAACAGAGACGTCGAGCGGGGAAAAAAAAGAAAAAGAAAAAAAAAAGAGACAAAAAAACCCGACCGGCAAAAATAGCCGGTATCATGGAGAGTGGAAAACGCCGAGACCAATAGAGAGAAGCTGCCGCTCATTCCGATTCTTCGAGCAGAGTGATGATGGGAGCGTCGCCGAGCTTCTCACGACCCTTGAGGAAGGCAATTTCGAGAATAAACATGTAGCCGACCAGCTGCCCACCAACCTTGTGGACAAGCTCGGCCGCAGCGGCAGCGGAGCCTCCTATAAAGACGTGGTTAGTGGGCGAGAAGAGAAGAGAGGGATACAGGAAGAGGAAGGACGAGGGGGGCCTACCTGTTGCAATGATGTCGTCGACAACCAGAACCCGCTGGCCCGGCTTGATGGCGCTCTCTTGGACCTGGAAGTAGTCGGCACCGTACTCCTTCTCGTAGCTGGCCGTGACGCAGGGCCCCGGCAGCTTGCCCTTCTTGCGGATGGGGGCGAAGCCGGCACCGAGCTTGAGGGCTAGGCTGGGACCGAAGAGAAAGCCGCGGGCATCAAGGCCGACAACGACATCCACCGGCGGCGCACCGGCGACGGCGGCGGACGAGAGAGGGGAGGAGGAGGCAAAGAAGGCGAGCGCCTGCAGCTCGAGGGCGCGGACGAGGGTGGCGTGCATGGCGGGGTCGCTGAAGAGTGGCATGATATCGATGAAGTCGACGCCCTTGATGGGGAAGTCGGGGTAGTGGACGAGCGCATCGTGGAGCTTTAGCTTTGCACCGGCGAGTTCGGCGGCGGCGGCGGCGGCGGTGGCGGACTGTCCTCCCGAAGGGGCATCGTGGGCGGCGGCAGCAGAGGGGGTGGTAGAGGTGGTGGTCTGGGGATGGCCTAGACTAGGATCCTGACTCTGGGCAGACGAAGGGGTTGGTGAGGTCATGATGGGGAAAGGAGAAGAAGAAAAAGGAGGGAGGGAGGCGGAGAGGAAGAGGAGGGGTGATAAAAAGACTGAGACCAGAAGGATAGAAAAGTGTGGTAAGAGAGGATGGAGGGGGGGGGGGAAGGGGAGGGAGGGACCGGGAGAGACAGGGGAGGTAAGATACAGGGGGGGGGGGGAGAAAGGAGGGGGGGAGGGGTGTGTGAGAAGGCAAAACGAGGAGGGCAAATTTTACGAATGGACGTTCGTTGTACTGTTACAGGTGGTAACCAGGCGTTTGTTGAATGCAAAGAAGTCCAGGCAAATGGGCTCAAAAAAAAAGAAAAAAAGAAAAAAAAAATTGCTTGGGCGGCTGCAGCTAGCACGGACGGACTTGCAAAAGGAGGGGGGGGGTGGTGTTAGTTGGGGGAGGAAGACGAAATGCGACGGGAAAGTGGGATGGCGAAAGAACGAATTACGGGCAGCGGGAGAGCTCTGGACGGGCCAAGAAAAGCGGACCCGGCCGTAGGCGGCTCGCAAGCTGAACCGGACGGGCGCATTTGTGTGTCAGTGTGGCAGCCATGAGCAAAGGCAGACCAGCGCAGCGCGCCGTGGCAGACAAAGGCGGTGTGCTCATCCGGGGCGAGGGAGGAGGGAGGCGCGAGGCGGCGGCGGACGGCAGCCGGGCGCCAGAAACAGGGATGGCAGGAGGAACCGGTGAGGGAGGAGGACGATAAGAGCAAGCGGGCGAAGACGAGACGGTGTGGCGGCGGTGGTGCTGGGCAGGCGCGACTGGTTGGCCGGCGAGTCTGACGCCGTGGGATCGCGACATGGGCAGGCGCGGGCGGTCAGCACACGCGCGTGTGGTCGCTCTTTCCCTCGCAGCAATTCTACAGCGCTCTGCTGGACGGGAAGGCGCGACGAGCCAGATTGTTCCATGGTTTCCATGGTTCCATGGTTCCATGGCCCGCGCAGACTATGACTCTGTCTGGAACGGCGGCGCGCAAACGGTGCTTTCCTTGTTCGGTTCCCCACCGGCATAAACCTCCGTCAGTTCATCGCAGCGTCGCATCGGTTGCTGTTGCCTGTCTTATGGGACGAGCTCTATAGGGGCAACGACAGAGCGGTGAGCTGCGTTTTTCTTGCGATTGTTTTTTCTGTCTTTGATTTCTGTTTGGCTGCGTCTTTTTTTTTTTTTGCCTTTGTGGTTCGGATATCGTACGGGGAATATCATAAAAGACAGGCACGGACATACGGAAACGGGGGAAGCCAATAATAGGAGGAGCAGATATAGGAAATAAGAAGGAAAAGGGAAAACGAGAAGAAAAAACAAAAATAGAAGTCAAAAGAAAAGAAAAAAAGAAAAAAAAAAAAGAAACAACTGACAAAAACGAAAGATACGCAGTACGATCCTGTACAACGGCTGCAGCCACGCCACCACCATCTCACGCCCCTCCATCCCCTCGATGCACGCCACCCTACCCGCCAGCCGTGCGCTACAACGGAATCGCTGCGGCTGGTCTGGATTGCAGGGCCAACGAGGGCCAGTGGCCAGACCACCCCCCATTTTCCTCTCCCCGCGAAGAGAAAGCCGTGTACGGAAGTACGACCACCCTGGTGTCATCCCATTCATTGTGCGCAACACGCGTCTCACGCAATACGAACACGCATACGTGAATCATGCATGACAAAAAAAAAAAAAAACGGGACGCATGACAAGACGGATAGAGACATGAGCGACAGAGAGGAGAGAGACAGAACCAGGTCCCACTGCGCGCTGGAGCCATTGCAGCCGGGTGCGGCAGGCGATCCTCGCGCCGACGAGCGACCCGCTCGCAGGCTGGACCAGTCGGAACGCAGAAGCGGCCGCGTGCAGATGTGGGAATCGGCCGCTGGTCTCTGTAGCGGGCCACGAACGACGCTGGGGAGGGGGGCCGCAAAGGGCCGCGGCAGACGATGGGGAGGACGGCGCTGGACGGGCCGGCGGACGGCAACTGCGGCTGACGGCAGACAGGGATGCAGCGATGGAACGACAAGACAACGGACTAGACAGACTAGACAACAGACGAGACAACAGCAGACAACAGAGCAGACCCCAGCACGGCCCCCAGAGATAACGCTGCCACGTTGCAGCCGTCGACAAGCCGGCCGTCGGCAGCAGGCCGGCATCTGGGGAGCCTGGTGGCGACGACCCGCAGCAGCAGCCGAAGGCGGGTGGCATCGGCCGGTCGGAACCCCACCGCCGCGCATGGCTGGGCACGACGGCGCCCGAAGCCGTCTTTGCCGGGTATGCAGTGGCCGGGTATGCAGTGTCCGGCCGGTGGACGCTTTGGGCAGCGTTGTAGTATGGACGATGTACGATGTATGATGATAAAAAATAAGAAACAAAAAATCAAAAAATCAAAAAAACCGCCAGCGCCTGCAAAAGAAGAGAAGAAACAACAAAATCAACACACCACCACTAACAAAAGCGCAGCCGGATAATGGAAAAGAGCATGTTCTGCAGCACGTGCACGGCGACGGCGACGCTGGTGGGCAGCAGCTCGGGCCAGGCGGCGAGGTCGCGCTGGCCCTCGGCGACGACGTGCAGGCGGTAGAAGACGCGGATGAGGGCGGCGACGACGGCGGCGGCGACGAGCTCGCAGGCCCAGGTGATGGCGGAGGCGTAGAGCGTAAAGGCAAAGGTGTAGTCCGGGTCGTCGTCGTCGGCCAGGTAGGGGTAGACGGGGCGGTTGGGCCCGCAGCGCAGGACGAGCAGGCTGCCGAGGAAGGCGAGCATGCTGGCGTTCTCGGCGACGATGCGGACAAAGACGTTGCGGACGCAGACCTTTTGGAAGGCGGCGTAGGGCTGGCCGTTGAGGCGGAGGGCGGCCAGCAGGCGATGGGTCCAGGGGCTCATGAGCAGGGGGGAGAGGACGACGAGGGTGGTGGAGGAGAGGACCTGCAGGTAGACGAACTGGGAGGGCGAGCGCAGGCGGACGTAGAGGGCGCGGACGTAGGTCTGGTAGGTGAGCATGAAGTAGCTGGGGGGTTAGCGAAGGACAATGACGAGGAGGAGGAGAAGAAAAAAGAAAGAAAAAAAAAAAAACCCACAGCTTAAACACCCAGCCCAGCGGATAGCTGCCCACGCGCTCGCCCTGGTGGCCGCCCAGGATCCAGCCGGTCAGGGCGTCGAGCAAGAAGACGACGACGGTCCAGCCGTAGACGTAGGCCACGGCCGACACGGTGGCGTGGCGCATGGCCGGCAGGGCGCCGACAAACAGGGCGGCGGCGGCCTCGCCCAGCACGTAGACCAGCAGCGATGTGAAGAGCGCGGCCATGAGCCAGAGGAAGCGCACAAAGCTGGCGGGCAGCGCGGGCGCGTCGGGGGGCGCGTAGTAGTAGACGACGTCGGAGGGGGGGGGGAGGGCCGGGGGGAAGGAGGAGGAGGAGGAGGAGGAGGAGTCGGGGTCGTCAACGGTAGCACGCTGTTGCCCTCCCGGGCGCCGCCACCACCACGACCACCTCGGCCGCCAGCGCGACGGCCACGGCCGGGGCCGGGGCCGGGGCCGGGGCCGGCGCCGCAGCCGCGGCAGCAGCAGCAGCATGTTGGCCTCGCCCAGCCAGAACGCGGCGGCGGCGGCCAGCCCCCCGGCGGCGGCCGGGTCGGCGGCGCCGCTCGGCCGGCGCAGGTGGCGCTCCTGGCGCAGCAGCTGGGCCAGCGCGGCGGCCACGGGCATGGCCATGACCGCAAACGTCCACGTCACCCAGGCCGTGTTGTGGCGGGCGAGGGCGAGCAGGCCGCGGGCGGCGAGGACGAGGGCGGGCGCGGGATGCAGGAGCCCGGCCGTCTCGGAAGCCGCGGCCACGACCGCCCGCGCCGCCAGCATGGCCGCGGCCGGCACGGCCAGCGACAGCGCGGCCAGCAGCGACACGCTGAGCGGGAAGCCGAGGGCGGGCGGCCACCAGTTGAGGCTGTAGAGGTTGAAGACCTTTGTGATCCAGAGCAGGGCCGTGACGTTGTAGGGGCCGTAGTAGGCCAGCAGAAAGAACCAGAAGCGCACGCGCACGCGGGCCTCGCCGTGGGCGGGGGGTTTGCGAGACGCGTCGTCCGGCGTGTCCGCGCCGTCCTCGTGCAGCGGACACTGCGGAAACGGCACCGCGCACCAGGCGACGGCCAGGGCCGCCGGCAGAACGACGAGCAGCGCCCAGCGCGTCCACCAGCGGGCGACGGCGCGGCGCACGGCGGCGTGCGTCGGGGTCAGCCACAGGTCGCGCAGGTGGCAGGCGGCGCGGCGGCGGAGGGTCGTGGGGGGGGAGCTGGTGTCGGCGGAGTCGGCGGAGTCGGCGGAGTCGGCGGAGCCGGGGTCGCCGTCGGCGTCCGAGTCGGAGGGCGAGCCGGGTCGGGCGGCGGCGGCGTTCCCAAGGATGCTGCCGCCACCCGCAACATCCCCGGCCAGCGACCCATACCCCCATGCCGCCCTCTCGTCGGCAAACAGCCCGCTGCCCAGCGGCGACTGCGGCCGGTGCGGCAGCGGTGCCGGGGCCGGGGCAGCAGCGCCCTCGGCAGCCAGCGACCCCGCGGCCGACGACGCGGCCGACGCCAGCGACGACGACGACGCCGACGGCCGCGGCGCCACCGCCCGCCAGCGGCCGGCCAGCAGCGGCGCGGTCTCGGTGTCGGCGAGCAGGCGCGGGTTGGTCTCGGGGCCGAGGGTGAAGGCGACGAAGGCGGGCATGTCGGGGGGGGGGGATTACCGGCGCGGCGAGGGAGGCCGCCGAGCAGGCATCGTCGGAAAGAAAGGGATAAAAGGGGTGCCTTTGAACAACGACAGAGACGACAGACGAGGAAGCGGTCGCGTGTGTCGGCCGCAAGTGTTGGCCGCAAAGTGGCGGGGAGGCCTGAAATTTAGCGGGCCGCAGCGGAGCCCCAGTCGATCATCCTATCGTTATCATCGAGATCGACCATTTCGTTTTCCTTTTTCCTTTTCCTGTTCTCTGATTATGCTTTCTTGCGCGTATGTACATCACTCCAGCACGTCCACGCCGTCCTCCTCCTCCTCGTACGCCTCCGAGTCGGAGTCTTGGCCGGCATCGGGGTCGTCGCCGTCATCGCCCTCGGCATCCTCCTCGGCATCTTCGCCCTCCTCCTCGCCCTCAACATCCCCCCGCAGCACAATCTCCCCAAACGACTCCCCGTCGTCCGTCGTCGCGTCGTCCCCCTTGACGTCGTCGGCAAAGCCCACCGTCTTGTGCGGGTGCCCGCCCGACGCCGTGGTCGACGACGACGACGGCCGGCTGTCGGCATCGTGAGCCCCCTTCTCCGGCTTCTTGTCCGCCGCCGCCGCCGCCGCCACCGGCTCCAGCACGTCCCCCCGCCACGGCCGGCACGCGTGCACCACCGCGCCGCACCGCAGACACGGCCACCCGTCGCCGGCCTCGCGCTCGATCCGCGTCGCCACGCACACGTAGCAGTACACGCAGCCGCACGGCACCGTCTCGTACGGGTTCGTCACGTCCGTGTCGGCCGACCCGATCACGCCGCTCGACGCCGCCGCCTGCGCCAGCAGGTCCGCCTCGGACGTCGCCGCCGTCTGGTCCTCGTAGCAGATGGCGCACGTGCGCTCCGGCAAAAAGGCCAGCGGGCCGGCCGCGCTCTTCTCCTCGCCGGCAGCAGCAGCAGCCTCTTCCGGTCCCCGGCCCGCCACCGCCGCCACCGCCGTCGACACCGTGCTCGCCGTCCGCCGCCACGTGCGCGCCAGCCACCGCCGCCACCGCTGCACGCCCACCAGCGGCAGCAGGAACAGCAGGAACTCGGTGAACGCGTGCCACACCAGCTGCCGGTTCAGGTACTCAAACGACACCTCGCGGTGCACCTGGCTCGTCGGCGGCACCAGCCGCATGCGCAGCACCCGGTCCAGCAGCGTGCGGTACCGCCCGTACCGCAGGAACAGCAGAAACGACACAAACGCCGCGCCCGCGTACACGTCCGACACCACCGTCGTCGCCCGCGCCAGCCGCTGCACCGTCGCCGGCGCCAGCTGCGCGGGGAGCAGCCGGAACCGTCGCGGCAGCCGCAGCCACGCCAGACGGCGCTCTTCCTCCTCCTCCTCTTCTTCTTCTTCTTCTCCCCCCCCATCCACATGGTCCCGCAGCCAGTCCTCCCACTTGGCCCACGCGTACTGCCCGCCCACCGTCACCGCGCCGTACACGGCCTTTTGCCACCGCGCCGGCGGCACCGGCACGCCCGGCCCGTTCTTGGACGACGACGACGACGACGACGCCCGCCCGTCGGCAAACCGCAGGTTCTGCAGCGCCGCCCCGTACGTCGCGTCGTGGTCCCACACCGACAGCTTGAACAGCGCCGCCCGCAGCACCAGCCCAATCTCCGCGCCCCAGTCCTCCGCCACCGCGCCGTCGCGCACGTACCGCAATGCGTCCGCCACCTGCCCGCGCAGCAGCTCCAGCAGCTCCTCGTCCAGCAGCTCGGCGTCGACCTGGCTGACGCGGAACGCCGGTTGGGCGCGCGTGCCGTCGCTGCCGGCGGTGCTGCTCCAGCGGCCGCTCCACGCGCCCACGCGCTCCCACGCCGACAGCGCCGACGCGCCCAGCCGCTGGACCAGTGCTGCAGAACCTGTGCCGCTGCTGCTGCCGCTGCCGCTGCCGCCGTCCACCCCCAACCGCGCCCGCAGCGCCGCCGTCGACGCCGCCCGCCGCGCCGCCGCTGCTGCCGCCGCCTGTGTGCGCGCCTCTGCGTCGGCTGCTGCGCGCGCCCGTCGCCGCTCCGCCAGCCGGTTCTGGGCGTCGGCAAAGGCCTGCGCGTGGGCCGAGGGGAGTGGCCGCAGGAGGGAGGAGGAGGAGGGTAATGACGATGATAATGATGATGATGATGTGCCTGTGACTGCATTGTTGGCGGCAGCGGCGGCCGCCGCGCCTGGTGGCTGTCTCCGTTCGGCCATGTGCTTCTGTCGCAGAGTCAAGCGGAGTGTCGAAGAAACGAGTCGCCGATGCGAGAACACGACTCGCCGCGTCGGGGATGGAAAAAGCGCAGGGGAAAAAAAAAAGGAGACCGCGTGTTGCCTGCAGCGGGAAAGCAGCAGCAGCACAGCAGGCCCGTGAAGGCGCTAAAAAGCCGAGGTCCAACTGCCGTCATTCGCTGGCTGGCTAGCGGCTGGCTGGCTAGCGGGGGCTCCGCCAAAAACACATGCTACGCGTTTTCCGGGGGCTGCTGTCTCTGGGGAAATGCTTCCGAGGAACAAGTACAAAACTGTCGATGCGCAGCGCACAGAATCCAAACGACACAACTGTAGAATACACCGCCCACCGCACGGGCGTGCCCCGTCTCCGTCCCCGTCTCCGTCTCCCGTCTCCCGTCCACCACGCATAGTCTCCCAGCCCAGCAAAAGCACCGAAACAGAAGAAACCGAACAAAACCCATTCCCAGCCCAGAACACCGTCGAAGCAAAGAAGAACAAAACACCCTCACACCTTCATCAGGTTCGCAAAAATCGTCGCCTTCTCCAGCTCCGCGTCCGCCCCGTTCGCCAGCGGCTTGCGCTCCTTGCCCACCCCGGCAATCAGCTGCACCTGGATCACGTTGATCCCCGGGTGCAGGTTCGCCTCAAACACCTTGCTGTTGCCGTCGTCCGCCGCCGCCAGCATCGGCATCGGCGTCCCCGCCCCGGACCCCGGCGTCGCCGCCGCCGACGCCGCCGACGACGGTGGCGCCAGCTCGGGCGGCGACGCCGGCGCCGACTGCGGGCCCAGCATCGCCCCGTTCACAATCACAAACAGCTTGAACGGCCGCTGCTCTTGCTGGATCGCCGGGCTCATCGCCACCGTCAGCTGCTGCCGCCACTGCCCGGGAGGGATGTTCAGCGTCACCGACCGCTGCGTCAGCCGCTCGTGCGGCGGCACCACCGCCACAAACCGCCGGTCGCCGCACGGGATCGTCGGGTGCGTCGCAAACACCAGGCTCGTCACCAGCGGTTCTGTCTGTTAGCGAAATATTCCAACATCCGACAACACCACAGAAAAAACTTACCCTGCCCCGGCACCCGGTACTTGGACTCGTACGCCGGCCGCGGCGGCGGCGTCACCGTCCCCGCCGCCGCTCCGTTCGCCAGCGCCCCGTCCTCGCTGGCCTGCTGCTGCGCCGCCGCCGCCGCCGCCGCCGTCGCCCCCAGCGCTGGCGACGCCCGCGCCGACTCCTCCCGCTTCGTCCCGGCCAGCAGCGCCGCCGCCGACGGGCTTGGCGACGCCACCGCGCTGGCCCCGCGCACCGCCGCCGCCGCCGCACCGCCCGCCTCCGACGACGCAGCCCGCCCGCCTGCCGCGCCCGCCGCCGCTGCCACCACGTCCGCCGACAGCCCGCGCGCCGTGTTGGCCACGTGGATCGTGATCTTGCGCCCGGGCGTCCGCTCCTGCGGCGACCCCGCCGGCCCGGCGTTGTTCACCTTGATCTTGATCTTGGGCTGCGGCGGCTCCGGCACCGCCTCCTTGGCCTTGCGCAGCTCCTCCCGGAACATGTCCTCCAGCTCCTTGGCCATGTTCGCAATCGGGCTGCCGTCCTCGTTGTAAAAGTACGCATTCTCCCACAACAGCTGCGCCTTCTCCTCAAACGCCGCCCAGCTCTTGAACTCGGTCACGCCCGACCGCTCCGTCCGGCTGCGGATGCCCTTGACCAGCTTCTGCAGCTTCTTCAGCGACAACGGCTCCTTGATCACCTGGAAGTAGTCCTTGAGCGCTCGCGACGGCAGGTTCAGGAACGGCTCAAAGTAAGCGTAGCTCTCGTCTCTGCTTGGGTCAGTAATGCAAACAAAGCATCGCGTGCACACACACACACACACAAAACGTACTCTTCGTCTGGCCGCCGGATGACCTCTTCCAAGATCTTCTCCTGCGCCTGCTGGAACGTCAGGCCCTTGTACGGCACTCCGCGATACTCGTGGTCCGGCTCCGTCGACTTGCGCACGCCCCGCGACGGCGTGTTCGACCCGCGCCCGCGGCTCTGCCGCCGCCGCGTCGAGCGATCTTCTTCGTCGTCCTCGTCGTCCTCGTCGTTCTCGTCGCTCTCGCCGTCCTCCTCTTCCTCTGCCTCCTCCACCTCTTCTTCTTCCTCCTCTTCCTCCTCCTCCTCCTCGGCTGCCTTGTTGTTCGCGCGGCCGCTGTCTTTTCGCTTGCCGTTGCGCTTGCTGTCCTTGCGCGCGCCCTTTTCCGGCTTTGCCGCCCCTGCGCCTGCCGTGTCCTCTTCCATTGGCTCTGCGTCCGCCGCCGCCGGCTCCGCTGCCTCTTCCGCTTCTGCCTCGCCTGCCCCCGCCAGCAGCTCGTCGGGAATCGGCGTTGCCACCGCCGTGTAGTCGCGGTTGAGCTTGTACGCCGGGTTGTTCTTCACCATAAAGTTGCTCGTCGCCTTGCGGATGCGCTCCGCGTCGTCAAATACCGCCGACCCCCGCGGGTAGAACTCCTTGGCGTTCAGCACCATGCGCTTGATGTACGACTCCAGCTCGGCCAGGGTCGCAAACGCCCCCTCGCGCAGCTTCACCTCCGCCGTCCCCAGCGACACGGGCATCCGCACCGCGCGGTAGTACGCCTCGTTTCCTTTGCGCGGCGGCAGGGTTTCGAAGCTCGTGGCGATGCGCCGGCCCCTAGACGCGATGCGTTAGTCTCTGTTCTTTTGCGTGATGGGGAGGGGGGGAAGAGGAAAAGAGTCAGCTCACGTCTTGTCGCTCGTCTTGCGGATCTGCTCGAGAAATTCCAGGCCGGCTTTCGTCGTCGATTCGCGCGTCTCGCCCGTCGCGCTCTTCTCGTCCTGGTGCCCAGTTAGCAAACAGCGCTTCGCCGCAACGAACCAAATGCATCCCACGTACCACTGTTTTTAGTCGTTTCGACGCGCGGAGATCACCTCCATCGGCGCCGCCAGACTTGCGCTTCGGCTCCATCGCGGGACAGTGAATGATGGCAATTCGTAGAGGATGCGAAAGCAATTCACCAACGAGAAAAAAAGGGCAAATGCAGCCAAGAAAGAAAGGGCGAAGAAAACGTCAAAAAGGACAAAAAACGATCAAAAGCAAGCCTCTTCCAGGAAAAAAGCGACGTCAAAGAGCGACAAAAAAGCGACAAAAAAGAAAAGCCTGGTTGGGCACGCCCTCCAAAAGTGCGATGCGTCGCGCGCGGGCAGTCGAGGCCTGGTCGAGCTCGTCTCGCTTCGTTTTCCTCCGGTTGGATTTGGTTTTCGTGCCTGTTCCCGTCGCTTCTTCGCCCGCCTGCGCAGAAAGCGGCGAAACGCGTTGTCCTTCCTGCGGGAAAATGGGTCTGTGCGCCGTCACGGGAATGCACACGTGATCGGAACTGGGGCCTCGTTTGTTTACTTTGGCTCCGGCGGGCAGTGGGCCTGGTCTCGCCTAGCTTCGAACCTTCGTGATTCAAGCGGCTTTGCCCCTCAATTCTACACTGTTTTTCTTCGTCCTGCCCCATCCCCCGCCCCTTTTCTTACCTTTTTTTCTCTCTCTGTCCGAAATCCCTCGTCTTGCTGCTTCTTGCTCAGTCTTCCTGCTTTTAGCCCCAACGATTTGTTGCTCACGACCCGTGCACGATTCTCTCTGTACCTCCGCTCTCTCCGGCCTTCCGGTTTTCTCCTCTCTCCCGCCCTTCCCCTCCTTCTTCCCACACACGACGTGCCCTCGAGACCGTCCATACCCGCGCCCTTAGACACTACACCCCCTCTCCCGACGTCATGTCGACCATCCAGGAAATGCACCAGCTGGACATTGACCCAGCACGCCGGAATGCCCGGCCACGGCCGCTGACACACGAGGAGAGAAAGGCACTCGAGCCGTACCTGGACAGCATCCACTACTCCCAAAGGTATGCCTACCTCGTGCTGTCTCATTGCAGTGGACATTTTAGGTTTGCAAGCTGACACACGCTTGCCAGATACTCCGACGACCACTACGAATACCGGCACGTGCAGTTGCCCAAGCAGATGCTGAAGCTCATCCCGGACCAGTACCTTGACGAGAGCAAAAAGACAATGAAGCTTCTGTGGGAGGACGAGTGGCGGTCCATGGGCATCACACAGAGTCTAGGCTGGGAACATTACGAGGTTCACGAGCCAGAGCCACACATTCTGCTATTCAAGTGCGCTCCTTTCTTGCCCTCCCATCCTGGGACCAGCTTGCTAACCGCCGAACAGGAGGCCAATCAACTACCAGCCGCCGAACTGAGTGTGCCCCGAGGATTGGGCGTTTCAGACGCTGTCTTTTGCCAAGGCAAGCGTCCCCAGCAACATCCGTACGACGACGACAAAACCGCTGCTGGCCGTGATCGTCGGCCTGTTTTCTCTGCACGAGCTTTACGCGATTCATTGTTTCTCTTCCTCCTTGCAACTACAACTGCCTCGGTGTCAAGAAGGCAGACCTGGCCTGCGCAACCCTCTAGCCTACCGCCCTCAACATGCTACCCGGGCTACGATGCCCTGACAATGTTTAGGCTGGCATGCAGGAACAGGCGGACGCCACGCGGGGGGCAGTGTCCTGGGTCTGCTTTCTCGCCAACACATGGATCGTTTAAGCAAATCATGGCTGGTAAGGATGTGTTCGGCTAGGAGGCCGCAGTCTCGCTGCTGTTTGGGTGTTGTGGACCAGGAACTTTGCACAGTCTGCGCCTGTCTTCTGCTGCTGCTGTTGCCTCTAGCCTTGTCACCACATGCTGGCCGGCAGTGTTTGGTCCTGCAGCAGAGCGACAGAGGGCAGCCTGGCTTCCTGGTTTTCTGTTCCGGCGCTGGCTTTTTTTCGGGTTATTTAGTGCTGGTTTTGGGTTTGCACGGATGTATGACTATTCTTCTTTGTGACATGCTCTCTCCGCTCGTCCCTGGCTCCTATACATTGTGCTGTGTTTGGGTGGTGTCTGTCGTTTTTTGCGCGTGGCCAAGCTGATCAATGTGTCCTTTTCTTTTTCGTTGCGTTGTCGTCTCTCTGCGTGACTGCCTATTCCAGTAAGATCGGATGGTATCGCGGGGGGAGTGATCTTACCTTCCGTTCCTGTCGTACGAGGCTGCCGCCGTGCCTGGCCCGTCGCAGGCCGTTTTCTGCTCTATTGGCCTACGTTTCCGGTGCGTTGCCTGACCTGACCGCCCTAGCGGCTCCAACCGCCCCCTGTGGATTCTGCAACTGTGGCCTCTCTCCGGTGGCGTTAAGGCGCCAAAATTAACTTCCTTTTTTTAACGTTCCGGATTTCTCTCCGGCCCCTCTGTTTCGCCCATCCTCCCATCTCCTCGCGGAACCAGCAATCTGTCTCCCAGCTGTTGCGCGTCTTTTTTTCCCCTAGATTTTTTTCATTTCTTTTAGCAACGCCGTGCTTTTCTGGTCGCCGTTCTGTACGAGCACACTCTCGAGCCGCCTCTCGTTGACCTTGTCTCACATTCTCTCCCTCTATCCATTCCCACCTCGATCCTATCGCCTCCTTCGACTTCTCCACAACCTCCCCTCCTCAACCGTTGGCGCTCTCCTGGGAGCACTCAGGGCTGCGCGATGAAGTCGGCTTCCCGGCTATTCTTCCTCAGCATCTTTGCTCTCTGGAGCCCGCTTGGCCGGTGCCAGAGCCAGCACGATGCCTGCTTGGTACGCTCTCTTTGCTCCTCCTGTCCTTGCCTGTTTGTGCCTTCTCGTTGCTAATGCTTCTGCGCAGACTTCGCCCAAGGCCATTGTGTCCGATGCCTGCGTCTCGTACTCGACCCTCGAGAAGCTCAACGATGACGTCAACCCGGTGCTCAGCGACCTGACACAGACAACCGACTTTTTCAGCTACTACCGCGTCAACCTGTTCCACAGCAAATGTCCGTTTTGGGACGACGAGAACGGCATGTGCGGCAACATTGCGTGTGCGGTGCAGACGCTGGAGAACGAGGACGACATCCCGACGATCTGGCGGGCCAGCGAGCTGGGCAAGCTGGAGGGCCCGTCGGCGGAGCACCCGGGCCCGGCGACGCAGCGCGAGCGGCCGCGGCGGCCGCTGCAGGGCCGGCTGGGCGAGCACGTGGGCGAGAGCTGCGTGGTGGAGTACGACGACGATGACGAGGGCGCGGAGCGCGACTACTGCGTGCCGGAGGACGAGAGCGCGGGGTCCCAGGGCGACTACGTGAGCCTGCTGGACAACCCGGAGCGGTTCACGGGGTACGCGGGCGACGGGGCACGGCAGGTGTGGGAGGCGATCTACCGGGAGAACTGCTTCCAGCGCAGCTCGTTCCCGCACTCGGCGCAGCTGGGCGCGCCGGCGGCGCCGGCGGCGAACCCGGCGGCGCTGGACTTCCGGTCGGTGCTGGAGGCGGCGGGGCGGCAGCAGGCGCTGGCGCAGCAGCGGCAGAACGAGCCGCAGACGCCGTTTGTGGCCAAGACGGGGCTGGAGGTGGAGGACGAGTGCATCGAGAAGCGCGTGTTCTACCGGCTGATGTCGGGGATGCACGCGTCGATCAGCACGCACCTGTGCTGGGACTTTTTGAACCAGTCGACGGGCGCGTGGACGCCGAATGTGGCGTGCTACGTGGAGCGGCTGCACCGGTTCCCCGAGCGGATCAGCAACCTGTACTTCAACTACGCGCTGGTGACGCGGGCGGTGGCGAAGCTGGGCCCGCGGCTGGCGGAGCACGTGTTCTGCTCGGGGGAGCCGGAGCAGGACGCGCGCACGCGGGCCAAGGTGCTGGCGGTGACGCAGACGGCGGCGAGCGTGCCGCAGCTGTTTGACGAGTCGCTGCTGTTTGTCAACGGCGAGGGCCCGTCGCTCAAGGAGGACTTCCGCAACCGGTTCCGCAACGTCAGCCGGCTGATGGACTGCGTCGGCTGCGACAAGTGCCGGCTGTGGGGCAAGCTGCAGACGGCCGGGTACGGCACGGCGCTCAAGGTGCTGTTCGAGTCGGACAACGCCGGCGCGGTGCCGCCGCTCAAGCGCACGGAGCTCGTGGCGCTCTTCAACACGTACGCGCGGCTGAGCAGCTCGATGAACGCGCTGCAAAAGTTCCGGGCCATGGTCGATGGCGGCGCGGGCGACGGTGCTGCTGTCGCAGAGGAGGAGGACAACGTCGACGACAGTGCAGTGCACCAGCTGCCGGACCGCGTGCGCAAGCCGCACCACGTCGTGGTGCCGCCGGCGCAGGAGCCGGCGGCGGCGGCGGCGGCGGCTGCGGAGGAGGAGGCCGAGGCGACGGAGCAGTACGACGCGTACGACCGGACGCTGCGGGAGGAGTTTGAGGAGGAGATGGGCCGGTTCATCAAGGCGTTCAAGTTTGTGGTGACGCGGTGGATCCTGTTTCCGAAGACGTTGTACGTTCCCCCCTTTTCCGTCCTTGGCACGACTGTTGCACCTGCTAACCCTCCAGCTTCGACATCCTCGTGTCCGAAGCGATCCGCTTCTGGCAGTTCTTTATCGGGCTGCCGGTGCGGCCGCGGACGTGGAAGTTTGAGCGGCCGAGCCTGGACGAGCTGTGAGAGGGCCGGGACGGGGCGTTTTCTTGTATTTTTACGACGTTTTGCATGGACTTGGAGCAATGGGATATGCCTTTTTTTTGCTTGCTTGGATGATAGCGCTCTGGAAGACGCTCAGACAGGAATACAATGCGTTGGTTTTGCTTTGGAGGCCCCTGTCTAGGACAGCAGCCCGCCGCTGGTGCGCCGGCCGGCCGGCCCCAGCGGAATGTCGGTGACGACGTTGCCAATCTTGGCCTTGACGCTGTCGATGCGGACGCGCAGGTCCTTGTTCTTGGCGGGGCCGTCTGCCGCTGCCGGCTCCTCCTGCCAGGCGGCAAACACCTGCCGGGTGGCGGCGGTCCAGGCCGGGCTGGTGACGACGTCGGCGGCGGCCAGCGACCAGGCGATGGACATGTGGAAGGCGGAGGCGGCGGCGGCGGCGGCGGCAGCGGTGTCGCTTTGGTCCGTGCCGGCGTAGAGCATGGGCTGGCCGGCGGCGGCGACGTGGGCGTTGCAGCGGGCAAGCAGGGCGACGAGCGGCTGGTTGAGGGGTGCAGACGCGTGTCCCGGCGGGACGACGGTGACGCGCAGGACGAGGAACGCGCGCGCCGCGTCGGGGCTGCGGTGCCAGACGAGGTCGGTGAAGGCGACGTCGAAGCTGTTGGTTAGCATCGTCACAAAATCCAGGAAGACGAAGGGCTCACGGCTTCACGTTGGACGCGGCCAGCGCGGCGACGAGGCCGTCGAGGAACGCGGCCTTGGCGGCGGTCGGCAGGACAAACGGGCGCGACAGGCTGATGTGCAGGGGCAGCGGGGCGCCCAGGTCGGTGGCGAGCAGGGCGTGCAGGGGCGGGCCGGGGGGGAGGGCGTCGCGGGCGGCGGCCAGGAGGGCGGCGAGGCGGGGGCGGGCGGCGGCGGGGGGGAACCCTGGGGGGCTAGTCAGCTCGGGTCGTGCCAGACAGAACAAGGGAAACGCACACTCCGCGTAGATGTGGCTCGGCCACTGGCCGTCGACGTGGGGGATGGCGCGCGTGCGGCCGTGGTGCAGGGCGGGCAGGTCGGCCGGGGCGGCGCGGACGGCGGCGGCGTAGAGGTCGTGGAACGCGCGCGGCAGCGGGGGCGGTTGGCGCGGCGGGGGCGGTGCCGGCGACGAGGCCGTCGACGCGTCGGCGGGCTGCTGCGCCTCGTCCTCGGAGGAGGAGTAGTCGACGAGGCGGGCCATGTCGTCGCGGCGGAGGACGATGCCGCGTACTGCATCTTCTTACAGCGGGCCACCACGCTAAAGCCGCTGGGCGTGGAGCCCGGGGCCCGCTAGACCGCGCCGCCCGAGCCGGGGGCGACAGGTGATTCCCGCCAAGGCCACGCACAAAAAAACAGGTGACCGTTCCCCATAAAACTCCATCTTTTTTTCCCTCGCCAACAAAGACGACAAAGGCCGGGCCGGGCGAGCGATGACGTCAAGGCCTCGCGGCCAGAGGCCAAGGCAGCGAGCTCCCAGCAGGCCACGGGCTTCCATGGCGCTCCACGCCGCGGCGTTGCGCGGCCCCCCGGGCAGTGCAGCGCTGTTTCCAGGCCTTCAGGGCGTTGGCGGCCCCAAGGCCCCCTCCCCCCCCAAAATAGCAGCTTGCGTCACCCCCCAATGGGGTTACGTCCTGGGCGTCGCTTGGCCGTGCAGTTGGTGGTAGCGAGGACCCGGCCGGCCGGTCCGGAAGGCGTTGCGGCCTGATGTGTTCTTTGTTATCTCGTCGTTCGTTTTCTGTGTTCTTCTCATCTATATACCCTGTCTGTATTCTTCTTCTCATCTATATATCCCTGGTTTCTCTTCCTTTCCCGGCTTCCTCTGCTACCCCGCAACTGATCTCCATCATTCCTCATCTTCATTCCTCCTCATCATCATCATCTTCCTCCTCCTCCCCACCACCATGTCTGCCGTCGACACCCCCCGGCTCGACAGCGCGCTCCCCCGCGCCCCCCCGCGGTCGTCGCGCCGCCGCAGCACCCGCCCGCGCACCTGCCGCCCGCGCGCCGACGTCATCGACGCCCTCGACCCCATCGGCGGCATCTACCACCACGGCGGGCCCTTTGACGCCACGCTCGCCGCCGTCAACCAGAACAAGCAGTCGTCGCCGCTCGAGGCCGTCAAGGACTCCAACCGCGCCGCCCTCGCGGCCACGCCCCAGTACTTCATCCGCGACGCCCTGCGCAAGCACGTCCCGCTGCAGGGCACCGCCGAGGTCCCGCCGGGCATGCGCGACCTCGAGGGCCGCCTGATGGCGTACGAGGAGGGCGCCGACCTGATGCGCGAGCCCGACGCCGCCGGCGGCGCCTACAAGCGCTGGGCCGGCCGCGACTACCACCCGGACGACCTCAAGGGCAAGGGCGAGCCGTCCTTTTCCGCCGAGCGTGCCGAGCGCGCCGAGAAGGAGGCGGCCATGCGCGACAGCCCGCGGCGGCTGCGCAAGCGCAGTGGAAGCACTCCTGGTGGCATGTACGAGATGCAGAGCCGGCGCGGCAGCAGCGGCGGCAGCGGCGGCAGCCTGGGCGAGGCGGACCGGCTGCTGCCGGCCAAGACGTCTGCCCACGGCTACAGCCGCAGCGTCGACCACGGCGCATCCATGGCCGGGCCCGTGTCGGCGAGCGGCAAGCGGGACCGCAGCGGCAGCGGCAGCAGCTTCACCGAGGGGCTGAAGCGGCGGCTGGGCAGTCTGCGGCGGAAGTGAGCAGAATCACGGGGGCATACACGGGTACGGCGTTGGATATCACGGCTGGGTTGCTATTTTGCTTGATTTTTGCTTGATTTTTGTTTGATTTTTGGATTTTTTGGACTCTTATATTCCCTAGACGACGAATCAATGCTTCGACAGACCGCCGCGTAATCTCTCGACCGGAAAAACTAGACCGCTTTCAGAGCAAAAAACCGGACCAAGTTTAACGGCTTCGCGAAACCAACGCGAAAAAGGACAATCCAGGGGAACAAGGCACGGCGACCCCTCTCTGCCGTCCTGGGCGCTATTTCCGTCTGTCCTCTGTGTCTGTCATCTGTCTGCCATCAATTGGCTTCCTGTCTTTGCCGCGAACTCCCCCGGCCATCACTGACCGCATTTTCTTCTTTGCTTCTTTTCTTCTTTTTTCCTCTTCCCCAGCGCGGTCTGTGTTTTTTGCTTTGGCCCCCTTCCCCCTTCCCCCACCTGCCCCTCTCCTCCCCCGGTCGCGCATCGCCCCTCTCGCTCCGTCCGATCATGTCGTGGATCACAGCCGCCAGCGCGCCCAGGGCCGCGGCCGCCGTCGTGTCTGGCGCGTCAGCCGCCGCGGTTGCGCGCCAGCGCACGGTCTCGGTGGCCACCGCCGGCCGCCTGCCGGGTCTGCAGGCCGTCGCGCCACTGCCCGGTCGGCCACCGGCGACCATCCGGCTCGCCTCCACGACCCCGGCCGCGACGGCCACCAAGCCGCGGGCCACGCGCGCATCACGGGCAACGGCGGCAACGGCGGCGGCAGCAGACGCGGCGACCACGACAGCAGCAAAACCGGCGGCCAAGAAACGCGCCAGCACCAAGACCACGACGAAGGAAGAGACTACCAAGACCACGACGACAACGACGCGCAAGAAGAAGGACGCCGCCACCGCCACTGCAGCAGAGGCGACCGCACCCGCCCAAGAGCCGGCGCCCGTCGCCGCGAAACGGACAAGGGCCACCAAGGCCACCACGGTGGCAGCGGCAGCTACGCCCAAGAAGCCGACAGCGGCGGCGCTGAAGCGCGCAGAAAAGGCCGAGGCCGACAAGGCCAAGGAGGCCGAGAAGGAGGCCAAGAAGGCGGCGGCAGCCCTGACAAAGGCAGCTCTGGCGGCGGAGGAGGAGCTCAGGGCGGAGGAGGCGGCGGCGGCGGCGGCTGCAGAGGCTGCAGAGGCGGCAGAGGCGGCAGCAAAGGTGGCAGCCGAGTCTGCGGCGAGAATTGCGGCAGAGAAAGCCGCTGCTGCCGCCGCTGCTGCACCACCACCCACTGCCGCCGCCGCCCGCTTTGCTGCTGCTGCGCCGACACCGGCCCCGACCACCCCAGCGCCCCCGTCCCCCGCCGCCATGGCCCCCGAAGACGCCCTGGCCGAGCTCAAGCGCCTGCGCCTCAAGGCGACCGTGCCGCCGCCGCCGCCGTCGCCGTCCGCCAGTCCTGCTGCGCGGACTGCTGGCCCGGCCGCCGGCGCGGCCGCGGCGCCGTCGATTGTCGACACGCCGGCGTACAAGCGGGCGACGCGGCAGTGGACGTCGGTGATTGTGGCGCTGCCGATCCTGCTGGTGACGTCGTATTTTCTGTTTGACCGGCGTACGTCCCCCCCCCCCCCCTTCGTGCAAGTTGTTCCATGTTCCCTGCTAACTGACAGTCGCCCTCGGCCACATGCCGACGGACCTGGCCGAGTACCGTGAGAAGCTGCAGCAGGCCGTCGACCAGCTGCAGACGGTGGGCAGCAGCAGCGCGGAGAGCCCGGCATCCGATGCACGCGGCGATCGGCGTGCATGATGGGCGTCGAAAGTGTACGAAGCAAGTGTACGAGACAACAGGACCACTCTAAAAATGACGATATTGTATATGTACAGACATCTCTTCCAAGTCTAGGATCTCTCCCCCCCACTACAGCTTCGCCTTCTTGGCCGCGTCCTCCTTGCGAAGGATCTCCTCGGCATCCCGCTTGGCCCAGTCGCGCATCGTCTTGCGCTGGATCTTGCCGCTGGCCAGCTTGGGCACCTCGTCCACAAAGACGACGCCGCCCGTCAGGCGCTTGTGCTTGGCCACGCGCCCCGCCACCCAGGCCTGGATCTCGGCCGGCGTCACGCGCCCCTGCGACGCCGCGTGCAGCACCACGTACGCGCGCGGGAACTCCTCGCTGCGCAGCGTCAGGCCGACGACGGCGGCGTCGGCCACGTGCGGGTGCTCGAGCAGCACGCCCTCGAGCTCGGCCGGCGCGACCTGCAGCGCGTTGACCTTGATCAGCTCCTTCTTGCGGTCGACGATCCAGAAGTAGCCCTCGGCGTTGCACACGGCCACGTCGCCCGACCGCAGCCAGCCGTCGCCGTCGAGCGCCTCGCGCGTCGCCGCCTCGTTGCGCCAGTAGCCCAGGCACACGTTGGGCCCGCGCACCCACAGCTCGCCCGGCTCGCCCAGCGCCACGTCCTGGCCGTCGTCGCCGACCAGCCGCGCCTCGCAGTTGGGGTCGAGCCGGCCGACGCTGCCCGTGCTGTCGCGCACGCCGCCCGGCACGTGCAGCGCGCCGCACGTGACCTCCGTCATGCCCCAGCCCTGGTTGATCTGCACGCCGAAGCGCGTCTGGCACTCGTTCTGCAGCTCGCGGCTCAGCGGCGCCGCGCCGCACAGGATGTCGCGCACCGACCGCAGGTCGTAGCGCTGCGTCTCGGGCCGCTTCGACAGCATCACCAGGATCGGCGGCGCCACCTGCAGGCTCGTGATGCGGTAGCGCGCAATGCACTGCAAGAACTCCTCGTACCGGAACTCGGTCATAATGTACACCGGCACGCGCAGCCGGATCGCCATGGCCACCGCGTACAGCTGCCCGTACGCGTGGTACAGCGGCAGGAAGCCCATCCAGCGCTCGGGCGGCCGGTCCTCGAACCGGAACGGCTTGTGCGCGTACCGGATGAAGATGGTCTGCTCCGTGTTGGCCAGGATGTTGGCGTGCGACACGCACACGCCCTTGGGCAGGCCCGTCGTGCCCGAGCTGTAGTTGATCGTGGCCACCGTCGTCCGCGACTCGGCCGCCGTCAGCTCCGGCCACCGGTACGCCGCCGCGTCCGCGTCGCTGCCGCCCAGCGCCTGCCGCCAGTCCGGCACGCCCGCGACCGGCGCAGCGACCGCCTCGTCCGACAGCAGGAACACGCTGCTCTTGGGGATGCCGGCCTCGGCCGCCGCCTGCACGGCCGTGGCCGCGAGCGTGGGGTGGGCCAGGACGACCTTGGCGCCCGTGTTGGTCATCTGGTGGACGACCTCTGGGCGGTTAGTTGTGTTAATGAAACCTTTCCGAGTAGGAACACCCACCAGGCATCGTGTACCCCGGGTTCGTGCCGCTAAAGACAAAGCCGCCGCCGACAATGCCCAGGTACGCCACCGGCACAAAGATCTGGTTGGGCGTGAACAGCATGACGACGTCGCCGCGCTTCAGGCCGAAGCGGTCCAGGCCAAAGGCCAGCTTCTTGATCCACTGCAGCGCCTGGGCCGGCGACAGGTTCTTCTCGGGGTTGCGGGCATCGTACCACAGCGGCTCCTCCTGGGGCTTTTCGTTGGGAGGGAACAGGTGTGTGAGGATGTTGGTTTCTGGCAGGTCCAGATGGTAGGGCGAGACGTAGACCATGGTGGCGGGGGAGTAGGGGGAGTAGGGGGAGTAACTGGGGGAGGGGAGTAGGGGGAGGGGAGTAGGGGGGAAGGGAGAAGGGGGGAGGGGAGGGGGAAAGGGAGTAGAGAGTAGAAAGAGTAGAGAGAGCAGAGGGATGAGAAGAGACAGCGTGAAGCGCTCGTAGAGGCAGTATAAAAACGACAAGCTTTCTACCGAGCTGCCCCAGCCTGCTCCACCACAACACTAGCCACTGGCTTGCGGACTGGAGCCGGGGCCGGGCACGGCGTGCGAGGAGGCGAGACGCGAAGGCCCCTACGGCGGACTACGGACTGCGCGCTGCACGGCTGTCTGGCTTTCCCTCGGGATGTCGGTTGCGGGGTCTTGCACCGTACAGTGCAGACGAGCGCAGCAAAGCATTGACAACCGCACCTCTCGACCCCCCACGAGTCATGGCCGGGAACTCGTCGAGTCTTGGCCGTCGTCGGTGGAAATCCTTACGCGCATGGCCCATGTACCTGCCCGCGGGTTTTCTGCGCAGAGGTACTTGCTTACCCCACACGCCTCAGCCCGACTAGCCGCCAATTGCCATGGTAAAAAAAAGCACAGGCGAGTGGGGGCGGTCTGGGGGGAAATGCTGGGGCGGGGGGGGAAGGGGGAAGGGGGAAGGGGTACCTGGGGCTCCACCGCCCCACAGCGTGTCAAAGCCGGGGAAGCTGTGCAAGTGGTGATAATGAGGGTGCTGCTCTGTCTCGATGCCGTCCTGTCTTTCTTTGTTTGCTCCTTTCACTCACGCCCTCCCCTCCGCCCTCGTCCGCCATGACCGACCTCCGCAACTTTGACCAGTTCTTCTCGCTCGAGGGCAAGACCGCCCTCGTCACCGGCGGCTCCCGCGGCCTCGGCCTGCACATGGCCACGGCCTTTCTGCGCGCCGGCGCCGCCCTCGTCGTCGTCACGGCCCGCCGCCTCGACGGCCCCGACGGCATCGACCAGGCCGTGGCCCGCCTCAACGCCCTGCCCGGCATCCGCGGCCGCGCCGTCGGCCTCGCCGCCAACGTGGGCCAGACCGACGACATTGCCCGCCTCGTCGACCAGGTCGCCGGCCTCGTCGGCGCCCGCGGGCTCAACATCCTCGTGTGCAACGCCGGCGCCACCTGGGGCTCGCGCTTCGAGGACGCGCCGCCCGCCAGCTCCGTCAAGATCCTCGACGTCAACGTGCGCGGGCCGTTCGAGCTCGTCCAGAAGGCCCTGCCGCTGCTGCGCGCGCGCGCCACGCTCGACGACCCGGCCCGCGTCATCATCATCAGCTCGACCGCCGGCAGCAACGTGCCGCACGTCGGCGAGCACGGCACCATCATGTACTCGGTGTCCAAGGCGGGGGCGAATGTAGGTGGTCCCCAGGCAGAGCGCCCTCTCTTCCCTCTACAACCCCCCACTGACCCAGCAGCACCTCGCCCGCAACCTCGCCGTCGAGCTCGGCCCCCACCACATCACCACCAACGTGATTGCGCCCGGCTTCTTCCCGTCCAAGCTGGCCAAGGGCCTGATCGAGAACCTGGGCGGCGAGGCAGCGCTCAGCAAGGACAACCCGATGGGGCGGCTGGGCCTGCCGGAGGACATTGCCGGCCTGGCCGTGTTTCTGGCGTCGCCGGCAGGGCGTTATGTGTATGTCGTCCGGTCCTCTGTTTTTGGTCATCCTACTAACCAGCAGCAACGGCGAGGACATTTCGGTGGACGGCGGTGCGCGGCTCTCGGCAGGACGCATGTCGCGGCTGTAGGCAATACATTCTACAAACTTCTTTTCTATAGCATTTTAAAAGCAAAAGCGTTCAAGCAATCTTATCCAGTACCACACATATCCTCAGTCTTAATAGCAGTCTTATCCAGTATCCTACATATCCTAATCAAACGTCTCGTACTTGTAGCCCGCCTTCTCCATCAGCTCCTTCGCCTTCTCCTCGTACGTCCGGTGGCGCGCGTGCACGGCCGGCGCCGTCTTCATCTCCTCGCGGCCGACCTGGTGCGCGTGCGCGGCGTCGGGCCCGTCGGCCACGCGCACAAAGCGCGCGTACGTCCACATCTCGGGCAGCGGCGTGTGCTGGGTCAGGCCCTGGCCGGCGTAGATCTGCATGCACTCGTCGATGATCTCGGTCGCCAGCTTGGGCACGAGGATCTTGCTCTGCGCAATCGCGCGCTTGCCCGCCTTGTTGCCGCGCACGTCCATCGTGTCGGCCGCGGCCAGCACGACGAGCCGCGCGGCGTCGAGGCGCAGCCGCATCAGGGCGACGCGCTCAATGTTGCTGTCAAACTCGCCGATCAGCTTGCCGCGCGGCTTCTTGCGCGCGTCCGTGCAGCGCAGCAGCGCCAGCTCGTACGCGCGCTCCGTCTGGCCCAGCAGCCGCATGCAGTGGTGGATGCGGCCCGGGCCCAGGCGGCCCTGCGCAATCTCAAAGGCGCGGCCCTCGCCCAGGATCACGTTGGCCGCCGGCACGCGCACGTCCGTGTACCGGTACTCGCCGTGGCCCTCGGGCGCCCAGTCGTAGCCCATGATGGTCAGGTTGCGCACCTGCGTGATGCCCGGCGTGTCGCACGGCACCAGCAGCATCGTGTGCCGCCGCCACCGGTCCGGGTTGTCCGGGTCCGAGCAGCCCATCAGGATGTAAAAGGACAGGTCCTTGTTCCACAGGCAGTTGCCGTACAGCTTGCGGCCGTTGATGACGTACTCGTCGCCCTCGCGCCGCATCGAGATGCGGATCTGCGTCGCGTCCGAGCTGGCCACGTCCGGCTCCGTCATGCTGTACGCCGAGCTCTTGGTGCCCTCGAGCAGCGGCTTGAGCCACTGCTCCTTCTGCGCCTCCGAGCAGTACTTGGCCAGCAGCTCAATGTTGCCCGTCTCGGGCGCGTGGCAGTTCATCGTCTGCGGCGCCCAGTAGCAGCGGCCCATGATCTCGGCGCAGCACGCGTACTCGAGGTTCGTCAGCCCGGGGCTCTCCTTGAAGTGCTTGGGCAGGAACAGGTTGAAGAGCCCGCGCGTCTTGGCCAGCGCCCGCAGCTCGTGCATCAGCGGCGGCACCGCCCACCGCTTGTCCTCGACCTGGAGCCGCATCAGCTGCTCGCGCGGGATCACCTCGTTCTCGACAAAGTCGTACACGTCCTGGATCTTCTGCACGGCCAGCGGCGACAGCTTCTGCTGGACCCAGACGGGGATCCGCGCAAAGGCCGGGCCATCAAAGACGGAGGGATCGACGGACATGGTGGTGGTTGCGTTGGAGTTGAGGGAGAGAGAGAAGACGATGCAGCAAGATGCCCCCCCCCCCCCAGAGATATAAGCTCCTGCGGAGCTCTGCATGGGGCGATGCGGGTGTCGAGTTCCAGTAGCCGCGGGTAGAAGTACGGGGCTAGTGTGTGGGGTAGCCTGTAGGGCCCCTGGAAGACAGTGGGGTAGCGGCAGTTATACGGAGTTCTGGCAGTTCAACTTCATCTGCAAGTGTCAGGAGATTCATAGTTTGTTCATTCTGCCAATTAATGTCCTCCAGTTTGGTAAAGTCCTTGGTCAAAGTCCTCGGGGTGAAGTGAATCCAGCACGTTCCTCCAGTTCATCCAAATTTCCGTCCATCCAGTTCAATTCCGTCCATCCAGTTCAATTCCGTCCATCCAGTTCAATTCCGTCCATCCAGTTCAATTTCAGTCCATCCAATTACCAGGTCATTCTATTCAGTCAATCCAGTCATCATCCTAGTCAAACTCTGGGATAATCTTGGCCTTGCGGAACCGGTCAAAGGCCAGCGAAAAGGTCTGCTCCGTCGTGTACTCCTCCGCGTCCGCGCCCAGCATCGCAAACGTCTTGGTCATGTCCATGTGCCGGTCAAAGTCGAACAGGTTCATAATCGTGTGCGCAAACCCGCCGTAGCTGCGCTGGTTGCCCACGCGGCCCGTCTGCAGCCCGTGCTTCTGCTCGAGCGCCTGCCACTCGGCAAAGTGGTCGGCCAGGTAGTTGACCGGGTCCGGCCCCGACCCGCCGTCCGCCGGCGGCGCCACGCCCTTGAGCCCAAAGTACGCGCACACGACCGGCCACTTCTCGCGCCAGGCGTCCGGCGCGCGGCGGTCGCACACGTTGTAGCGCTGCTCCGCCGTCGTCTCGGGCCGCAGCGACGCCAGGATCGACACGCGCGCGCACGCCTCCTGGCCGCTCTCGATGAACAGGTTCGTCCACGACTTGGCCGTGCCGGGGAACACGACCTCGGCGCCGGGGCCCTCGATCGCCCGCACCAGCGACAGGTACGTCGCCAGCTGCTGCGCCAGGCAGTACACGTTGTTGTTGGGCACGAAGCCGATGATGACGTCCGGCATGATCTCGCACCACGTCCACGGCTTGCCCTTGCTCATGGCCGACAGCATGTCCGTCTGCCCGTAGTAAAACATTTGCGACGCGTACGGCTCCGGGATGCGCGGCAGCGTCTCGCGCAGCGGCAGGTCGTTGCCAAAGGGGAACTTGTCCAGCAGGTGCACGCCGTACGCCTTGGTGCCCGTCGGCAGCACGACAAAGCGCAGCTGCTTCGACAGGTGCTCGACGGCCGTGACCGCGCGCTGGATCAGGTCCACGTTGACGCGCACCTCCTCCTGGGGGTCCGGGTCCATGATGTACGCAAAGAAGTACACGTGCGTGACCGTGTCCATGTCGGCGACGCGCTCCCGGAGCTCGGCATCCAGCCCGGCCTGGCCCTTGTCCGTCAGCAGGTTGACGCCGCTGACGACCTGCAGCTTGGGCGACGCCGGCCACATGGCCGCCTCGGGCGTCAGCGGGCGGTTCGTCAGCGCCGTGACCTTGTCAAACGTCTCGGGCGTGGGGAAGCCGTTCAAGATGTTGTTGACAATGGCCCAGCCGGTGATGCCGGAGGCGCCTTGGGGGGGGGGGGGGTCAGCGGAGTAGAGCAGAGGGAGGGTTCCTGTAAGGCAAAAACACACCGAAGACGAGCGCGTGGTTTCCCATGTTGGTGAGTAGTCGACAGTGGTCTGAGGGATCCGGTGCGGTGTATAGCGAGAAAGGAAGCCGTCCCTCGTCTTCTCGTCTCCCTCGACATCTCTGCTTTATCAAACGCAGCTCCTTCCCCTTTCCCTACCCCTCCTCTGTGGGGTGTCATCGCGGGCAAACATCTTCCTCAAGGGGGGGGGGGAGGGCGGGACAGCGGTCGCGACCGTACCGCCGGCAGTTCTGTATGCCGTTGCTGTTGACATGACTCCAAACTGTACCTGGGCGCTGGCCAAATCTGTATGGGGCTCTTTGTACCAGGTCCCCCCCACGGGCGATGGGGAACATGCGGGGACGGCCGACCTACTCCGCACGGGGCTGTGGCGCTAATGAATCATGGGGTCCGCTTGCGTTGACCCGTTGGCCGGAAAACGATACCCGGGTGTAGGTGCATGAGTGAATCTGGGGTAAGGTGAGGATGTGTGAAGCATAGAGATGAATTGGGAATTGAGAATGGCAGGCAGATGAGAAGAGGAGGCTGAAAAGAATCCAATATTCAAACAGTTGTTTTATTTTTATTTTTGTCTTTATTTTTTTTTATTTTTTTTTTGAAAAATGAAAACAATCAACCCCAATTCAAGATACACTCATACTTACACGGATATGCACATCCAAGCTCTTCGTCGTCGCATGCACGCTACACCCCGCCCCCAGGCCCCGCGAGTCACGACGGCCCGGCATCCCCGCCATGCCCGTGAATCATACACGCTCGTAGCTGTTACAGAACAGACGCAGAGGCCGCCGCAGCCTGGGGATGTCGAGTCCCGCGAGCTGTCTACCCCACAGTATCGTCGAGAAGGGGCCGTGCTGTCATACGAGAGAGAGCATGCTCTACCTATCCGCTCTTGCCCGATCCTGATCAGCATCGTGCCATGTCAGGGCACGTGCCGGCCAGGAAAAGATCAGCCACGTAAACAGAACGCAAACCAGCCATACCCAGGCAAAGGTCCTGGAAAACGTAGTCCTCCCCGGGTCCACCCCGTCGCGCCCGCTCTCCTATCCACATCCCGCCGGCTGCGGCCTATATTACACCATCCGGTGCCCCTCTGCAAGTTGTTTCTGTTTGCTTTAGTAGACAGCCAGGCCGAGCATTTGTTTTTTCTTTTTCTCCTTGCCTGTCCCTGCCTCCCCTTGCCTCCCCTTGCCTCCTCCTCCTCCTCACCCCGCACAACATGGCAACAAACGGCGCGGCAGCGGCAGCGGCCGCCCCCGCCCCCGCCCCGGCCACGAACGGGGCCAGCGCGCCGGCCGACGTCAACGCATACGACTACCCGGTGCTGGGCACGCCGTACAAGGTGCTGCCGCAGTACCACTCGAAGCCGGACAAGATCCGGGTGGCGTGCATTGGCGCGGGCGCGTCGGGGATCTGCGTGGCGTACAAGATGGTCAGTATTTGCCTGGCATGGTATACAATAGTCCATGCGCTGACTGACCCCCCCAGGAAAAACAACTCGTGCCCGGCAGCTTCGAGCTCGTGCTGTACGAGAAGAACGCGGTGCCCGGCGGCACGTGGGTGGAGAACACGTACCCCGGGGTGGCGTGCGACATCCCGTCGCACCTGTACACGTTCTCGTGGGACCCGAACCCGGACTGGTCGCACTACTACGCGTACGGGGCGGAGATCCGCAAGTACTTTGACGGCTGCGTCGAGCGCTTCGGCACGGCCAAGTACATCCAGCTCAACACGCGCGTCGTGGAGGCGCGCTGGCACGAGCAGCGCGGCATCTGGGCCATCACGCTGCAGGACGCGGTGACCGGGGCGACGCGCTCGGACTGGGCGCACGTGCTGATCAACGGCACGGGCATCCTCAACAACTGGGCGTGGCCCGACATCCCGGGGCTGCACGACTTTGCCGGCCCCGTCGTGCACTCGGCCAACTGGGACCACAGCATCGACTTTGCCGGCAAGACGGTGGGCGTGATCGGCACGGGGTCGACGAGCGTGCAGATTGTGCCGTCGCTGCAGCCGACGGTCAAGGCGATGAAGGTCTTTATGCGGTCGCCGACGTGGGTGTCGCCGCCGTTTGGCGCCGGCGTGCTCGACAGCGACCTGCGCAAGGCGGCCGACGCGGCCAGCACCGAGGGCAAGCGCCAGTACACGTTCAGCCAGGAGGAGAAGGACCGGTTCCGCAACGACCCGGCGTACCACCTGCAGTTCCGGCGCAAGATCGAGGCCGAGATCAACTCGCTCTTTGGCATGTACCAGAAGGGCTCGGCCATGTCGGAGCAGTTCCGCAAGCTGATCACCGAGGAGATGACGCGGCGGCTGGGCCCCGGCCACGAGAAGCTCAAGGAGTTCATCATCCCCAAGTGGGCGCCCGGCTGCCGGCGCATCTCGCCGGGCGACGGGTACCTGGAGGCGCTGGTCCAGGACAACGTCGAGCCGGTCTTTGGCAGCCTGGCGCGGGTGACGCCCGAGGGCATCGTGACGGCGGACGACGGGCAGCTGCACAAGCTGGACGTGATTGTGTGCGCGACGGGCTTCAAGGTGGCGTTCAAGCCGGCGTTCCGGCTGGTCAACGACGCCGGCACCACGCTCGACGAGGACTGGGGCGACCGCGTCAACCTGTACCTGGGCGTGTCGGCGCCGCGCTTCCCCAACTACTACACGATTGTCGGCCCCGGCGCGACGTGGTCGTCGGGCACGCTGCTGCCGTCGATCGAGACGACGGTCGAGTACGCCGTGCAGATGATCCGCAAGATCCAGCACGAGCACATCCGCGCGATCGAGGTGCAGCAGGCGGCCGTCGACGACATCTACGAGCACTTTGACGCGTTCCACGCCAACACCGTCTTCAGCGAGCCGTGCCGCAGCTGGTTCAAGGACGGCAAGATCGAGAACCGCATCTACCTGTGGCCCGGGTGCACGATCCACTTCCTCAAGACGATCAAGACGCCGCGCTTCGAGGACTACACGATCCGCTACCGCTACGGCAACCGCTTTGCCTTCCTGGGCAACGGCGAGGTCAAGGCCAACGTGACGCACGACACCAACGGGCTGGCGACGTATGTGCGGAATGCGGACGAGCCGTGGGATGTGGAGTAGGGGGGGGTGCTGGGTATGATGCTGGGTGTTGGCCAGGCGCTGTATTTTACGAGAAGGGTATTTTATGAGAAGGCATTTTCTTTTTTTTCTTTTTTTTTCTTTCTTTTTTTTCGTTTCTCTTTTTTTCTCTACTCCTGCATTAAGACTGGCCTGGAAATGAATCATTGTTTCATTGACGGCAATGCGTTTACGGAATGGCTCGTCTCGGGAGTCAAGGAGAAAGAGTGAACACAAAGGATTCACATTGACGAATTCATCCCTTGATGGATGCACAACAGTCTGTCACCTCGGCAATTGCCCGGTTGGAGAACGCTGCCCGCACGCCAGTCGCTGCTGCGGGGTTGACAGCTATTGCCGAAGGTAGGGCGAGCCAGGGGTTTGACTCGTGTACTTGTATCTCACGGAGTACTCTACTCCGTATGTACTCCGTACAGTAAGTCTACGCCCGTAGGATGCAGCACATGACCGGCTGTATCCACTCCCAGGCCACGTCCTTGGGACGGCGACGACGAGATGCGTGGGAAAATGGAAAAAACCCGTTCTGGTGCATTGCGAGTCCATTTTTCCTGCTCCGTAGTCGGTGGTCGACCCCGGACGCGCTGCCGGGGCATTCCGGGGAAGGTCTGGGGATTCCGGGGTCTGGGGGAATGATTCTCTTGTTTGTGGCTTAGTGTGTAAGATACGTTCTTGTAAAGCAGACGACGACTCCGGGAATTCCGTCACGCCCGTCCAGGCAAACCGGCAATGAATCACTACGCCAGGGCGACGCCAGGGCGCCATCTGACCGCTGTCATGCGCGGGCGGACTCCACCGGGGCCGGATCACTGCCATGTCCGCCGGATAGCCTGGGCTCGCGTAATGGTCTACCCCAGACTGTGGGGGAAGAGGAAAAAGGAGGACGGAAAAAAAGGAGGACGGGAGGGAAAAAAAAGAACGAAGAAGAGAGAGGAGAGGGGAGGAAAAGATAGAAGAAAGCCAAGAGCAGTCAATAGGACAGAGATAACGAGAAAGGAAAGCGATAATGACAGAAAAAAAAGAACAAATCAAAAAGAAGAAAAAAGAAGAAAAAAAAAGAAAAAAAAGAAAAAAAAAAAAAAGAAAAAGGGGCCTGGCCCATCCCACAAACCCCAGACTCCTTCCCACCCACCACTCCCTCTCCCCCCTGCTTCTCCGACTTTGGGTCAAGCCCACACTCGAGGTCGTTCGTTCTCCGCATTCGCTCTGTGCCCCCCCCCCCGGACGGTGCTTGCTCCGCCATCCGTCGTCCGTTGCCGTTTTGTGCTATTTGAATTGCTTTCCATTTTTTTCCACCGCCTGGTTTTCCCTTTTTTTTTCCAGCATCCACCTGCCGATCGCTTCGTTTGTGTCGTTTCGTCGTCTCGTCGTCTGTTTTCCGTCTTCCGGCCCTCTGAATCCTGCGAGACGGTCCGCCAGCGATGCGGCTGTCCGGCCTCCGATAACGTTTTTCTCTTTCTTTTTTTCTGCTTCTTTCGTTCCTCTTTCCTCATCGTCCCCTGCCTCCCCACCATGGCCACCCCCGGCCGGCTCACGCCCGACGACGACTCGTCCGACATCCACAACCAGGAAAACGTGTCCGCCCGCGCCGCCGCCCGCCAGCAGTCCAGGCAGTCCAAGCCATCTTCGGCGTCGCCCTCCGCCCCCCATGTGCGCCACCGCGCGTCCGTCGCCTGCGCCGCCTGCCGCGACCGCCGCATCCGCTGCGTCGTGCCCAAGGGCCAGCAGACGTGCACGCAGTGCGCGCGCGCCGGCACCGCGTGCATCATCAAGAACGACGACGAGCGCCGCCGGCCCATCAGCAAGGCGTACATGTCGTCGCTGTCGGAGCGCATCCGCCTGCTCGAGGCCATGCTGCTCGACCGCGGCGTCGTGCCGCCGCCGGCCGTGCACCCGCCGCGCACGCGCCAGGAGGCGCAGGAGCAGGCGCAGGGCGTGCGGGCGTCCGTTCCTGCGTCCGTTCCTGCGTCCGTTCCTGCGTCCGTTCCTGCGCCCGTGCCCGTCCCCCCCTCGACGTCCACCCTGTCACTTCCAACGGGCCCCTACACCACCACCACCACCGCCACCACCCCCCCCGACTCGTCCACCAGCCCCCATGGCGACCTGGCCATGGACGACAGCGCCGGCGACCCGCTCGAGCGGCTGCTGGCGACGGCCAACGAGCCCATGCGGCGGGCAACCACCCAGGCCATCGTGCCCGCTCCTCCCGCTGCTGCTGCTGCTGCTGCTGCTCCCCCCACGCCCGCCCCGTTCAAGGAAACATCACCCTTCCGCAACCTGGACCCGCGCAAGGAGGACATTGTGCACCGGCTGCTGGCGACCAAGGGCAACCTCTCGTTCGACCAGCTGTCCGGGCGGCTGCGGTTCTTTGGCCCGACGGCGAACAGCCACGTGTACGCGGCGGAGGAGGGAGGGGGCGGCGGCGGGGGCGAGACGGGCGAGGCAGCAGCATCTGGGGACTCGGCCGGCGCCGGCACCGGCACCGGCACGTTGGACGGCGGCGCCGACTTCCGCGAGCCGCCCGAGCAGGTGCGGCGGTCGGAGCGGATCATCCGGTCGCTGACGCCGGCGACGCACGACTACCTGATGGCGTGTTTCTGGGAGTACTACAACGCCATCATCTACGTGCTGGACCGCGAGGCATTCGAGGCCGGGCGCGAGACGCAGAACCCCAAGTTCTACACGTCGTTTCTGCACATCACGGTGCTGGCAATGGGCTACCGCTTTGCCGACCGCAGCCGCGACGACATGCGCAAGATCAGCCTGGGCAACCGCGAGAGCACGCTGCAGCGCGAGGCCAAGTACATGCTGGACATTGAGCTGGAGCGGCCGGGCGGCACGCCCAGCGTGCAGGCGCTGCTGCTGCTGGGCGACCTCGAGTGCGGCGTCGGCCGCGACAACACGGGCTGGATGTACTCGGGCATGGCGAACCGGCTGGCCTTTGACATTGGCCTGCATTTAGATTATGGAAATGGCGGCGACGACATGAGCGCGCGCGAGGTGCGCCTGCGCCACATGGTCATGAAGGCGGCCATGGTCATCGACAAGTACTGGGCGCTCTTCCTGGGGCGGCCGACGAGCATCAAGAGCCAGGACATTGGCATGGACCTGTTGACGAAGCAGTTTGCCCAGCTGGCCGACGGCGGCGGCGGTCTGGGCCGTTCCGAAGGGTCCAAAAGCGTCGTCCGCCCCCCCAAGATGAGCCCCGAGGAGATCTACGAGTACCTCTTTGAGCTGATGGAGCTGGCCGGCAAGATTGTCGAGTCGCGCGACATGCACCGCCTCGGCGGCACGGGCACGGGCAGTCCCAGCACGCCGGCGGCCGGCGGCAGCAGCCCCGGCACCGCCGCCGCCGCCGCCGCCGAGGAGCTCGCGTACCAGCACGTGATCAGCCTCGACCGCCAGCTGCAGAACTGGTACCGGCGGCTGCCGGACCACCTGACGTGGAAGCCGGCCAACATCAAGGCGGCGCCCATGGGCTTCTTTCTGCTGCACCAGCAGTACCACGTGTCGATGATCCTGCTGCACCGGCCGTGGGCCAAGTACGGCCTGGCGCTGGAGAGCCCGGCGTCGTCGCCGCCGGGGGGGGCCGTCGGGGGGAGTCCACCGGCCGGTGGTCCCGGTGGTCCATCCGCTCTCGGGGCGGCCCCCGACAGCCGCACGACGCTCTCGCGCAGCATCTGCACGCAGCAGGCGATCCGCGTGGCGCGCATCTTCTGGCAGCACCGGCAGCGCTTCGACGGGCGGCGCATCTGCGTGACGGGCATCCAGCACGCGGGCACGGCGGCGATTGCGCTGATCGCGGCGCTGGCGTACCAGCAGAGCAGCGACGCCGACCGCCGCGCGTACCTGGGCTACCTCGAGATCCTGTCGTACGCGCTGACCGACATGAGCCACACGTACAGCCCGGCGGCGCGCATGGACGACCTGCTCAAGGCCGTGCTGGAGCAGATGCGGGGGGGGGACGCAGCGAGCAGCGGGCAGCAGCCGGCGACGGCGACGGCCCCGGCCCTCGACGTCTACAGCGTGCTGCCCGCGCGCCGCGAGCCTCCCGACGCGGCCGGGGCGGCCCTCAAGAAGCAGCGGCGGCCGGCGGCCAGCAGCCGGCGCGCGTCCGAGTTTGCCCGGCCGGCGCCGCCCTTCTTCTCGACCACGGGGCAACCACCCGGCGGTGGCGGCGGCTGCAGCAGCGGCGGCGGCCTCCCGGGCGCGGCCGGGGCACCGTCGACCACGGCCGCCGCCGCTGCCGTCGCCGCCGCCGCCGCCCAGCAGCAGCAGCAGCTCCTCTACCTGCACAACCACCCGCCGCCACCCATGACGACCATGCCCGGCAGCCACGGCAGCAACAGCAGCATGATCGAGAGCTTCTTTGCCGCGTCGGCGTCGACGGCCGGCGCGCTGAGCGCGCTCGACTTCTTGCACGGCTCCGCCATTGTCGACCTCGACGGCGGCACCGACGACGGCACGCGGTCCAGCCTGGACGACTACGTGCTGGTGGCGCCGGCGACACACCCTCTCGGTCCGCCGGTCCATCACAACCCGCACAACAACCCCCACACCCTCCCCCACCACCACGACCACCACTGCCACACGCACAGCCTCAGCCACGGCGCCTACGACCTGCCCATGGCCGACTGGATGGCGGGCATGCCGGCGACAACAACAACAGCCAGCAGCAGCAGCCTGGACGACGGCGCCCTGCAGCAGCAGCAGCAGCAGCAGCAGCAGCAGCAGCAGCGCCCGCCCTCGCGCCAGCTCGGCGGCAGCCCGGCCAGCAGCAGCGACCACCTCGGCCACGGCGCGTTCGGCCTCGGCCACACACTCCATCACGTCCACCAGCACCACCACCACCACCGCCACGCCTTCACCCCGGACGACGACGCCGCCAACTCCAGCCTCGACTGGATGGACGACCCGGCCGGCGCCCTGCACGCACTGAGCCCGGACGGGCTGGCCGGGCTGGTGCAGTCGGTCGAGACGGGGGGCGGCGGCGGCAGCGGCAGCAGCAACGGCGAGGGGTGTGCAGACGGAGCACCGGCGGACGGAGCGTCCAGCAGCGACGACGGTCTCGAGGCCGGAGCAACCACCAACACCACCACCAACACCACTACCACCTCCTCCTCCTCCTCCTCCGCTGCCGACACCGCCGCCGCCGCCCCGGCAAAAGACCGCGCGGCCGACCGCGACCGCGACCACAACCTGGACTTTTTCCAGTTCTGAGCGGGGGAGTGCGGAGGACAACAAAACGGCTTTTTTTTTTTCTTCATCTTTTTACATCTTCATCTTTTTTTTTTCGTTTTTTTTGTTCATTCTCTTTTCATTTTTTCATCTTTTTTGTCATCTTTGTCACGACGGTTGGATGGTCACGGCTTGCGGCGTCGGGTGTTCTGTCAGTTCGTTTGAAAAAGTACGGTGTCCCGGTGTGTGTTCGCTTCAGTCCCAAATTGATTCGTTCTGCAACGTCCAGGGCATCCGTGGCGATGGTAAGGTGTTATGCGGCGTAGCCGGGCTCATTTGTTTCAAGGCCTTTTCCCTTTCCTTGCAGGGTTTCCATCTCATTTGCAGGGTTGTCTTTGTTTCTTTTCTTTCTTTTTTTTTTCTTTGTCCACATGGCTTTTGTCTACTGTTTATCTACATGTTTCCAGCGTTTCTTTTTCTTCTTTTTCGCTTCTAGGGTCGTTTTCAATTCTAGGTCAATTGCAGGACTCGTCCTCTTTTTCGTCTTCCTTTTCCGTTTTATTATCCTGGTTTGTCATTATCTGACGCCAATTTCCACTTGTTCAGCGCAAGTACCCTCTGTAGCAGGTGCTCTTAGTTACTCGTATCCCTACAGCAGCCCTCTGCCGCGAAGGAACGTGCGGGGAGCCTGCAGGTACGCAAAAAGCGCACCCGTCGTTGATAACCAGGACCTATCGCTAGTCAGAGGAGCCAGTGGTGCATGTAGGGTTGGTTGTATTGGGGAGAGAAGGGGGGCCCCTAGGGGAAAGGGGGCCACCCCCTATATCGAAGAAAAATCTCTGCACCCGTGGCCACGTGAAACATCACGTGCGCCCCACCTTTTCCGACACACCCCCTTAGGGGAGGCCGTAGGCCTTCCCTGGCCTAAAACCAATGCATGCAGAAAAAATATCACTAAAAAGGTGAAGACTACTAAAACAACCTAAAACAACCGTATGCAAGGCCTGCCAGGCTGCTGCAGCTCCGCTCACGCGAGATATTTCTTAGCGGGAAGCACGCAGACCAGCCGTAAGGCCCTGTAAAAATGCATACACCACCTGGCACTCTGTAAAACACAATAAAAACAAACATAAAAAACGCAACAATATAGGAATAATAGGAACAAAAACACCCCCTCAGGGCCCAGTCTTACCCTATTCCATACCGTAAATCACCTCTCCGTCTCCTAACGTAGCCTAATCGAGATCCTCCTTAACCATAGATTTAGCTAGGAGCATCGCTATTAAATCCGAGACCCCTATTAACTCCTAGAAATAGACGTGTTTTACCGCTGTTAACCGTTTTATTAACCCGTCCGCCTCTATTTATTAGGTCGGAATCTATTAGATATTAACGCGTTTCTTACGATACTCCTACTTAAGCTAGTAGTTATAGATATCCACGTACCGTAACGCCGTCGTAACTCTGTATCCGTCCTCTATAACTAGCCGTATAGTGTTAGTGTTATCACAGAATATCGTCAGCTCTTCTCCTAATTCTAGCCCGATACTGCCCATTAGGCGGCTGAGAAAAATGGCCTCCTTTACTACACGGGATAATCTAAGGAGCTCCGCCTCTATAGAGGACGTTGTAACGGTCGGTTGTTTCTTAGCTCGCTACGTAATTAGCCCTCTAAACAACCGTATTATATAACTATTAGAGCTTTTCCGGTCCTTACGGTTGTCTCTAAACGACGCGTCGCTTAATATCGCTAGTGCGCGCTCGTCTGTACCTTACCTACCGAAGACAATCCCGTAGTTTCTCGTCCTATATAGGTAGAGAATTAAGCTCTTTACGGCCCGTAAATGCTGGGGACTAGGGTTACGGTTATGGCTCGCTAGCTTGCTCACCGTGAAAGTAATGTTTAGCCGCGTAGTGATCCCTATAAAAAGCGCGGAACCCACTATCCGTAAATACCTGGTTAAGACCGCAGGCTCCGTAATATTATCGATATAGGGTATAAGATCTTCCCTAAGTAGTACCGTAGGAAGTTTTCCACCTATTTCCGCTTCTATATAGAATTCCCGGGTAACTTTCTTAACGTATTCGCGTTACGAGAGATAGATCTGACGCTTCCCACGGTCCCTAACAACGTAGATGCCTAAAAACCACTTTAACGGTCCTAGTATTTTAAGCTCGACCTCCTTTTACAGCTCCGTAATCACTGTTTCCACCTCTTTTCGCCGGTCCTTAGGAAAAATAAAGACTATATCGTCTACGTAAACGAATAACACGAATCCTGCACGTATAAAAATATAGGGATCTTTAGGGACTGTTAAGAATCCTAGCCCTAGTAGAAGCTTAGTAATAAGCTACTACTAGAGTCTCGGAGACCTGCGCAGCCCGTAAAGGGCCTTACGTAGCCGTAACACCTTGCTAGCATCTCTGTACCTATCTAGCATTACTATAAACACGGTCTCGTCTAACTCTACGTTAATAAATATATTAACCGCATCCACCTAGATAGTTTCTAGGTCGAAATGGGCCGTGATTATAACTATAGTGCGAAACGACGGTCCTCCGAGTGTATCCGCCCGCGTGGCTAGATCTAATAAATATTGCTAGTTTCTATAGACTACTAGACGTGCTTTATAGTTCTTAAAAACTCCGTTAGCTTCGCTTTTATAGGTGTAAACCTACATGCTCTATAGGATCTAGTGCCTACGAGCTTCCTCGCTGTCTACTATATCCTAGCTATACTAAGAATCGTAAGATTTCATATAGTCCCGCTAAGCTTAGATAAATTCCGCCTTTAACGGGTGCGATTTTAGGTCTTTCCACCTCTATAGAAGCTCGGGAAGATCCTTAACTATAACAGGTAGTACCGCTACTACTATAAATGTATAAAAATGCACTAGTAACGCTATAAGAGCAAGTCCTAACACTGGCTCTTCCCGTAGAATCCTAACGATATCGCTTAGTTCCGAGAACTTTCCCGGCTCCTTACGTCCCGTTAGGCTCGTAAACATTACGAAACGCTATAAATCCTCCTATTTTCGGGCGTAATTAGTACCTTTAACAGGGATCCTTACAGTAAACAACGCTTAAGGTGACTCTAGTAGAGAAATTAACTATAACGCTTACTACGTAAGTGTTTTAAGATCGGTACGGCCCGTATCGAGTCCGTCCGTAACGTTCCCGCCGGTTACGGCCGGGACGAGGCTAGTATACTCCGCACAAGCATCCTACAAGCTGCTCTAGGTTACGAATCTAGGCGCGTAGCTAGCCTACACCGGGATTAGTGCCTCTAGAAAGCTCCTATTAGCTAGGGCACGGTTGTTTTTATTAGTAACAGTCTCCTACGCCTATATTCTACCCTATAGGGGTGGAAACTCTTACTCCGGGATAGAATCTGTACCGTATACTTATGTAAACAACGTTTCGTCTACCTCTTACACTTCTACAGGTAGTTCTAAAGGCACCGCCCTAGTAAAAATCTCCGCTTCGTTAAAAATTACGTCTCTGGTCGTGATCACCTTATTTTTCGACGGGACCTAGATCCTATAGATATTAGTAGATAAGTAGCCTACTAGGTAACCTACGTATACGCGCGGATCCAGCCTTTACAGCTTCTTTTACCCCGCCTACGCGGCTTCTATTAGCGCGAATACCTTATAACTATATACTCGTAGGTGAAAAAGCTTAGGCTTCTACTAAAACATGCTCTAAAACGGTGTTTTCCAGCCTAACCGGCGCTTTAGCGACCGATTTAATAGGTAGATCGCCGCCTTAACCGTGTTAACCTATAAATCCAGCGGTAAATAAGTAGAAACACGCATAGTACGCGCCGTTATAGCCACTACACCCCCTAAGCGCTTAGCCCGTCTATTTTACGCAGGCGTACGGGGAGCTAAGGGCTCGAATTAAATGCCGTGTTAACTATAAAATGCCGTTGTACGAGAGTTTAACAGCTCTCTATCCGACCGTATCGTCTATATCCGGAATCCTCGGGTAGTTGCCTATCGGTAGAGGTCCCGTAATTCGTCGATAAATTTAAAGCTAGACCCCTTTCTAACTATAAAATAGCCGAAAACGTAGCTAGTACAGTAGTCGGTGAATAACATTACGCGCGAATACCCTCGTGCGTCTAGCGTATAATCCGTAAAATCGATATACAGCTCCTCTATCGGCTGCACCTCGCGGTCGCTCTCTCGCCTAGAAACAACTACACGTATCTTAGAACACCCGTAACCGTCACACTTAACGGTGGCTAGACCGTTAACCTTAATACCTAAAGCGCTTTCCGTAAGTTTTCTAAGCGCTTCCGGGCCGAGGTGACCCATCCGCAGATACTAGAGCCAGCCGTTAGCTCGGGATTCTAGCGTAGACCTGCTATTAACTATTATAAATGACGGTTTAGTAATTAAGAACACGTCTAAGTCGTACTATAGCGGTTACGTGCTTCCTTCTAATAAGTATAACCGCGTCACCGGATCATCCTAAACACCTATAATCTCTCTTCTACCCTTCTCGAGCTTCTATACGGTCTAGTCCTAGGTGATTCCTTCGTCTATAAGCTCGCGCATCGACACAACGTTAAGGGTAAACCTAGGGTAATAAGTAACGTTTTTAATTATATAATAGCTTATTACCACCCTGTTTTTCTTAATTCTACCCGTTCTTAGTCGTACCTTTAGCACTACAGACCTAAATCTATAGATTTACATAGTAGACTCGCCTACCTATAGGTGCTCGTTATTTACCTTACGGTAGTGGTGGAAGCGTCTCTTATCGTGAAAAACATATAAAGAGGCGCCAGAATCTAAGACCGTGGGTTTATAATAGCTGGGTGTACCTATAAATATAACAATTCCTATAGTGCTAACCGCCCCTAGGACCGACCGCTCACCCCGTCATAAAGCCGTATCTTCCCGCTTCGTCTGTTTCCGCATCTCTTCTAACTCTTTCTACAGGCTAGGCTTAGACCGAACATTCGATTCGGCCACCCTTTATAACTCTTATAGGAAACTACGGGATATATCCGCTAGAGCTTTCTCCGGATACAGGCCGTAGCACATTAAAAGAGGGTGCCCACGTCTAGAGCATACTTCACAAATGTTTCGCCGATCGCTACTTTCTCTAGTCGTAGATACTCTCGCCCGCTTATACCCTCTTCTAGGTTAAAACGAGGCCTGGTTAGCGACGAAAACACTCCGATTTATCCGTTTATTATTAACCTTGTCCTGCTTGTCGCTGATTGTATAGTTCCGGAGCTTCTGCTCGTACAGAGGTGTAGTCTTATAGTCGTAGTTCTTAAGCTCGTATTAGTTCGTAACGAACGTGTATAGGCCTAGAAAGTCGTACTAAATCAAATCTCCTAGGGTTTTCAGCCACCTTCCGGCCTCTACGTCTAGGTGACTAACTCTCCCGGCTTGTCGTACAGCTGCTTGCCACTCTAGTGCCTAGTTAAGAACGTCCTTTTTCGAATATTTCCGGATAACCTCGTTGTATTTAAGACCTAATTATATAGAATCAGTAACTTTGTCTAACGTGTAGGTAGCGCTCAGGTAGGCAAGCTGGCTCTTTACGGAGTGATCCGTGAGTTCTAGGAGGTCGTCGAAGATTGTTCCGCTAACGTACGACGAGATATAAGCTGTAACATAGCGTTCCATCTTTTCTATCGCTACCCACGTCTTTATTTCGTGCTCGTAAAGGTCCTTTACAGCCTGTCGGAGCTCTCCCACCGACTGCGTTAGGGAGAGCGTCATCTCTGTTGTAGGCGTATTCGACCGAGTGTTATAGGCGTGAGGTCTGGTTTCACCCAGATTTCTCTCGATATAGCTACCGAGATACGTCTGGAAATCACCAGGTTTCTTGGGCATTGGCGTGTTTTTGTCGTTTTCCGGATCCCAGTATTCCCACGCGTCGCCTGAGATTGCTCTTACTTGACCGTAGAAGCGTCTCTAGTCCTGCTTCGACTTTAACACCACCGTTCCCGCCGGAATCTCGCTGTTTTTCAACATTCTTCGATGATTCAGAGTGCTTTTTAGGCTTGAATATATCTGTAAAGAGGCTCAGGAAGCTGTACCGGGCTTATAACTATCGCTAGTCAGAGGAGCCAGTGGTGCATGTAGGGTTGGTTGTATTGGGGAGAGAAGGGGGGCCCCTAGGGGAAAGGGGGCCACCCCCTATATCGAAGAAAAATCTCTGCACCCGTGGCCACGTGAAACATTACGTGCGCCCCACCTTTTCCGACAGGACCTTCCTAACACGGAAATGGAGCTGCACGGCGCCCGCCCGCGAAAATCGACGGCTCCACTCTGCCGATAACGAAGACGTCAGTAAAAAAAGAAAAAAGAAAGAAAAAAGAAAAAAGGGGAAAAAAAGAGAGAAAAAAGAGAAAAAAAAAAAACAGTCCCCCACCCCATCACCTTCTCAACACGGATCGGTCTGGTGTTCCCCTGGCCCTCGATCCCAGCGGCCATGCCGGCCCAGCACCCAATCGATCGGCATGGCGGCGCACTCCGGCGAGAACTGGCAGTGAACTGAGCGGGAGCTGAGCTGGAGCTGGCTGAGCCGACCTGCGAGATATATTGGTGGCGTCGGTCGAGGCCCGGTGTAAGACATGGACGCCTCTTTGGGCTTGGTCTCGGGTGATCTGTCTTGGTCTGTCTTGTCTGTCTTGGTCTGTCTTGGTATTGGTCTCGGCCTCGTCTTGTCTCAAATCCTTCCACCTCCATCTTGTGCATCTCCCGATCGCCGTCCTGTCGAACCGCGGCCGTCTCCGCCTCGGCATCGCCTTGTCCCCTTGTCCCCCTCCTGCCCTGCGTTACCACCTCCGCGCGCGCATACCCTCGCCGCCGCCAAGACGCCGCCCAGGGCCCCCTTATCTCTGCCACTCACCTTCCCGATTGCCTCGCACAGGCCAGCAGCGCCGCACGCCGCACACAGGGTCCAGTCAAGCCCCCCCCCTAGCTCCCTGCTAGGCCATCCAAGCCGGCCCGAGCTGCAGAGGGGCCGGGGCGGGCTCTTGCTTGGCTAGCCTGCCGCGCGAGCGGACGAGGCGGATCGGCCCCAGCTACGTCAGTCAGGCAGGCTGGGTGGGGGGGAGGAGACGACATTCAATTACAAAAGGACGACGTTTGTCTGTTTTTTTTTTGTTTTCTTGTTCTGTCGTCGTCGCCTCGTGGTCCGTCGTTCGTTTCATACTTTTCTTACCTCTTAATTTTAATTGCCCTCATCACCTCCTCACCCTCACCATGCGTTTCTACTCGGCCGCAGCTCTGCTGCTGGCTGCTCAACAAGCTGCTGCCTTTCCCTTTAGCAGCCGCCACGAGAGCAAGAAGATCGCCCCCAAGGTGATGATTGTCAGCCTGGTATGTTCTCACTGCCATATCCATCCTCACCACTCCCACTGACCCCCAGTTCTCCCCCGAGGCCAACGTCTGGTACGAGAACCTGCCCGGCAGCGGGCTCGGCGACCTCATGGCCGTCAACGTGTCGGCGCCCGGCCTGTCCATGCTGTTCCCGCACGTGCACTGCGTCGCCGACCACAGCATCTGCCAGATGACCACGGGCGAGTCCGAGATCAACGCCGCCGCCACCGTCATGGCCGCCGCGCTGTCGGGCCGCTTCGACCTGCGCCAGACGTATTTCCTGATTGCCGGCATCGCCGGCGTCAACCCCAAGTACGGCACCCTGGGCGGCGTCGCCCTGTCGCGCTACACCGTGCAGGCCGCGCTGCAGTACGAGATCGACCCGCGCGAGCTGCCGGCCAACTGGACCACCGGCTACTTTGGCTACGGCACCGACGCGCCCTTTGTCTACCCGGGCAACCAGTACGGCACCGAGGTGCTCGAGCTCAACGCCGCGCTGCGCGACCGCGCCCTGGCCCTGGCCGCCAAGGCCAACCTGAGCGACAACGCCATCGCCGGCGAGTACCGCGCGCGCTACGCGGCGTCCGGCAACGCCACGACGACGACGACGACGACCGAGCTCTACAAGGCCGGCGCCGCGCCGCCGGCCGTCGTCGCCTGCGACTCCATCACCAGCGACGTCTACTTCTCGGGCACGCGCATCGGCGAGGCGTTCGAGGAGGTCACGCGCGTCTGGACCAACGGCACCGGCGCCTACTGCATGACCGCCCAGGAGGACAGCGCCGTGCTCGAGGTGCTCGTGCGCCTCGCGCTCGACGGGCTCGTCGACTTCTCCCGCGCCATTCTCATGCGCACCGGCTCCGACTTTGACCGCCCGCCGCCGGGCGTCAGCGCCTTTGACAACCTGCGCGTCGTCGACCAGAACGGCTTCGAGATTGCCATCACCAACATCTTCCGCGCCGGCGTCGAGATCGTCCGCGGCATCCTCGCCGACTGGGACTGCACGTACCGCGCCGGCATCGCGCCCACCAACTACATTGGCGACATCTTTGGCAGCCTGGGCGGCACGCCCGACTTTGGGCCGGGCAGCACGACCGACGGCCAGGGCTACCTGCCGGGCGGCCGGTCGGGCGACGCGACGCGGCGCAGCCTGTCGAAGCGGGGGGTTGTGCGGCGGTAGGGGGTTCATTCGACTCGAGGGCTTTGAAAATAGTAACTGAACAGTTCTTTGAGTGAACAGTGCTTTGAGTGAACAGTGCTTTGAGTGAACAGTTCTTTGACATGACCAACGCTGAACAGTTTCTTTGACGGCTGAACAACATGTTCAGAACAACACAAAGATGCTGTTCTGCTGTCCAGGTTCTTTGTCCGTGGCGGTCTATATAGGACGAGCGATGGACGGAAATTCAGACACAGCTCAGACGACCAGACGACCAGACGACCAGACACCATCATCCCAACCAAGACGAGAACAACTGCGCCGGCCGTAGAGTTCTCTTGTTTGCCTTTCCTTCGTTTCCACTTTCGCTTGTCGGTCTTCTGTCGTCTCCTCCAGCATGTGCTCCTTTTCTCTTGTCACCTTTGGCTGCGGCTGCACCAAGGCCGCCGGCGAGGTGGTGCGGTGTGCGTGGGCGGTGGCCAACGGGCGCGAGTGTCCTTCGTTCCAGCAGACGGAGCATGCGCGCAAGGCGGTGTATGTGAACTGCATTTCGTGCAATTCCAAGTAGGGGGTACATGGAGTACATAGGGAGTAAGGTAGGTAGGAATAAAGAAATTACCAACAATGAAACCCCAATTCCCCGCATCGGCAGTCGTCCATGCGGAGGCCAGACCACCGTAGCCGCGGGCCTGCCACAGTACCCGCGGAATGCCAGACGCCCTGTGAGGAGTGCCGCTGCAGCAAGGGCGGGGGAGCGGAGGTCGTCCGGGGTCCGTCCGGGGTAAGGGGCGAGCGGAGAACGGTTCCCCAGAGGGAGACACGTGGGCGTGAGATGCTGGAAAGGATATCCGGGGTGAGGGAGGTATAAAGGGGGGTTGCTTCTTGATTCGGGGTAGATGTCATGTATAAAGGGAGAGGTACTCTCATCTTTTGATTTTTTTTTTTTCTTTTCTTTTCTTCTTTTTTTTTTTCATACACCCAACACCCAACATGGAATTCCAGCACGAAATCGTCGACGGCCACGCGGTCGCCAAGGTCGCCCACCTCGACGGCACGGTCGACTACGTGGACGCGCGCGCCGTCGGCGGCGACGTCGACGCCATGCCGCCCGGCTACTACCGCACGTTCTCGTTCGTCGGCACCTTTGTCGCCGTGTGCCTCGCCAGCATCAACGCGTACCTGGGCTGGGTGCTGCCGGCCAACACGCTGGCGCTGATCAACGCCGACCTGGGCAGCTCGCCCAACATCGGCTGGGTCGCGACCGTGTGGACGCTCGGCTGCTGCGTCGGCTTCCTGCTGATCGGCCGGCTCTCCGACATCTTTGGCCGCAAGTGGATGGTGCTCAGCATCACGGCGCTGTCGCTGCTCGGCTGCATCCTCGGCTCGGCCGCCCAGAGCGTCAACATGCTGATCGGCGCCAACGTGCTCAACGGCCTGGCCGCCGCCGGCCAGCTGTCGTTCGGCATGACCATTGGCGAGCTCGTGCCCAACCGCCACCGCGGCGCCGTCGCCAGCGTCATCTTCTTGTCGAGCCTGCCGTTTGCCGTGTTCGGGCCCGTCATTGCGCGCAGCTTCATCGACCACACGGCGTCCAAGTGGCGCTGGTCCTACTTCCTGGGCGACATCCTCAACGCCGTCTCGCTCGTCCTCTTTGTCGTCTGCTACCACCCCCCCTCGTACACGCAGCTGCACGTCGCCGGCAAGTCCAAGTGGCAGGCCGTGCGCGAGCAGGACTACGTCGGCATCCTGCTCTTCGTCGCCGGCAACGTGCTCTTCCTCGTCGGCCTGTCGTGGGGCGGCCAGGCGCACCCGTGGGCCAGCGCGCCGACGCTGTGCACGCTGCTGATCGGCCTGGCTACCTTCGCCGCCTTTGTCGTCTGGGAGCGCTTCTTTGTGCGCGGCCCGGCCCTGATGCCGCCGCACCTGTTTGCCAACCGCGGCTTCGTCGGCCTCGTCGTGTCCGCCACCATTGGCGCCATGGTCTACTACTCCATGACGGTGCTGTGGCCGACGGTGATCAGCGCCCTCTACACCACCGACAGCATCCAGATCGGCTGGGAGTCGTCCGTCGTCGGCGGCGGCATCCTGCTGGGCCAGGCCGTCGCCGGCTTCAACCTCAGCTACGTGCCGCGCGTCAAGATCCAGGCCATTGTCGTCGCCTGCTGCGGCATCGCCTTCATCACGCCCCTCGCCACCATCACCGCCGACACCCACAAGCTGTGCCTGGCCCTCGGCGTGCTCGGCCTCTTCTGCATGGGCTACATTGAGAACCTGTGCCTGCCCGGCGTCACCCTCGTCCAGGCCTCCCAGGACATCGGCCTCGCCACCGGCGTCATGGGCTCCATCCGCTCGCTCGGCGGCGCCGTCGCCCAGGCCATGTACGCGTCCGTCCTCAACAACAAGCTGGCCGTCTACATCCCCGACAAGGTCGGCCCGGCCGCGTCGGCTGCCGGCCTGCCGCCCGCGTCGCTGCCCGCCCTCTACGCCGCGCTCGCCAGCGGCGCCAACCTGACCGCCGACGCCGTGCCCGGCCTGACGCCCGCCGTCGCCGCCGCCGTCGGCCCCAGCCTCAAGGCCGCGTACGCCGCCAGCTTCCGCGTCGTCTTCTTCTGCACCGTGCCCTTCTCCGTCATCCTCATCGGCGGCACCCTGCTCATCCCCAACATGGAGCCGTTCCTGCACAACAACGTGGCCAAGCGCCTGCAGGACAAGGCCGCCGACCGGGCGCCGGACGCTGCCGCTGCTGCGGGCACCGTGGCCAAGCCGGGCGCCGAGCACGCAGAGGACGCGGCCGTCGACGTGGAGCGGGGGGTCAGCGAGGAGGTCAAGGGGTGATTGTTTATTTAGTTTTATTTATTCTCTCGTATTTATTTCTTTATTTCCCTCCTTCCAAGGACAGATAAAGTCCCGGCCGGAAAAGCTGCAAGGACCGCTCGTATCCTCGTACGGGACTAGCGCTCGACGGTGACAGGGGGCAGCTGAAATTGCGAGGATGTGATGTGTTGTGTTGTGTTGTGTTTCTTTTTCTTTTCTTTTCTTTTCTTTTTTCTTTTTTTTTTTTTGGTCTTTTTTGTCTTTTGGACTTCTCGTTCATTTTGTTTGTATTTTTTAATTTGATTATTCCTCTTCATCGGGTTTGAATATTTTCTAATTTTGATTTATTTTAATCGAGTTGACTTTTTTCATCCCTGTACTTCTCCCCTCCCCCGCCTCAGCCCCTGCATGCAGAGCACGGAGCACTGCCCGTCCTCAGCACCGCCAAGCCCTGCCGACGGATCGAGGGAGAACGCGAGCCCGACACGAGCCAGGCGATCGCCTGGAGGGATCCCCCTATTCCTATATGGCTGGGGCTGACCGACCTGCCGGATTCGCTTGTTCAGCTCGTCTGTTGGCGTCTATTCTTGTCCCTCTTCTTCGTCTTGCCAGTCGCGTCCGTCCTCACCTCTACTTTCTTCTCCGTCTTCTCGTCTGCTTCGTCCATCCCATCTCTCCCACCCCCCTCTTATTCCCTCACTGCCATGCCTCTTTGATCGCCACCATGGTCCACCAGACCACCGCCACCGCCACCGTCGGCGACCTCGTCCACGACCTGGCCGCCGCCTTTGCCGCCTCCAGCCAGCTCTACGCCCAGTGGCGCGCCCGCCGCGACCGCGCCAACCACTACCAGAAGCCGGGCGGCGGCTCTGCTCTCGGCCCCAGTCCCGGCCCCGGCTCCGGCCCCGGCACCACCGCCGGCACCACCGCCGGCACCACTGCCGGCCCCGCCCGCTGCACCCTCGCCGCGTCGCTCGCCCTCGGCCAGCTCGTCCGCGAGGTCTACACCGTCGGCCTGGCCACGCTCGGCGCCGACTTTTCCCGGGGCGATCGTGCGTTCCGTCTCGTCATCTTTCCTTTCTTTCTGATCCCATGCTGACAGCCAGACGCCGCCCGCCGCGCCCTCGCCGCCCAGCGCGACCGCCTCCAGGACCAGGCCGCCGTCCTGCGCGCCGCCGTGCCCGCCGCCGCCGGCCCGCTCGACATCAGCGCCCTGCTGCAGGCGTCCGAGACGGCCCGCGTCGCCGCCGTCCAGGCCCTCGTCGACAGCTACCGCCGCCTGGCCCTGGCCCGCCCGGACGTGCCGCGCGAGCTGCCGGTGCCGCGGTGGCGGCCGCAGGGGACAGCCGCGGCCGGGACCCGGACCGTCTCGCCGTCGCCCTCGCCGAGTCCGGGCCTGCCCGGCGCCGCCCCCTCCGCCCGCTGGCTCACCTACCTCGACGACGACGCCCGCACGACCGCCTGGTCCGTGCTGTCGGGCCCGCTCGTCTTCCAGTCCGAGCCGCCGTCGCCGCCGCTGACGCCCAAGGACGCCGCCCTGCTGCCGCCCGTGCCGCCCCTGCCGGCGGCCTTTCGGTCGGGGGGAGCGGCCGTGCTGCCGGCCAGCACGACCCGAGACGGCGACGACGACGATGACGACGACGACGGCGACGACGACGACCTCGAGTCGGCGTACGGCGGCGCGCCCAGCGTCCGGACGACCACCACGGCAAGGACGACGGCCACGACCGCCGCGCGCCCCAAGAACAGCGTCTTCAACATCTTCTGCCCCGGCGCCATGGCCCTGCAGGTCGACGTGCGGCGGCCGGTGCCGGCGGACGCGCGGCGCTGTCGGTGGTGCGGCTTCCGCTGGGACGGCGGGTCGATTGCCGAGCCGGAGCCGGCGGCGGCGGCGGCGGCGGCGGCGGCGGCAGTCGGCGCCGTGACCGGGGTGTCGTCGGCCTCGTCGTCGGTGACGTCCCTGACCGCCATCGTGCCGGCCATTGTGCCGCCCACGCCCAGCCACGCCCTGCTCCTCAAGGAAGGCTTCCACCTGTCGCGGCGGTTCCTGGCCAAGAGCCACTGCGAGGGCGCGGCGGGGATGGCGGGCGCGCCGGGGACGGCCTCGGCGGCCGCCGGGACGGCCTACTGCTACGGCTGCGTGCTGTGCACGTCGAGCGGGCTGGCGCAGACGTACGCGTCGGCCGAGGCGCTGCGCGTGCACATCAACGCGGCGCACAGCAAGTGGCAGATGCTGCACGACCGGGACTTGACGTAGGGTTTTTTTTTTTTTTTTTTTCGTTTCTTTCTTTCTTTCTTTTCTTTTCGTCTCTGTTCCCCACGATGCAACGACCAGCGTTTATTTCCTTAGATATCATTCATACCTCGTCCTTGTCCGTATCCATGTCCGTGTTCCGTGTCTCGTAGATTACAGGAAAAAAAAGAGAAAAGAAAAAAAAAAAAAAATCAAACGCCTCGTCACACATCACCCCTTCACCACCCCTCCACCCACGCCCCCCCGCCCCCCGTGCACAGCACCTCTGCCCGCGCCGCCACCCACAGCACCGCCGCGTGCAGCACAAACAGCAGCACGCTGACCCGCCAGTCCCACCACTGCCACCACCGCGGCCGCCGCGCAAGGCCGCTGCCGTCGTCGCCGTGCCGGTCCACAAACAGCATCATGTGCGCCGCCGCCTCGGCCGCCGCCGCCGCCGGCACGCCCAGGTCCAGCCCGGCCACCAGCACCAGCGACGCGCCCACGCCCGGCCGCGCCGCGTACGGCCAGCACGGCCGCGCCAGGCCGGCCATCTTGGCCAGGAAGAGCGCCGTGCGCAGCACGAGCGCCAGCGCCGCCGCGTGCCGCTGCGCCCACCGCCGCGCGTGGTGCTGCGCGACGCGCCCGCGGTGCCGCACGGCGCTCAGCAGCGTCGTCGGCGGCGGCATCAGCAGGGGGGTGGTGAGGGGGGCAGGCGAGGAGGAGGGGGGGGAGGACGACGAGAGAGGACCGGCGTTGCTGTTGACAACACCGACGACGGCCGTCTGGGCCAGTGCCGCTGCGGATGACGTGCCCCCCAGGTCCTGCGGCCGCGGCCGGCGCCGCAGCGGCGACGCCGAGGTCTGCCGCCGCGGCGACGGCGGCGGCGCAAACCCGGAGCTGCTGCTGCCGCCGCGCTCCGGCGACACGGCCAGGCTGGTGCCGGCGCGCGCCCAGGTCAGCGACGTCGACGGCCGGTGGGGTGTCGGCTGCTGCTGCTGCTGCTGCTGCTGCTGTTGTTGCTGCTGTTCCTTCTTTATCTGCTGCTGCCGCTGCTGCTGCTCCTGCTGCTGCTTGCTCCGGGACCGCAGCATCCGGGTCGACCCCGACACCGACGCCGAGGACAACATGTCGTCCGAGTCGGTGACGGCAACCTCGTCGTCGTAGTCCACGCCGCCGTCGCCGCCGCCGCCGCCGCCTCCCCCCAGTCCGACGCCCGGGTCCGTGCGCATGGCCAGCAGCACGTCGCTGGCGCTCGGCCGCGCCGCCGGGTCCCGCGCCAGCATGCGCGTCAGCAGCACGTACAGCTTGGCCGGCAGGTCCTGGCGCGGGGCGCTGCGGCGGCCGCCGTGGAAGCCGCGCCAGCCGACAATCTCGGCGCGCAGCGCGGCCATGTCCTCGAGCTCCTCGTGCAGCGCGTTGGCGGCGCGGTACGGCAGGCGGCCAAAGCACATAAAGTACAGGATCATGCCGAGCGAGAAGACGTCTGACTTGGTGGTGAAGTTGCCGTACGGCCCGCTGTTGTCCTTGCCGCTGCGCTCCAGCACCTCGGGCGCGCAGTACGACAGCGTGCCCGTCGTGCCCGTCGACCGCCGCACCGTGTTGGACGGCTGCACCTCGCCAAAGTCGCTGATCAGGCACGTCAGCGTGCGGCCCTCGCGGTGCAGCAGGCAGTTGCTCGGCTTCAGGTCGCGGTGGATGTAGTTGGCCGCGTGCAGGTACGCCAGCCCGGACGTGATGTCGCGGAAGAGCGAGTAGATCTCGTCGAATTGGAGCAGCCGCCGTGGGGGTTGGTCGGCGTCGGCGTCGGCGTCGGCGTCGGCGTCGGCGTCAGCACCGGCGTCCAGGGGATCCCCTGTCTCCTCTCCCGACTGTCCACCCGACTTGCGCCGCCGCCGCCGCCGGCTGCGCCGCACCCGCGCCTTCAGCTCCTCCTTGGTCGCCGCCGCCGGCGCGTCCCCCACCACGTACCGGTGCAGGTCGCCGCCGTTGCAGTACTGCTGCAGGATGAACGCGCACGCCACCGGCGCGCCGCCGCCGCCGCCGCCCACGCCGAAGCGCGCCAGCCGCACGTTCTCCAGCCAGACGTGCCGGTACGACACCAGGTTCGGGTGCGACAGCCGCGCCAGCACCTCCACCTCCACCAGCACCTTCTCCAGCCACGCGTGGTCGTCGCCCACCGGCACCCGCTTGCACGCAAAGTGGCCCAGCTGGCACCCGTCGATCTCGTGCCGCACCAGCAGCACCACGCCCTTGCCGCCCCGGCCCAGCTCGCGCTCCTCGACGAAAAAGGTCGAGAAGTAGTTGGGGCTGAACGCCTCCTTGCGGATCGAGCTGCGGCGGCGGTCGGCCGGCGGCGTCGGCGCCTCGGGCGTTGTCTGGCCTCGTCGTGCCGACGGTGGCGTGCCTGGCGGCACCGTCTCTGTCCCGCCCGACACCGACGATAGCGAGATGTACGTGGCGTCTTCCTCCACGCCGTCGTCGTCGTCGTCGTCGTTGTCGTCGTCGTTGTCGTCCACCACCTCCTCGGCCACCGCCGCCGACGGCGATGGCGACCCGTCCCAGTCTGTGATGCGGCCCCCGGTGTCGGATGGTGGCGGCGTGGTCGGCCGCGCACTGCTGCCGCCCAACCCGCCCAGCGGCCGCAGCAGCCGCCGCAGCGCACTGCTCGTCGGCACCGGGACCGTCGTGTTGGCCGATGGCGCTGCGCGCGGCGGGGTCGTGTCGGTCTCGTGGTCGTGGTGGTCGAGGTCGTGCGTCCCCGACGCCGCCCGCAGCTGGCCCACGCGGTAGCCCGCCTGCAGCATGCGGAAGTAGTTGGGGTCGACGTAGTCGTCATGGCGCGCGCCGCCGCCGGGGTCGTTGGCCCGGCCGCCCGCGCCGCCCGCGCCGCCGCCGCTGCTGCCGGCACTCGTGCCGTCGTCGTGCAGCGGGCGGTGGCATGTCGGGCACTCGGAGAGGCCGCGGATCTCGAGGCGGCGCGACGACGGGTCGCGGACGACGATGGCGTTGCGGTGGCGTCTGCCCGGTCAGTTCAGTTCTGTTCTTGTTCGTGATTCTGGTCTGGCTCTGTCTCTCTCTGCCTCGTACAAAACAATCTCCCGCCCTTCTTGCGGGTGGTAGGGAATCAGCGACATGGCCGTTCGTCGCAGATGCAGATTACTGCTCGTGAAAAAGCAAGGAATCGCCAGGCGGCGCCGCCCTCGAAGAGCCGTGCAGAGAGTCGTGCAGTCAGTCGAGTGGCAAAAGCAAGACCTGCCTGCCATAGGCTGGCGGAGCTTTGGCAGGGGCTCTTTTAGCAGGCAGCTCTAGCGTAACGTCGTCATGCTCCACAGCGGGTGGGGGGACAATAAACAATTAAATTCCACGCAAAAATAAATCAGAAATACGCCATGCGCGTCCAGCCCAGCACGCCCGCCAGCGCCGCCCGCACCGCCGCCGCGCCGGCAAAGCCCACGCGCCCGGCTATCTCGGCCTGCCGCGCCGCGCCCAGCTCCGGCCACCGCGCCAGCAGCGCCCCGTCCACCACGCTGCGGCCCACCGCCGCGTCCACGCCCGGCGCCAGCGCCGCCGCGCCGCCGCCCGCCACCGCCCGGTAGCCCTTGGGGTTGAGCCCGGCCGTGTGCGCCAGCGCCGTCGCCAGCTGCCCGGCCAGCGACGCCAGCGGCCGGTACTCGGCCTCGCTCAGCGGCGCCAGCTGCGCCAGCACGCCCGTCGGGCTGGCCAGCAGCAGGTGTTGCCGGGGGGGGTGGCCGTCCTCGGTCCCGGATGCCGTTTCGGATGCCGTTCCGGATGCCGTCCCGGATGCAACCCCGGACACCGTGGACGGCAGCAGCAGCGACGACGTGGCAAAGTGTGCGCCCGTGCAGAACGTCGCCCGGTGCAGCAGCAGCTGGCCCTGCAGGGATTTGGGATCTGTTGGTTAGCACCTCTCTTCGTCAACTTCGCGTCCAGTACCCTCTCTCTCTCCCTTCACTCACGCTCTGGATCAAACTGCAGCACGTGCAGGTTGCCGTCCGCATCGGCCACCACAATAAACAGCTCCGGCCCGTCCGGCAGCAGGTCCGCGTTCACCGCCTCCAGCCGCGTGTTGCTCTTGCCAAACACCATCATCCTGTACGGCTCCTCCGTGTACCCCGTCAGCCACACGCCCTTGAACGCGTCCGCCATCACGCACAGCCCCGTGCCCGCCAGCTCCTTGGCGCTCGTCACGTAGCAGCTCATGTCCAGGAACGCCACCGGCAGCAGCGTGCCGTCCTCCTTCAGCCCCCGCACCATGCACTTCTGCCCCTGCGCCACCAGCATCAGCCCCTGCGTCCCAATCTCCGACAGCGCCGTCACCGCCCCCCGCGGGATGTCCTCCTTGGCCACCTGCTTCAGCTTGCGGTTCGTCTCCGGCCGCCCCGGCTCCGGGATCACCGCCACCACGTCAAACACGTGCACCCGCCCCCGCACCGCCAGGTCCTCGCCCCGCGTCACCCCCGTGCCCACCGCCACCAGCGCCCGCCGCTCGTTCGTCGCCTCCGACACCTCCAGGTTCAGCGTCTTGACGCACAGCACCACCTCGCACGCCTCCAGCGCCACCGTGTCCACCACCGCCCAGCTGCCCGGGCTCACCAGCTGCAGCCGCCCCCGCTCCACCTGCGGCGCCATCCGCACCGTCTCCTTCGCCCACTCCGGCCGGTGCGCGTCGTCCTTGGGCAGCGCAAACGCCTCTGTCGTGCTGCTCGCCACCACAAACACCCCCGACGGCGCGTGGTACGCCACCGCGCTCGCGTCCGCCCCCAGCGCCACCTTGCGCACGCACACCCCCAGCTCCGCCACGCTCGTCTGCCGCGGCAGCGTCGCCACCCGCGTCGTGCCCTCGGCGTCCACGTAGATGAACCCGTGGTCGCAGCCCTCCGTGTGGAACGCGCTCACGCTGCGCACCGCCGCGCCCCGCAGCGGCACCACCTTGGGCGTCGACTTGGCCGACTTGACCACAAAGCTCGGCGCCGCCCCCGGCAGCACCACCGTGCTGTACCCGCCAATGTTGGCAAACGCCCGCAGCGGCATGCTGTACGGCTTCGCCGGCGCATCCTCGTTTGCGTCGCCGTCGCCGTCCATGTTGGTGTCGCCGTCGTCGCCGTCGTCGTTCGCCGCAGGCGCCGCAGACGACAGCTCGCTCTTGGCAAACGTCGTGTTGGGCATCTTCAAAAACCGGAGCCCCGAGAGCGGCGCCGCATCGTCTGCCGTCGTCGGCGCACAGATCGGCTGGTACAGGCTCAGGTCGTCGTTGGCATGGCGCGCAACCAGGTACGGCGCCTTGCTGACGGCGTCGCCCAGGTCTGCGACCAGAATCTCTGTAATCGTCCCCTGTGCCGTGCCTCGCCGCGCCGTAAATTCGGGCGACAGCAGGGGGGGCGTCGAGCCCAGCCCGTCAACCGTATAGAGCGGCTTCAGGTCGGGAAGCGAGTAAATCTGGACAAACGTCGTTAGCAAATGCACACCCACAACGACGGGCCAACACACGCCACATACACAGAATTTGCCTGCATCGCTGAACAGAAACAGCAGAATGCTGCTGCTCTCGCCCGCCTTCGCCTTCTTCGTGAACACGCCCGCCGCGTCGTTGTAGAGGCAGCCCGTCACCCACTTGGTCGACGCCAGCACCTCGTCTTCCTTCTCCAGCTCCTCCAGCTCATAGTCCTTGTTCACCTCGGCCACCACTGCGCTGCCGTCGTCGCGGATCAGGAGCAGATACGGGTCCGCAATGCTGGCGCTCAGCACCTGCGGCTCGGCCCCCGTGTCCTCGTCTACCATCGGCAGAATCTGCGACAGGCCCAGGTCGCCGTCGTAGCAGCGCACCTCCGACTTGAGCACCTGCACGATCCGCTTGTTCTTGCCCATCGTCCCGGCGTGCACCGTGAAGCCGGCCGCCGGCTCGAACTCGGTCCCCGTCAGCTTCTCGAACCCCGTCGCCGTCACCGCATACACGTTCGACGTCTCGACCCCGTCCTCGTCCACCATCGCCGCAATCATAAACTTGTCGTACTGCGCCGTTGAGTCGTAGTCGTCGCCCACCGTCGCATTGCCCTTCTCGCCGCCCTGGATCGTCTTGGGCACCGGCTTCGACGCATACACCGTCCACAGCGCGTGCGTCTCCGGGAACGCAAACACCCCGATCGGCTCCGGATTGATCTCACGGCTCAGCAGCGCCAGCGCGCCGCCCCGGCCCTTCCCCACGGCCAACACCAGATTCAGGTCGCTGTGCGTCTTCGCCTCCGTAGCCTGCTGCGCCGCTTCGCCTTCTGGTGGCGGCGGCTTGCTAAACGTCATGTCGCGAATCGGCGCAAGACTCAGAAGCTTGTCGTGCACGCGGAAACTCAGTTCGCCACCGCTGCCGCCGCTGCCGCTGCCGCTCCCACTGCCGCTCCGGCCAGCGTCTCCGCCGGACGTCTCCGTGGGCAGCGCACTGCTGGACGGGCCATCCCCATACAGGTCGTCGTCGTCGACCTCTTCTTCCTCGTCGTCTTCGTGCTCCTCGCCGTCCGGGTCGTCCGCAGAATATTCATCGCCTGGACGAGGTGCGCGTCGCCGTGTCGTCTGGTTCTGCTTCCGCGACCAGCCAAACACCACCGGGTCCGCTTGCTCGCTGCCGGCAAACATGGTGTGCCGGCCCATGGGGCTGAGGCTCGTCACCCCAGACAGGATAATGTCACCACCAGCCTCCTTGGTCACGGGCTTCACGCTGATACCAGAGACGTTGCGCCCGTCGATCTGCAGCGTCACCAAGACCAGCTGCCCATCCTGCAAAACCAGAAGAAGCTCGCCTGTCTCGGGGGACAACACCTCAATCGTGCTGCCCTCCAGGCGCAGGTCCAGGTCAGACTGGTCCGCCAGGCCAAACGAGGTGCACTGCTTGGTGAAGGGGTTCACGGCCACGCCATTCGCACGGCCGGACTGGTCGATGTGGATCAGCTCGTTGGTGCCCAGAAGCAAGGCGCCGCCGATGGGCGGCGGGATGGCAAAGACGCGGAACAAGTCCTGTGGCAGGCCCGACACAGAGAGAATCGTCGTGGACGCCTTCTGCTGCAGGTCCAGGGTGAACACCATGTACGACAGCGTGTCGCGGCGGCCCAGGACGGCGGATGGGGCGACCTGCGATCCGAGAATGCCAAATGTGGGCTCCCGGTACTCGTGCAGAAACGTCAGATGAACAGGGTGGAGGAGGGTCGAGCTGAGGTTCGAGAGCCGCAGCACAAACGAGGGGGCAAAGGGCGAGTCTTCGATCGTCCCGCTGGGGCCGTTGCTGACAACGGCGGTGGTCGCGCCAGACGCGGCAGCGCCGTTCTGTCCCTTTGCTGGCCGCGGCCCGTCCAGTTCCTCGTCCCAGTCGTCGTCCGCCATGTCAATGTCCTCTTCCTCGTCCGGCTGCCGGAACGGGAGAATGGCCAGGTTGCGGGCCCCGAACTTGAGCGCCGCGCAACGGCTGCCGGGGTCGGCCACGAGAAAGTTTGCATAGTCGCTCAGCGGCGGCGCCCACGGCGCGCCCTGCAGCTCGTCCTGCTCGTAGTAGTGGATGGAGATGGTGGCCAGATCGTTGCGCTCGGGGTCCCACTCGACGAGACTCAGGCGCGCGTCCTTGAGCGCCAGCAGCAGCGCCTCGCCGCCCGACTTGGTGCCGGCAATCTTGATGCGCGCCAGCCCAATCACGGTGCCGGCCAGCGGGAACTCGGCCACCAGCACCAGCTTCGTCAGCGCGCCGCGGTCGGACCGGACCAGGGCCGCGTCGCCCCCGAGGAACGACGCCTCGAGCCCGCCGTCATCGCCGGCACCGATGCGGCCGTCCGCGGCAGCGCCCGTCGAACTGGCGTCCGGCTGCGCGTCGAGCTCGGCAGAGACCGTCTTGGTGGCAAAGACCTGCACCAGCGACGCCTTGGCCACGACGAGGTTGTTGCTGCGCGCCGACGTCAGCGGCAGCGTGAGCGAGTGGGTGACGGCCGTGGGCGCCGTCAGCTCGGTGTAGCACTGCATGTTGTCTGTTGGAGGCCTGCACACAGGCCCACCATGGTCGACAAGAAGGGGGGGAGGGGGGAGGTCGCGGTGGTCGTCGTCGTGATCGCGGCCGTTGGTCGTTGGTCGTTGGTCGTTTTTGTTGCTGCTGTATTTTTAGCGGCACACGCAAACCGCTTAGCGGGCCTCAGGCGCTGTGACAGAAAGGGCAGGCTCGCTGATTGGCCAGCACGGTTGGCGAGCTGGCGCCCACGCGATTGGCCGGCGCAGCGCTCCACACGAGCTCTCTTCACGTCATAGACATCCGGCAGGGAAGGGGCGACCGCGTCTGCAGAAGTACGAAAGCAGCAGGCACCCCTCACTCCCTCTCCTGCCTCCCTCGCCAGCAACCGAAATTTCCGCGGTCACCTTGATATTCGATGCCTCGTCGATCTTCCAAAGGATCTCGACATTCCCAGCAGACAATCAATACGAACTCCCGGGCATTCCGCGACACATCCCTGTGAGGCCCAAAACAACACCACACACATTCCAGCCGGCCCGCAGCAATATGCTACGACCCTGCCGTTAAAGACCCCACTGCCCTCACACGAAGACAAGAAGAAAAAAAAGAGACGAGATTCTTTTGTCGATCATCCATCGTTTTCCTGTTGCTCGTCCATCTCCCGACTGTTGCCCTTTCCGCCGGCTTCTTTCGAACTGCAAACGGGTGATCCCGTCCAACCCATTCACAATGACCGGCCTTCTACACACGAGCCTGATCTGGGTCGCGTACGCCGCGGCCGTCGGCGTCGCCCTGGTGGTTGCTCTGCTCACCGTGTTCCCGTGGCAGGCATCGACCGAGCGATCCGCCGTCGTCAGCTCCGTGGCCGTCTTGAGCATCACCTCGTTTCTGGCGACCGTGTTCCTCTTGCCAGTGGACATTGCGCTCGTCTCGGCCACCAGCTCGACCACACTGGGTGCCAAGAAGGACTGGGCCACCCCCGAGCGGGTGGAGGGCATTCTGTCGACGCTCGAGGCCGTGTACTACTCGCTGTACGCACTCGACGCGCTGCTGTGCCTTGTGGTGATTCCCTTCACATACTTCTGGTACGAAGAATACGACGAGATCGAGGAGGAGGAGGGCCGCAGCACCGCCACCAGCCGGCTCTGGGGGGCGCTCAAGTACACCATCTTCTTCGTCCTGCTCGTTGTCGCTCTCTTCCTCGTCGGCTTCTTCGCGCCCGCCGCGGGCGGCGGCAAGCACCTCGACCTGGATTACTTCCGGCAGCTGCTGCTGGAGAACAAGGCCGAGAAGGCCCTGACCTTTGGCGTTGGCCTGCTGACGACACTGGGCACGCTGCTGTACGTGCTGTACACGGGCGCGGGCCTGGCGCTGCTGCCGATCTCGCTGGTCAAGTCGGCGCCGTCCATCTCGGCGCCGCAGCTGACGGCGTCGACGGCGTCGGCGCTGGAGCAGAACCGCGAGCGCCAGCGCATGCTGGAGATGCGCAACGCCGGCCGCGATGGCATGTCGGCCAAGGACCGCCGCGAGCTGGAGGCGCTGATGCGCGAGGAGCGCACGCTGGTGCGGCGCGAGCGGCTGGCGGCCGAGGCGCGCGGCGACGGCCGCGGCTGGGTGTTCCGGGCGTGGAACAAGGCGCAGGCCGTGTTCCGGCCGCTCAAGCTGCTGGGTGGCCTGCTGCTGCTGGTGGTGTCTCTCCTGGTGGCGGTGTCGATGCTGATCACGGGCATCGACAAGGCGGCCAATTCGCTGTGCAAGCAGCACTGCGGCTACATCCTGGGCCACACCAACGTGTTCCAGCCGCTCAACTGGGTGCTCGTGACGACGGCGCGGGCGTATCCGGCGGACTACGTGTTGCTAGTGTTGCTGCTGCTCTTCTTCTACGGCAGCTCCGTGGCCGGGCTGGCGGCGGTCGGCATCCGGTTCCTGTGGGTGCGCCTGTTCCAGGTCAAGAAGGGCCGGACGGAGCCGCAGGGCATTCTGCTGGCGACGGCGATGCTGGCGCTGATGGTGCTGGCGATCGGGTACGCGGTGGCGATGCTGGTGGCGCCGCAGTACGCGAGCTTCGGCACGCAGACGTTCTGCCTCAACCCGCCGGCGTACCCGGGCCGGCAGCCGGACTGCAGCGCGCATCCGAACTGGATCCGGGCGTGCTCGGAGGCGTACGAGGAGCCGGCGGCCAAGGACGTGTGCACGCCGACGGTGATGTCGACGTTCCTGAACCGGATGACGCTGAACTGGCCCGTGTTTGGCGCGATCGACTTCTGGGCGCAGTTTGCGTTCCTGGGCGTGTTCCTGGTCGTGTTCTCGACGGCGCTGTTCCGCACGCCGCAGCTGGACCTGGCCGAGATTGACCAAGAGGCCGAGGCGGACGAGGAGGAGGGCCTGCTGGCCAGCACGGGCCGGCGGTTCGGGGCGTCGTGGCAAGACATCACGGGCCGCGTCCGGGGAGGCAACCGCGGGCAGAGCTACGGCTCGAACGAGACCAGATAAGACGGCGGTGAAGGGCTTTCTACCTGTACTTTTTTGTGTGTGTGTTCTGCCACGGTTTGGGTCTTTGGTTTTTTTGGTCTGTACACTTGCGATTTTTGCTGTGTTCTTGGCGCACAGGTATTGGGAAAGACACGTTTATGTCACGAGAATGTTGCTTCATGCTGAGTCTTGCTGTTCTTTACGACTGCGCCCGCCGCACGAGCGGCACGCGCTGGTGGCCGCGCTCGTCGAAGCCGGCCGCGGGCCCGACATGCATCTCCCGCCAGCAGCGGTTGCAGTACGCGTTGTTGGTGGCGGCACTGCCATCCTCGCTGCACCCGACGCACCGCACGTCGGCGTCCTCGAGGCAGACGATGCACCACGTCTGCTGGTCGGCGTCGCTGTAGCGCACGCCGGCGACGCTGCGTCGCCAGCCGGTGGCGGCGACCTCGCCGGGCCGGAACGTGGGCGCGGACGGCAGCCCAAAGGCGTCCGTCTGGCCGAGGCCGGCCGCCTTGCCGTGGAGGCCGCGCAGGGCGGCGAGGCGGGCGGAGATGCTGCTGTCATCGTCGTCGTCGCCGTCGGTGGTGTCGGCAGCTGGTGGCGTCAGATCGACGAGCTTCGTCGGGACGGCGGGAAGAGCCAGGACATCGTCGTCCGTGCCGCCCTTGGCCGGCCGGTCTGGCGATCCTGCTCCTGCCTTGGGCTGGTTGGCAGAGCTCTCATCCTCCTTTGCTTCCGCAGCCTCCTGCCCCCGCGCCAACTCGGCCTCTGCTTCGGCCTGGGCGAGAACGTCCTTCACGTCCCGGCCCATGGCCTCGCCGTCCGAGTCATCCGAGTCGTCCGTGTCGTCCGTGTCGCCAACACCGGCCCCGGCACCGGCACCAGCACTGGCCCCGGGTGGCCGGGCATCTGGCCCGCCCAGGTCCTTGAGCAGCTCTGCGACCTTCTTTTCGGTGTCCTCATCCTCGCTGCTGTTGTCATCCAGGCCGGTCGGCACGTCGGGCAGCGGCAAGAGGCCACCATCGTCCTGTTGCTCTTCCTCCTCGGCATCCTCATCGGCCAGATCGGTGGCGGCCAGCGCCAGCAGCAGGTCGTCTAGCGCCTGGTCGTCTGCCGCGCTGGTGGCTGTGGCGCCCCCCGGTGACGTCGTGACTGTGTCGTCCCCCGCTGCGGCCGGCCCGGCTGCACGTGGCGCAGGCGTCTGCGCGTCATCGTGTCCGTGGCGCAACGTGCGGAGGCGCGCCGCCAGGGCGTCCTCGCGCGTGGCCGGGGCCGCTGTGGCCGTGTCTGGCCCGGCGCCCTCGGCACCGCCGGCGCCGGCACGGGGACTTTTGTTGTTAACTCATGCTCGGTGATTTTTCTCGCATTTTACAAGTCCCTGTCACGAGCTCACATCTGAGAACCGCCCGAGAGGGAGATGCCTGACGGCTTCAGGGCGTTTAGGCGGTCCAGCAGGGTCCTGTCTGAGGCCGCCATGGTCTCTTGCCGGGTTTTGGGCGGTTGGCGAGCTCAGGTCCGTTCCGTTGCCAGCTACGTAAGGCGATCTGCAGCAGCCATTCGCCACGTGACGGTTGTTTCGTGCGCCTTGCGATTTGCCCAGGCTCAGCCGCTGGGACCGGCTGTTTCTTTTAGGAAGGACGGATGGGACTGATGTCAGTGTTTCCACATGGCCGGCTGCCGTTTTCGCCTGTTGTGGCTGTGCCGTCGTTGGGTGGGAGCGGTGCGAATACGGAAAACCGTGCGAGCGACCCCACACTTGCGCACCTGCCTTGAATTAAGCTTGGCAGTCTGCAGCAAAGTTGCGGCTACCTCGTAACGGGCAAAACCTGGTGGCCCCCCACTCAATCTTGATGTACTGTATACCTGTGAAATTGCTGGCTGCGATGGAAATTATCCATAAGCATAAACACTAGTAAGTACAGCGGTCGACTGGCTCTTTCTGCCTTTCCGACAGCCTGCCCATACGAGCCGACTATTCTCCCCTCTCCCGCCTTCTCCGCAAACATGCCATCATAGGCGTGGCTTTGCATCGGTTTCTTTGCTTGCCTGTCAGTTGCGTTTGACAAGATAAAAGCCGCCCCTCTCTGCATCGCCAAGCATCTGTTTGTCATTCCGCGTTTCATCTTTTGTTCCCCTGTCTTCCTTCCCTCCATCCAGCACATTGCCTATTCTTTCGCAAAAACCCCTACCCCTTCCACAATGAAGATCAGTACTCTTACCGGGCTGTTGTCCCTGGTGCCAGCACTGGTCCAAGCCGTCGCTGTTCCAACCGTGGCCGAGGACGAGCGCGGCGCGGTCCTGGCGCCACGCTTCCGGCCAGCATACGCCCCTGAGGCGCGCGACGAGTCGAGTCTCGTCTACGACGACAACGAGAAGCTGTTTCGCCGCAAGGGCGGTGGCGGCAGTGGAGGCCGTGGTGGTTCCAGCGGTTCCAGCGGCTCCAGCGGCTCCAGCGGTTCCAGCGGTTCCAGCGGTTCCAGCGGCTCGTCTGGCTCGTCTGGCTCGTCCAGCTCGGGCCGTGGTTCCTCGTCCTCTGGCAGCAGCGGCAGCAGCAGCAGAGGCAAGGGTTCGTCGTCGTCCAACAGCGGCGGCAGCACGACGACGGGCAGTGGCGCCGCGCGCGCGTACGGCGGCGGCGCCTACTACGGCGGCGGCGCGGCGGTGCCCTACGCCGCGGGCGCCAGGTCGCCGTCCGGGATCACGCCGTTGCTGCTGGGCGCGAGCGTGGGTGCGGCCGTCGGCGCGGCGACGTTCTGGCCGGGCCTGTGGTACCACCCGTTCTACTACTACCCGTACACGCACCCCTACACCTACTACAACCAGTCGGCGAAGCGCAACGACACGAACAACGTGGCGTGCGCGTGCGACGAGACGGCCGAGTGCGGCTGCGACGAGAACAGCAACTCGACATACATTACCAGCCTGATCGGCGACGGGTCGTACAGCGGGCTCAACAAGTCGCTGGTCACGGTGGGCGACGTCAACGGCACGACGACGCTGCTGATCAACGGCTCGCTGCCTAACGGCACGACGGCGTCGGGCGGCACGGAAAGCCCCAACGCGGGCGGCGGCAGCATGCGCGCGCTGCTGGAGCACGCCGGCTGGTGGCCGGTGGTGGCGACGGTGGCGGCCGTTGTGTATGGGTTGTAGGTGTTCAGAGCACAGCACGGTCTGGGGAAAAACATGATGACGGGAGATGGCAGATGGGAGATGCATGGTCTTTGACGGCGTTTAGGATACCCGGTGGCTTTTTTGTCTTTTTCTCAGTGACAGTCTTCTCGACATGACTTGTGTTATCCAAATAGTATATTTTTATTCAGGCTGCTGTAGATTGCTCGTTCTGCTGCTGTGCTTCCTGCTGCCGCTGCTGCTGCACCCAGTCGCCCAGCTGCCGCCAGATGGCCTCTTTCTCGGCGAGCGGCGGAAAGGCCGCCAGGCCGCTGGTGCTGGTGGCGACGAACAGGCGGGCGCCCTTCCAGTCCGGGTCGTCCGGGTTGTCCGGGTTGTCCGGGTTGTCCGGGTTGTCCGGGTCGTCGTCGCCAGGCACGTTCGCGCGCAGCCCAAAGTTCTCGCACTCGTCCTGCCAGCCGTAGTGGAAGGCGGGCCGCGGCCGCGACCCCGACCCCGGCCCTCCCCTGCCGCTGCCGTAGCGCACGCGCACGACGCTCTCCCAGATGGCCTTGCCGACGAGGCAGACGGCGGCGGGCCGCCAGCGGCGGGCCTTGGCCTCGAGCGTGGCGACGCCGGCGTCGAGCTCGGCGGGGCGCAGCTCGGCGCCGTTGCGCGAGGGCCGGGCGACAATGTTGGTGAGCCCGAGGCGGAACCGGGCGGGCAGCGTCTGGTCGTCGGCGGCGGCGCAGGGGGCGGGCCCGGGCGTGAGGCCGGACTGGTGCAGCAGGCGCCAGAAGCGGTTGGACGGGTGGGCGTAGGCGTGGCCGCAGCGGGCGGTCTGCAGGCCCGGGTTGAGGCCGACAAAGAGCACGAGCAGGCCCGGGCCGAGGGCGTCGGGCAGGCCGGGCAGGTGGGCGTAGGTGGCGGGGGGCGCGTAGCCGGAGGCCGGGCGGCGGCGGGTGCGGGCGCGGGCGCGGGCACGCTTCGTCGGCGAAGGCGAAGGCAAAGGCAGGTTTTCGCCGGGCTCATCGTTCTCGTATTCGTCGTGTTCGTCGTGTTCGTCGTCCTCCTTCTTTCGCTTGCTCGGCGGCACGGCCAGCTGGACGGCCAGCGCGCTGTCCCCCTCGCTCTCCTCTTCCTCCTTCACATCACCCGCCTCTCTGTATGCAAACCTGGACCGCAGCCGGCCGGCAAACGTCGGCAGCGGCGTCATGTCGTCGTCCCGTGGCGCCATGGCGGACGCAAAGAATCCCCAGAGAGCCGAACTGCCTTGGAAATCCGGCCTCTCTAGCACTCTGCCCCACCCTCGTCCAACGAGGCGGAGCCAGGGGCGTTGTGCGCTATATTTGGAACGTTGGGACCCGACCTGTGCCACTGGGCGGTCCCTGAGGAAACCCGGCCCCGCTAGAACTGCACCCCACGCTGGGCGATCTACGCAGTACTAAACAGGTCTGTTCCCGTTGTTGTTCCTTGGTTTTTCTCTCTCTCCTTTTCCATTGTCTCCTTTTCCTCTTCACCGCCATTCCTGCTTCGTCCTCCTCCTTCTCTACCACATACCACACTCGTTTCCAACAAATCCTCCTACAGAATGGCCTCCTCCGTCGACGTCGCCGCGCTGCGCGAGCGGTACACCAAGGCTGGCCAGGGCCATGTGTTTACCTTTTACGACCAGCTGTCGGCCGCCGAGCAGACAGCCCTGGCCGAGCAGCTGGCCGGCTTTGACCCGGAACGCATCAACGAGCTGGCCGACATTGCTTTGGGCAAGAAGGAGGCCGACGACAGCCAGGGCAAGGCGGCGGCCGCGCCGACAATCGAGCCGCTGCCGGCGTCGGCCACGGCCAGCATCCTCGACTCGGCCGCGGCGGACATTGCGGCGTGGCAGGCCGAGGGCCTGCGGCTGATTGGGCAGGGCAAGGTGGCGGTGGTGCTGATGGCGGGCGGGCAGGGCACGCGGCTGGGCAGCTCGGCGCCCAAGGGGTGCTACGACATTGGGCTGCCGAGCGGCAAGTCGCTCTTCCAGATCCAGGCGGAGCGGATCCGCAAGGTACAGGAGCTTGCGGCGGCAGCGGCATCAGAAACGACGACCAGCAGCAGCAGCAGCAGCAGCAGTGTCGTGCCGTGGTACATTATGACGAGCGGCCCGACCCGGGGGCCGACGGAGGCCTTTTTTGCCGAGCACGACTACTTTGGGCTGGACCGGGCCAACGTGGTCTTTTTCGAGCAGGGCGTGCTGCCGTGCATTGGCAACGACGGCAAGATGCTGCTGGAGAGCGCCGGGCGCGTGGCGGTGGCGCCGGACGGCAACGGCGGGCTGTACCAGGCGCTGGCGGCGTCGGGCGTGCTGGCGGACCTGGGGCGGCGCGGCATCGAGCACGTGCACGCGTACTGCGTGGACAACTGCCTGGTGCGCGTGGCGGACCCGGTGTTTCTTGGGTTTGCGGCGGCCAAGGACGTCGACATTGCCACCAAGGTGGTGCGCAAGCGCAGCCCGGCCGAGCCGGTCGGGCTGATCCTGCTCAAGAACGGGCGGCCGGACGTGGTCGAGTACAGCGAGATCGACGCGGCGACGGCCGAGGCGCTGGACCCGGCAGCGGCGGCGGCCGGCGACGCGCCCGTGCTCAAGTTCCGCGCCGCCAACATTGTCAACCACTACTACAGCGTGCGGTTCCTGCAGACGGTGCCGGAGTGGGCGCGGCTGCTGCCGCACCACGTGGCGCGCAAGAAGATTCCGTGCGTGGACCTGGCCAGTGCGGGTGCCGAGCCTGGGCAGGCGCCCGTGCAGCTGAAGCCGACCAAGCCCAACGGCATCAAGCTGGAGCAGTTTGTGTTTGACGTGTTCCCGCGGCTGCCGCTGGCGCGGTTTGCCTGCCTGGAGGTGCGGCGCGAGGACGAGTTCTCGCCGCTCAAGAACGCGCGCGGCACGGGCGAGGACGACCCGGACACGAGCCGGCGCGACATCCTGCGGCAGGGCGCGCGGTGGCTGGCGGCGGCGGGCGCGACGGTGGCGAGCGCGACGGGCGTCGAGGTGCCGCCGCTGGTCAGCTACGGCGGCGAGGGGCTGGCGGCGTACAGCGGCAAGACGGTGGCTGGGGAGACGCTGTAATGAATGGATTGCCTGTTTCTGCTTGTTTATACTTGGATGATGATCTAGGAAAAAAAAGGAAATTCATAACTGCTGAGGAACAGCAAGGACATCAAGAGAAAAAAAATGCTTCATCTCCACCAGGCAAAACCAGGTAGAAGGAAAGGCCCTACTTCTTTGCGTTGAGGAAACTCAGGTACGAGTTCCAGCCCAGGGACACGACGTTGACAAACAGCACGCGGTGCTCGAGCGGCACGACGGAGAAGTTGAGCATCTGCGCCGCCGGCCACAGCAGGTAGTTGGCGCCGAGGGCGCTGCCGTAGCTCTTGGCCAGCTTGTCGCGCGGCGAGCCGCCCTCGAGCACGGCCATGGAGCCGAGGAAGACGCCGATGAACACGGGCGCGAACAGGCCCTGGTCACAGGCGACGCGCGCCAGCATCGTGCGGCGCGGCGTGCTGAGCACGACGTGGCGCTGCAGCAGGCCGTACCACGTGGCCGCGGCCGGGCCGAAGACGCAGCCGCCGTAGAGGGCCATGCGGGCGGTGCGGGGGACGTCGTGGGCGGGCAGGGCGGCGGTGTCTCTGCCCTCGGCAGCGGCCTTGGCCTGGGCCACGCGGCGCTCGACCAGCTGCTGGGCCGTGATGTCGCCGGTGGCAAAGAGCAGGGCGGTGGTGATGCTCTGGGTGAGCAGGGGGCGGGCGGCCAGGCGGGCCTTGTACCTGGAGGGGGAGTCAGTGGTGGGTGGTGGTGGGAATGGTTATAGCAGCAGTTGGGAGAACGTACCAGGCCAGCACCATGGTGGCTGTGTGTTGCTGTCGTGAGGGGGAATCTGCAAAGATGTCGAAATCTCACGATGCTGAGGTCCAACGTGGGAGAAGAGCGAGAGACAAGCTGGAAACAGCAAAACAGCCCGGTCCGTGCGAAGCAAACAAGGTCACACAGGAAAATCCTGCTCTATGCGCTCTATCCGCTCGATCGGCTCGATCAAGCTGGAAAATCAAGGGCGGATGGCGGAAAATGGCCAACGGCTGGAACTCGCTCCTCGCCGCCCAGCCTTTTATACCCACCCACGCATCACAGGACCCAGGCGTGCAGAGGCATTATGACAAGACGAAATCGCACGCAGAAATTAAGAGAGAGAAAAAAAGACCCCCGGCGCTCCCCATGGGCCCAGACACGCATCCGCCCTATTCACGCACCGCCCGGCGGGCGCAGAACCACATTTCGCGACAGATGACCCGAGCAGGGGCGGTGAGCGCCGTGGGGAAACTGCAGTGCGGTGGAGCCGCGTGGGGTGGTGGAGGGGTGCATCTGCAGGGGATTAAAAGGTCGCTGATGGTTGGGGGATGTGAAGGCGCCAGTGAAAGGCACAAGACGAGAACAAAAGAACACCGAGAGAAAAGGATGAAACAAAAGATTGAAGTAGATTATGGACAGAAATAGACTTGTAAACAGAAAGAAATATTTAAAGAATTTAAAAAAAAAAAAAAAAAACCGCAAAGAAAAAAATAAAAATATAACAAGAATATAAAGAAAGAATAATCACCAACACGCCTTTGTCCAACCGCATGCAATCACTCCCAACGACAAAGAAACAATACAATCCCCAGGCTAACCACTCCCGGCGACCACGATGCTGCAGACACTGGCATTATATGGACGGGCAGCAGCCCAGGCACCTGCGCCGTGTCCTCAGCAACGACCCTTTTATCTCTCAACCGATACACAATGCCCCCCCGTGTGCAGAAGAAACGCGCCGTGTCCGGTGTGCCGTCCGGGCCCCTGCGACGGAGCCCGCGGCTTGCCGAGAAGCAGCGCCGGCTCGAGGAGGAAGTGCTCCGGCGAGCAGGTGCGGCAGTGCAAGCAACAGGAGTCCAGGCTGCTGAATCTGTTGTGATAGCACGGACTGCAGCTGCAGAACAGACAACTGAAACGAAGGAGGCCACAGAAGTGTCAGTCACGGAACCGCAGACAGAGCGTACCAAAGAAGCAGCACCGGATAGTGCAGAGATAGTGCAGACAGACCAGACAGACCAGACGTCCCAGGAATCAGCACAAACAACGGAAGCCAAGACAGCCCCGGCCCCGACAACCACCCCCCTCCTGCGCCTCGCTGCCGACACCCGTCCCGCCGCCGACTACCTCCAGAGCCTGCTGCCTGGCGGCCTCTTCTTCGGCTACGCCGCCGTGGCCGACGAGGACGACGATGAGGACGACACCCCGGTCGACGGCGAGCACCGCCCCATGGTCTGGAGCGTCGCCCGCGAGCAGGCCCTCCTGCGCGCCCACTGGGACGCCGACCGCGCCCGCCTGCTGCGCCAGCACCACCGCCTCGTCAGCCCCGGCGGCCCGGCCGGCCCCTACGGCCCCGGCCTGCTCGACGCCGAGCTGGGCCTGTGGGCCGTGCTGCAGCACCGCTTCCGCTGCGGGCTGGACGACCTGTTCCGGTACGGGCTGCGGCCGGATGGGGGGGCGGAGGGGGCCGGCGGTGCGGGCTCGGAGCCGAGCTCGCGGTCCGCCGAGAGAGCCGCCGCCGCCGCCACCCGCTACTGCCGCAAGCTCACCACCATCCTCGCCCACCCCCTCTGGACCCCGGCCGACCTGGCCGCCGTGCGCTGGCTGCTGCAGCGCGTCGTGCAGGCGCGCGTGACGGACGAGCGGTGCGAGGACGACGACGACGAGGACGACGCCGTCGTCACCCGCAACGACCACCCCGCGCCAATCGTGCCGCCGTACTCCTACAGCCGCCCGCCCTTTGTCGACACCGCGCGGACCTGGGCGTCGGCCGTAGACCGGCGGCTGAACGGCGCCGACGACGCTGCAGCAGCTGCTGCCGCCGCTGCCGAGGCCGAGCTTACCTGGTTCCTCTTCTCGTCCAACGTGCCGCGCGACCTGTATCTGCTCAGCTGCGTGCTCGACGACCCAGAGACCGACGCCGCCACGCTCGGCACGCGCACGAGCACGGCCGTGCTTGGTCATGCCAACGACGACGATGACGATGACAGCAACGACAGCGACGCGGATGACAACGACAACCCCGACCTCAGGCTCTTCCGCCGCCTCCTCCGCGTCCGCACCACCATCTGCGTCGGCGGCCTCGGCTCCGTCGACGAGCACGCCAACGCCAACTGCGAGATCTTCCAGCGCTACTCGCGCCGCCAGCAGGCCGACCGCCGCGCCCGGAAGGCTGCTGCCGCCAACGGTGCCACCGGAGCTGACGCTTCCCCCGACACATCCCCCGACGACCAAGTCCTGTTCCTGCTCCAGGAGCGCGACCTCGACCTGCTCATTGACATGATGGCCAGCCCGGACTTCCTCGACCAGACCGGCTTCGGCCCGCCCGCCCAGTACGCCGCCAACTTCGCCCACTACCACGCCATGTACGGCCGCGGCGCCGGCCTCGCCCACCCGTCCCACGCCGCGCCACCGACCTGCCACCTGTGTCTCATGGCCTTCCACAACGAGGCCGCCGACGACAGCGACGACGGCCACGACGACCACGACGGCGATCAGGACAGTGTCGGTCCCGGGCCCCTTGATGACGACACGGGCGGTGTCAACGGCGACAACAAGAAGGACAACAGCTCCTTCCAAGTCCCCGACCACGTCCACTACTTCCACCAGTACTATCTCCGCGACATCCCGCCCGAGAACGCCATCGACTGGCTCCTCGAACGCAAAGGCGCCTGGCTGCTGGCCGCCCGCCGCGAGGAGGCCATCTGGCGGGAGCGCCAGCAGCAGGACACCGAGGCGGGCATCAGCGGTGGCCGCGACGTCCCCGACATCCCGTCCTTCGACCCGTCGCCGCAAGCCCACCTCGACCGCGTCTTCTCGGATACGTCCCAGCTAGAAGCCCTCAAGGCCTGCAGGCGCGTTGGGGCTGCCCACGCTGCAGAGCGCTGGTGTTTTGGTTTTGGTGGTTAGACATGCATACGGTGCGCACAGCAAGGATGGAAAAACAAAAAAAAAGCAAGTGTATATGACGGCTGGACAATAGGAAACATATATAGAGGTACACCCAAAAAAAGAAAAGAGAGAGAAAAGAGAAGAAAATAAATTGATCGCCAGGCACATACAACACATTTCGTCGCTCCCTTGGGGGTCGTTGCTCTGGTTCTGGCCCGCCCGGCCTGCCGTCGTCGGCCAGACACCGCTCAAAAATGCTCTTTCCAGAACCGAAAGTTGACGTCCCGGCTCGACGCCGCCTCGGTCGCCTTCTTGATGCTTCGTGCTGCCGCCGACGGCCCGCAAAAGTACACACCCACGGTTGTCTTTGTGTTGCCCTCGAGCCCGCTGAGGTACGTCCGGTTCATGATGCCCTCGCGCATCGTTGTGAACAGACGCAAAAAGTCCGGCCGCCCAAAGTTCGTCCGCGACTTGAGCTCCGTCAGCGGGTCATAGTCTGCGCCCACCGAGTTCAGCATGATGTTCTGCGCCGTGTCGTGGTCCAGCTTTTGCGTCAGGTACGTGTGGATCTTGAGGAACTCCACGCCGTCGCTGCCCGGGATCTGCGCCGCGTTCGTCGACTGCTGCTCGAGCGACGACAGCAGTGTCTGGAACCACTCAAACGACGTTGTGTCCTTGCACACCCAGATAAACTCCACGCGCCGCAGCCGCGTCGGCGGGTTTGGCCCGTTGCGCAGATGCCAGATGTTCTTCAGAATCGACGCCCACGGCGTCACGCCGATGCCCGTTCCGATCAGCACCGCGATCTCGTTGTCGAACACATCCTCCGCCGGCGCACCGTACGGCCCGTCAATCCGCAGCCCCGGCATCTGCTGCCCGTTCACCAGCGCCACCTCGTACATGCCCATCGGGTCCACGCCGTCGTACAGCTTGGCCTGCGCACCACCCGCACCCACTGCGTCACCCAGCGCCCGCGTGAAGTCGCCCACCTGCCGCACGTGCACCGACACGTACGGGTCAAACGGACACGACGTGATCGTAAACGGATGCCACTGGTACTTGGACACCGACGGCACCTGCAGGAACAGCCACTGGCCGGCCTTGTAGCGGAAGGACGGCTTCGAAAACTGAATCTCGACAGCATCTGGAAGGGTTAGCACAGGAAGCCATGGATTGGTATGAAGACAGAAAAACTGACCATAGGGGTGGCGAACGACGCGCGTAATGCGCGTCTCGCGACGAGCGCGCACCTCGCGGTAGAGACGCTCAACAAGATAGAAGCCACCGGCAAACAGCTCCCAGCGCCAGCCCTCGTAGCCCAGGCAGTGCTGCCAGAAGGCATCACCGGCGAAGGGCGAAACCGCATCTGCCGTGTCGCGCACGAAGCACCCGACCGTGTGCGTGTACAGGCCGAGCATAAATGGGATAAACAGGTGGTGCGTGTACCAGAACGTCTCAAACGACTGCTGCCGAATACGGTGGTGTGCTGTCGTGTACATCAGAAGCATGCACAGCAGCATGATGTGGCCTGTGATGCCGCCGGGCTCGGTGTAGTGGATTTGCAGTGCCGTGACGGGGCGAACCTGCGACAACTCAACGTTGTAGAAGCTGCATACACGTTAGAAGAGAATACAGATAGATGCTAAACCGAGCAATACGTACTTGACGTAGTGGCCACAGGTGTGAATAATGGCAAAGATGAGAAGACTGTACGCCACCTGCCGATGAAACCAAATGTTCTCATCAAGCGGGAGGAAACGAAGTTTCGGCCGCACGATCCGCACAAGTGTGCGGCACACGGGGAGCAGGATCAGTGTGCAGTCCACTGACAGCACGAGACCGGCACCGCGCGAGATCCAAACGGAAAACGTGAGTGTGTTCAAGCCGGCCAGGCGAGGGTCTGCGGCTTGCTTGTGCCTGAAGTGGTTGTTAGCAAGTTGGCGAATAAAACCCTAGGGCTTTTACAACAGCCCCGACTCAACCCAGAAGAACATACCATCCATAGGCGAAAAGACCCCATTGCATTCCCCAGAACAAAATGTAAAATACCAGCTTGTTTGCTGTCATTTGACTCTTGATGAACTGAGCGGCACCCATCTTGACGGTTGCCGTCTAGCGACGCGAGACGACCGGGTCGGGCGTGAAGATGAACGGATAAAACTCAAGTGGCGGTTTCTCGTGGAAGTCGGTGCGGATGCCGTGAGTGATTTGATGGGAGGTAATCTTGGTGGCAGAGTTTGCGTATCGGCGTCGTCGAAGTCTCCAGGACTCTGATAAAATGAATACAAACGAAACGAAAGTAGGAAAAAGAAGAACGCTTAAGAAATAAAAGGGAATGAACGAAAGGGTATAGAAAAGGAGTGATCTGAGCCAGCAGGATGCCAAGAAAAGAACCAAGAACGCAGGAAAAGAAAAAAAGAAAGAGGAAGTGGACAATTTGCGGCGAAGAAGAAGAAAAGGAGGATGCAGTGTTTTGAAGACTCTTAGCGGCTGGGGAAGAGGAGAGTCGTAGTCAGGCAGCGTATAGTCAGGGGGTTGCGACGAAGGTGCTGCCGGGTGTAAGTAGCAGCGGGCGAAGGAAGGTAGCACGAAAGGGAGAAAGAAATATCCGGTTCTATGCCAACAGCCGGACGTCTTGAAACCCCCCCGGATGTTGATGGTAGTATGCTTTTGTGGGATTGTGGTTGCAACCGCTCGACAAGGGACCAGGCAGCCGGAATGGGCTATAAGACGAAGCCGGGCAGGATAACGTATGACACCCGCTGCAAGATCGGAAGACGAAGGACAGAGAAGAATAGAAGGCAAGAAAGACAGCCGGACACGGGAGTTGGGGAGGAGCCCACAACGCTTGGCCAGGGGCCCCTAGACAAGCTTTTTCGGCTGCGGATCAGACGCGAGAGCCGTTTCGCAATGGTCAGGACCCGGCACCACACGAAGGACGGGGGGCGGCGTTGAGACGATGCGTGTCTGGGAGACGGTCGGGCGAGGGGTGCTCCCGGCGGGCTGCGGCACAGCGTGGGTGTGTGCGTGTTTCGGCTAAGACAGGGGGGTGGGGGGGACTCCGTAGGAAAGTAAATAGAGACAGAGCTGTCAATCGGGGTTCATGATGCAGCGCAAGGACAATGAGATTGGCGTCAACGAATTCAAGACGTCAAAAAAGAAGAAAACGACGTTGGAAAAGAACAACGAGCCCGGGAAAGAGAGAAAGGACGTTGTGGGCGGCATCGTGGTAGAAAAGGAAGGCACGCATGGCCCCGGGCGGCGATTGGTTGGCTGTGGGCGGCTGTCACCTAACACGGGCGCTTAACCAGCAGCGGTACATCAAGCCACACCATATTGCAGGCGGCACAGAAGTATCTATTTTGGGACCAGGAACACACCGCTGCTAGCGTGGTCTGTCTATAACACGACTGGCCAATCAAAAGCCTTATTCTCTCACAGAGCTCTCGCGCTTTGCTAAACTGGGCGCTCTCTCCACCGGTCCCTCTCGTTCCGTCAACGAGAGGACTCTCGATCTGGCACATGGCCTCATACCATGGGACGGAGAGTGACGTCTGACCGCTTTAGGGAAGAGTTTACGGAGCACGGAAGCAGATTGCGAATCTCAACAGGCCATGAGCAGCAGGCCGGCTCTGGATTCCTGACACGGCTGGCTGTTGGAGTAAGAACGGCTTGTGGGATGCTGCAAGGAGCCACGATGCGCCGCAGCAGAGGAGGCCATGAAGGTGAGGCGTGCATACGTCTCTTGAAGAGTACCTTACACCACGAAAGACTTGGAACAATGTTTAGAAACCCCTTCGCTTCTCAAGTCGTTGCTGGAGCTGCTGCTGCGCTGAGCTGCTGGTGAATTGGCGCCTTCGGCGCAAGGCGACAAAATGCGGGGGCAAATCTGTGCCTCAGGCACCATTTAGCTCCAACCCCCTTCTCACGTAGCGGGATCGACGCGTTCGAGTACCACGCGACGCGCCTTCAGACGACAACGCGCAATTCCTGCCAACCGTTGTGCCTGTTTGCTCTGCATCCAACGAGTAGGTTGCTCTGCATGCGCATTATTTAACATGACGTCCTTTTTCTCGTCGTCGCTATTCGGCCAGGCCGCGGAGGCCACCCATACCGCGCCAGTGCCAACGAGTGCCATGTAAGATACGTTGCAGGCGGAACAGAAAGGGGGGAGCGGTGACGGATCTTGCGCGGGCTGCGCGCATTAGACTGGATTTTGGGCTGTTTGCTTTCTGTTTGCTTGGAAGACCACCGATAGAAACCAGCCAGCTAACACTGCCCACAAAAGCAGCATGTCGGAGACCGAAACACGAGAGAATGCGCCACTGGCTGCAGGACCAGTCTCTCCACCGAAAGCGACTGTTGAGGATGCCAGCGACAACACACCCGAGGATACGGCAGCGGACGATCCGGTGCCTTTGGTTGTCAGCGACATTCTGTACCCTCCCCGGGAACCGAGCCCTGCGAGGGAGACACCGGCGGCCATGGCCAGCACAGAGGTCGCAAAACAGGACGAGAGCAAGCGCGAGGACGTCACAAACGGAACGGGCGAGGACGCCACAAAAGACAAGGGCGAACCAGAGCGCGTTGAGGAGGAGGCCAAAGAAGACGACAAAGAGGCCGAGAAAGACGATGTTAAAGGCGATGATGCCGAAAAGAACGACGATGCAAACGACGACGACAGCGACGACAGCGACGCAGTTTCTTCCATTGCCGACTACCGGGCTAGCCCGGCCCCCGAGCCGCCGGTGGAGCCCCGGCCATTGCCCCGTGCCGGCGCGAAGCGCAAGGCGAATGGGCCCCCAGGCAGCGCGACACCCGCCCGCAAACGAGGCCGGCTGGCTCAAGCCGCGGCAACACCAACGGCGAAGAAGACGGTCAAGACGCCAACGGGACGGAAGCCCGGCAGGCCAGCGGCGTTATCAGCAGCAGCGCGCAAGAGCGTCGCTGCGCCCTCGTCGTCGCAGTCCCTGTCCGGCCGCCAGGCATCGCTGGCAGCAAAGAAGCTGATGGAGACGTCGGTGCCGAAGCGGGCCGCTGCCTCAGCCGCAAAGGCCGCGCTGGAAGCAGGCGCTGTCAAGCGCACCCGCCGGCCAGCCGGCGAGCCGAGCAAGGTTGCCGAGGCGAAGGGCACAAAGTCGCGCGGTGCAAAGGCCGCGGTGACCAAGGGGGCGGCCAAGACCGCAGCCAAGACGGCACCAGCCAAGAAGGCGGCGGCCAAGACAGCAACCAAGACAGCAACCAAAACGGCAACCAAGACGGCAACCAAGACGGCAACCAAGACGGCAACCAAGACGGCATCGGCCAAAGCGCCCAAGACAAGCGCAAAAGACGACGCGGACGACACACCAGAAGAGTACGTGGTCGAATCGATCATGGCGACGCGCAAAAACGCAAAGACAAAGGAGATGGAGTATCATATCAAGTGGGCGGGCTATCCCAAGAGCCAGAGCACGTGGGAGCCGCGGGACAACCTGACGGGGTGCGAGTCGCTTCTACGAGCATTTGAGAAGGCCAGACGGACGTTGAAGAAGTAGTGAGGCAAGGGGACGGGAACAGCTGGTGATTCTTTTGTACAAATATAAGGTCATGATGGGAGTACGGGGGGAACAGGGCAGGACAGGCAGGACAGGGTAGGCAGGGCAAGGTCTGTTCTTCCATGGTTTGATTTTGACTCTTTTTTTTTTTTTTTCTTGTTCGCCGGGTCTTCGGTTCCCAGTAAAAGACTGCTGCCATTGCAAATCCAGCCTGTTCAAAAAAGACAAAACGAAAGTAAACAGTGCCGCATGTGGGCGGACGAGGCTGCCCCACAAAAAATCTACAGACTGGACGAGCACCCCGCCAGCCCTTTCTCGTCAACGCCCTGCCCAGCCAGCAAACGAGGCAACCTCCTGACCGAGCCCGACTATGCACCCTGCTCTTCCGCGCCTGCAGAACGCTCTAACCGAACACGCGGCGCCATGAACTTTGCGATCGAGGTGCCCGGCGAGGCGGCGCCGCTCGGCCTGGCCGATCTGTGCAAAGCCCTGCAGGCCGGCACCTCCAACGACACGACGCAGCGGCAGGCGGCGTCCAAGCAGCTGGACGCGTGGCAGACGCAGCCCGAATTTTTCTATTCGTTGCAGGTGCGTGTATTGCTCTTATGCCACTCGGCTATGGCTGCTGACCCCTTGCCCAGTCCGTCTTCCTCGACCGCTCGCTGCCCTACCAGGTCCGCTTCCTGGCCATCATCCTGCTCAAGAACGGCGTGGACCGGTCCTGGCGGACGGCACCGCACGTCAAGAGCGGCCTCAAGCCCGACGAGAAGGCCCGCATCCGCGCGCGCCTGTTCCAGGGCACCGTCGACGAGGACGACCGCGTGCTGGCGCTGCACAACGCGCTGGCGACGGCCAAGATTGTGCGCATCGACTACCCGCAGGAGTGGCCCGAGGCGCTGCCGGCGCTGCTGGACCTGCTGCGGCGCGTGCAGGACGGCAGCAGCCCGGCACAGCTGCACGGCGTGCTGCTCGTGCTGCTGCGCGTCGTCAAGGAGCTGAGCACGGCGCGCCTGCGCCGCTCGCAGACGGCGCTGCAAAAGGTGGCCGAGGAGATGTTCTACGTGCTGGCCGGCGTGTACACGGCGCACACGGCGCAGTGGACGGCGTCTCTGCGCAGCGGCAGTGGCGGCGACACCAACACCAACCCCGACACCAACCGCGCCATGGCCATTAGCCTCGTCGCGCTCAAGGTGCTGCGCCACCTGGTTGCCAGCGGCTTCGAGCACCCGCACCGCGCCAAGCTGGTGGTCGAGTTCTGGTCGCTGTCGCAGACGCAGTTCGACGAGTTCCTCGGCTACGTGCGCCCCGGCGCGGCCGTGCCCGCTGCGTACCAGGACGTCGTCGGCAAGCACCTGCTCAAGTTTGCCAAGATGCACATGGACATGTGCGACGGGCACCCGGCCAGCTTTGCGGCGCTGCCCAACTGCGTCAGCCTGGTGCGCGCGTACTGGGGCCTCGTGGCCAACTTTGCCGAGGTGTACAAGGAGTCGAGCGGCCTGCGGCAGACGTCTGACGGCGGAGGTGGCGGAGAAGCATCGTCCACCAAACTCGAGGGCCCGCTGCTGGAGCGGCTGGCGCTGCGCGGCCTGCTGCTGCTCAAGAGCTGCATCCAGATGGTGACGCAGCCGCTGCAGACGTTCCGGTACCGCAGCGAGGAGGCGCAGAAGGAGCGCGACCAGGGCGTGCAGCTGGTCAAGACGGAGCTGTTCACGGACGCGTTCCTGCTGCAGGTGGTCGAGGTCATCATCTCCAAGCTCTTCCTCTTCCGGCCGTCCGACCTCGAGGCGTGGGAGGAGGACCCAGAGGAGTGGGAGGCCCAGGAGAGCGAGGCGGGCGCGGCGTGGGAGTGGCAGGTGCGGCCGTGCGCGGAGCGCGTGTTCCTCAGCCTGCTGATCCACTACAAGGAGCTGCTGGCGCCGCCGCTGCTCAACTACTTCCACAGCGCGATGCGCGACGACGCCGACCTGCTGACCAAGGAGGCCGTGTACACGGCCATGTGCAACGCGGCCGTGGCCATGGACAAGGCGTTTGACTTTGGCGGCTTCCTGACGACGACGCTCGTCAAGGACGTGCAGGTGCGGGGGCCGATGGCCAAGATCCTGCGGCGGCGCGTCGCCATCCTGCTGGGCGCGTGGCACTTTTACGAGCTGCCCGACGCGGCGCTGGCGCTGTCGTACTCGCTGTACGCGCACCTGATCAACAAGGACGACGCGGCCAACGACGAGGTGGTGCGGCTGACGGCGACGCGGCAGCTCAAGGCCACGGTGGACGACTTCCAGTTCCGGGCGGCGCTCTTTGAGCCGTACGCGCCGGCCGTCTTTGACGGGCTCGTGGAACTGCTGCAGGAGGCCGAGGCGGACGAGACCAAGCTGGCGGTGCTGGGCACGATGCGCAACTTTATCGAGCGCATGGAGACGATTGCCGCGCGCTTCAGCGACGGCGTGCTGGCCGCGCTGCCGGCCGTCTGGGCCGCGGCCGGGCCCGAGTCGTACATGATCCAGCAGGCCGTGCTCAGCATCCTGGCCACGCTGATGATGGCGCTGGGCCCGGCGTCGCAGCAGTACCACGGGCTGGTGCTGCCGCTGATCGCCGACGCCATGACGCCCAGCTCGCCCGTGCACCAGTTCCTCTTCGAGGAGGCCGTCGAGCTGTGGTCGAGCGTGCTGCACCAGGCGGCGGCGCCGCTGCCGGCCGCGCTGACGGACCTGCTGCCGATGGCGCTGCACGTGCTGGACTACGACTCGCAGATGGTGCAGACGGTGCTCGCGATCCTGGACGCGTACGTGGTGCTGGCGCCCGAGGCGGTGCTGGCCGAGCCGCTGCGGCGGCCGCTGCTGGCCGGGCTGGGCAGCGCCATGGAGTCCAAGAAGTGGGAGCACGCAAAGGCGGCGGCGGGCACGGTGCGGCGCACGGTGTGCGCGGCAGAGCGGCTCGGCGGCACCGAGGGCGTGTCGGTGGTGGCGCGCGACCTGCTCGAGACGGGCCTGGTGCCGCGCATCCTGGAGCGGCTGCACGGGGCGTGGGAGGCGCACCAGACGACGGGGCCCAAGGCGAAGCGCAGCCCCGTGAGCACGACGACGGCAACCGAGTACGTGGTGCTGCTGAGCCGGCTGGCGCTGGCGGCGCCGGCGGTGCTGGTGGAGCTGCTGGCGTCGGCGGCGGGCGGCGACGTGGCGGGCGTGTGGCGGTGGCTGGCGGACGAGTGGTTCGGCAGCGTGGACAGCATCGGCAACCCGGAGCACGGCAAGGTGGTGTGCCTGGGGCTGACGCGGCTGTGCGAGCTGCCGTCGCCGGTGCAGGAGCTCGTGCTCGGGCGGCTGCAGGACTACTTTGCGCTGTGGACGAGCGCGGTCGTGGACGCGCAGGGCGACGCGACGCGGCCGGACACGTACGTGTGGGACGGCCCGCCGCCGCCGACGGCGTACGACACGCCGCTGATGCAGGCGGACAGCGCGTTTGCCGCCAAGGACGCGGTGCACACGGAGACGACGTACGCCTTCATCCTGCTGCGGCTGCAGGACCTGATGGCGCGCGTGGGCGGCGAGGCCGCATTCGAGGCCAACTGGCTGGTCAACGTCGACCAGGACGTGCTGAGCGGCTTCCGGCAGCTCACGGTTCCGCGGCAGCAGGAGTAGGTATGGACAAACGTTTGTGTTTTTGCTGGTTTTCGTATTCAAGATGGCGCACATGGCAGGAAATACAGACAGATTCGCTACAGCTTGCTCGTCTCCTCCGGCGGGACCTCGACAATGACCTTGCCCCAGGTCTCGCGGCCGCCGAGGGCCTTGAGCGCGGCCGGCACGCGGTGGAGCCCGACAAAGTCGGTGCCGGGCGCCGCGAACACGGTCGGGCGGAAGGTGCCCTGGGCGATGAGGCGGAACAGGCCCTCCCAGACGACCGGGATGGCGGTCGGCTCGTTCTTGGTGTAGGCGCCCCAGTGGATGCCGACGAGGCTGATGTTCTTGAGCAGCACCTTGTTCATGGCAACCTTCTCGATGGTGCCGGAGGCGAAGCCGACGACCAGGATGCGCCCGCTCCAGGCGGTGCACTTGGTGCTGCGGTCGACGAGGCCGACAGGGTCGTAGACAATGTCGACGCCGCGGCCGCCGGGCGTCAGGCGCCGCACCGTGTCGGGCCAGTTGGGGTCGGCCTTGTAGTCGACGACGTAGTCGGCGCCGTACGCCTTGGCCACGTCCTTCTTGTGGGCGGTGCCGACGGTCGCGACCACGGTCGCGCCGAACGCTTTGGCGACTGGGGTGTGTGTCAGAAGACAAAAGGAACCGATGGGGAAGAAGGCAGCGCCACTCACTCTGCACGGCAGCCAGGCCAACGCCGCCGGCGGCCGCATGCACCAGCACCCAGTCGCCCAGCTTGATGCCCGCGCGCAGCACCAGCGCCGTGTAGCTCGTCGTCGCCGTCACGTACAGGCCGGCGGCCTCGGCAAACGACCAGCCCGGCGGCACGGGGCACAGGGCGTCCTCGGTCACGCACACCTTGGTGGCGTAGGCGCCCTGGGCCGAGCCGAACACGCGGTCGCCGACGGAAAAACGCGGCCGCCGCTGCACGGCGTCAGGGCCGCCGGCGCCCTGCGGCGTGGCCAGCACCACGCCGGCAAACTCGGCCCCAGCCACCCACGGGAAGGCTGTCAGTCAGAACGGGCGGGCTCAGCGTGGTTTCAACGTGTGTCTGTGAGGAGGTAACTGGAAACTTACGTGGCTGGTTCTGATACTTCCCCTGGATCTGGAGAATGTCAAAAAAGTTGGCGGCGGCCGCGTGGACAGCAACCAGGTACTGGTCCGGGGCCGGGCGGGGGTCGGCGACGGTCGCGACCACTAGGTCCTCGGGGCCCTTGAGGGGAAGGGCGGTCAGTCGGGGCCGGGAACGACAGAGCGAGCGCTTCGACTCACCTTGACGTATTGGCTGACCTGGATTGCCTTCATGGTGCGCGAGGAAGAATCTGCAGCGGTGAAAGTTGAAAGAGGAAACCGCGGACCCCGTCCCTGGACCAACTGCCGTCTTATAAGACCGGTGTGCCTCGGCAGCCGCGAAAGTCCCCCAGTGCTTGTATGCGGGCGTCTCGCGAAATCGCATTGCTGCATGTGCCCGTTTCGCGGTCACGGGGGCGGTCACGTTTGCGTAGCGGCAAGGCGACGCACTCGCTTCTACCTGATTCGTCGGGGTTCCAGCCTGCACGCACGACCGCTGCCCCTCTGTCCTCATCGGTCTTTGGCATCCACTTCCTTTCTGCTTGTCGCATCGCCACCTGCCCATCCCGCATCGAACAGACAACCCACACTGCTTGTCTGGTCCTCCGGCCTGCCCCTCCTCCTCTTCGTCTTCGACCTCCTCGACCTCCTTGACCTCCTCCCCCTCAACGTCGATCATGTCTGACGGCGCTGACGGCGCCGACGGCTCGGCTGAGCCGCAGGTGACGTTCAAGGTCAAGACGTCGGGCGACGGCCTGCACACGATCACGATGCCCGAGTCGGCAACGGTGCTGGAGCTCAAGACCAAGCTGGCCACCGAGGCGTACGAGAACATTGCCGTCGAGCGCCAGCGCCTGATCTACTCGGGCCGCGTCATGAAGAACGACGACACCCTGGGCTTCTACAAGATCAAGCCGGGCAACACGCTGCACCTGGTCAAGAGTGCGGCCAGCAACCACCCGCCGGCAGGTGCGGGTGCGGCGGCGGCGGGCGCGGGCGCGTCCGGCTCCGGCACCGTGCCGCCGGCGATTCCCGCCAACATGGCCGCCGGCACGCCGGCGAACAACCTGCTGGCCGGCCTGACGGGCGCGCGGTTTGCCGGGCAACCGCTGCCAAACGCATCGCTCTTTGGCCCTGACGGGGGGGTATGTCCCTTCTCTTCTCTCTCTCTCTCTCTCTATTCTGCCTGCCCGTTCCTCGCTAACAACCAGCTCGTTATGCAAAACGAGGACGACCTCTCCGAGATGATGGCCAACCCTGCCATCGCCCAGTCGGTCAACGAGGCGCTCAACAACCCGTCCTTCCTCGACTTTGTCATCGACAACAACCCGAACCTGCGCAACATGCCGAATGCCCGCGAGCTGCTGCAGTCGCCCATGTTCCGCTCCATGCTGACGAACCCCGAGTCCCTGCGCATGATGAGCCGCATGCGCCGCGCCATGGCCGGCCAGGAGGCCTTCCCCGCCCCGGGCGCGACCGACACCACCCCGGCCGACGCAAATGCGGCACCGGCGGCCGGCGCCGGCAACGCGGCCGCTGCAAATCCGTTTGCCGCCTTCAACCCGTTCCTGTTCATGCCCCCTGGTGCTGGTGCTGGCGGTGCCGCGGCCAACCCGTTTGCGGCGTTCTTCCCGCCGGCTCCGGGTGCGGGCGCGGGTGCGGGCGCGGGTGCGAACACGGGCGCGGCAGCAACACCAGGCAGTACGGGCGCTACAGGGACGACAGGAGCCGCAGCTGGTACCACTGGTACCACCGGCACCACCGGGGCTGCGGGAAGCGACGCCGGTGCGGCCAACCCGTGGGCGGCCATGTTTGGCGGCGCCGGCGCCGCTGGCCTGCCGCAGGGCTTCCCGCAGATCACGCCCGAGATGATGCAGCAGGCGATGCAGATGCTGGGCGGCGGCGCGGGGGGTGCGGGCGGCGCGGGCGCGTTTGCCAACCCGTTCCTGGGCGGCGGCCTGGGCGGCGGCGCGGCGGCGGCGCGGGACACGCGGCCGCCCGAGGAGATCTACGCAGAGCAGCTGCGGCAGCTCAACGACATGGGCTTCTACAACTTTGAGCAGAACGTGGCGGCGCTGCGGCGGAGCGGCGGCAGCGTGCAGGGGGCGATCCAGCATCTGCTGGGCGACTGAGCAGGACGATTCTGTGAAACGGGCACGAAGAGGCCCCGGGCACCGCAACGCAGGCGTGCGCGGCTGGCGGACGGGAGTGTTAGCGAGACAGGACAGCTATAGCAAAACAACGACCAATTCAGCGTACCAGCGACAGGAACTCGCATGTGATGGATGCAGGTCGTGAAGCAAGGGGATGCAGGCCGAGAAAGACGGGCCAGTTTGGGCGGACATAAAAGTGGGTCCACTGGCCAGCGCTTCTGGACCGCGATCGTCGCCGACGACGGCATTCACGGCGTCTCTGCTGCCACCCACGTCTGCCCTGTCTTGCGTGCGAGCCCGGTCCACCATGACAATCCATGGCATATTCTACGCGCGGTTTCTGCCGCAGGATGGTGTGTCTTTTTGTGCCTAGCTGTGCCTGCTGTTGCTCCCACTCACGATGACCCCAGGAACAAAGATCGTGGCCCAGAGCCCGCCCGGCTGCATAGTGCCAGCGGCGGCGGCCGACGAGAGCGATGTCGAGCCGGATGCGGGCCCGGGTGGACAATATGGTCCTCACGACGAGGACAGCAATGCGAACAAGGAGGATGATGACAGCGACAGCGACAACGACGCAGCCCCATCACAACCACCACCACCACCACAAACGACGACGACGACGACGACAACCGCCGCGCCCGCCGCCAGCAGCAGCAGCACCGGCACCCTGCCACCACAGCATCATACTTCCAGCAGCCAGAATGGGGCCGCTGCCGCTGCCGCCGCCGGCAAGACCCCGCGCGCCGCCCCGCGCGGCAAGGCCCTGTTCGACTTTGACGACATGCAGGAGTACATCATCCCGCGGCCCGTCTTCTTCAACCGCTACGTCGCCGCCCGCGACCCCAGCGGCCGCTATGCCGTGCTGGGCCTGCCCGTGGCGCTGCGCGACGCCAAGTACCAGCGCAACGAGTTCATCTTCAACTTTGGCATCGTCGTCGACGCCGCCGACGAGCAGGGGCCCTACGAGCGCGTCGTGCGCCGCCTGGCGTCGACGTTTGCCGAGATGGAGCGGCAGAACGCCTTTCTCAGCCTCGAGGAGCTGCGGCAGCAGCACGGGTGCGGCGGCGGCGGCGGCGGCGGCTATGGCGGCCCCGGCGGGTTCGCCCGGCGAGGCGGTGACAGCAGCCTCGGCGGCAGCGGCGTCGGTGGCAGTGGCAATGGCAGTGGCGGTGGCAGTGGCGGTGGCGGCGGCGGCAGCAGCAGCGGCACACCGACAGTCGTAAACGCATCCGGCGCAGCACCGTCCTCCTCCTCCGCCGCTGGCAGCACAACCAGCTCCAACCTCGGCGCCATGCTGGGCCTCGGCGCCAGTCTGCTGTCGAGCCAGACTCTCGGGCCAGGGTCCGGTGCCGGCGGCAGCGGTGCCGGCCCAGCGCCCGGCCCCGGCGTGTCGCCCGGGCTGACCGACAGCGGGGTCGGCAGCAGCAGCCTGGGCAACATTGACGACTTTCTCGACCAGCGGCGGCGGCACGCGACCCAGTCGCCGCCGCACAACCGGCAGTCGACGCCGACGACGGCCACGCTCGGCTCGCTGGGCACGGTGGCGGCGCACGACGGCGCGGTGCCGGGGCCGTACCACCGGCGGTCGATCCAGAGCCTGCTGGAGATCATCAAGGAGGACCTGAATCTGTACGGCGAGTGCATGATTCCGGTTGGTGCGTCACCCTGTTTTTTATCCCTTTTCCTTGATATTTCGTTCGCTCTAACCCCCCAGACGACGCAAACATCATCAACATGAAGCTTTTCCCCCAGCACCCCAGCCCGCCCGTCGTCGAGGGCTGGCACGTGCCCGTGCCCAAGATGCGCCTCGCCGACGTGGTCGACCCGTCGTGGGACCTGACGCTGCAGCGCGTCATCGCCCACATGGACGGCGTCTCGGACGTGCGCCGCATCGCCATCGAGGCCGACGTGTCGCTGGACCTGTGCCGCGCCGCCCTGCGCCACCTGCTGTACTACGACACCATCCTGCTGCTCGACATGTTCTTCTTCGGCTCGTGCTACGCGCCGCGCCCGGGCATCCACGACTTCATCGCCAACGTCGACGGCATCGTCGACGAGTGCGCCCGCTACGTCTGTCTCGGCGGCTGGGCGTACGGCGACGAGACCGAGAGCGAGAGCGAGGACAAGAGCGACCGGGCCGACGACGACGACGACGACGACGACGACGACGATGATGACGACGACGGGAATGGTGCAGCACGCCGCGCGAGAAGGAGGGCCCCCCGCCACCGGCGCCGCCGCCGCCGCCGCCGCTCCCGGCCCACGCGCGTCAGCAACTTCGACCTGATCCGGCTCATGACCAGCTTCTGCGTCGGCCGCACCGTCATCGAGTGGCTCAAGAGCCACGCCGACGCCGGCTTCGACGTGCTGCACTACGTCGACGTGCGCCGCCTCGTGCAGTTTGGCGTCATCAAGGGCCTGCTGTACCGCGTGCACAAGTACGTCGTCTCCAAGCAGTACCTGGCCGCCCTGGTCACGGGGCAGGCCCGGCCGGCCGCAGGCGATGGCGAGGACGAGGACACCACGACAACAACGACGCCCGCCGCGCGCCCGGCCGCCGACCCCCTGCAAAAGTACACCGACGGCCAGCACACGTTCGACCAGATCATCACCGAGCAGAACATCACCGAGGTCGAGCTGATTGAGCGGCTGAAGCGCATGCCGCTGCCGGCGGGCGATCTGAAAATCCTGCACCGTTGACGAGAAAAATACAAAGAGTGGCTATATGTCTTTATCGTACACATTTATGTCTTCTTCTCCGCCTTCTCTGCCTCCTCCTGCCGTGCCAGCTCCTTGCGCAGCTCCGCCTCCAGCCGCCGCACCTGCGCCGACTTGGCGTCCGGGAACACCAGCCGCCCGTCGGCCGGCTTCTCGCCCGTGGCGGCCGCCCGCGCGGCGGCGCTGCCGTCGCCCGACGCCGCCGCCGCCTTGAGCGCCTGCAGCTGCTCGCGCAGCTGCCGCGTCTTGCCCGTATACGGCTCGCCCGGGTACGTCCGGCCCGACGCCTTCCACTCCTCGTCGCTGACAATCTCAATCACCCGCACGTTGTGCCGGCCCTTGCGCAGCACCATGTACTTGTCGTCGATGATAAAGTTCTTCGTGTCCTGCGGGTACCACAGGTGCACCGGCGTGTAGTCCACCTGCGTCAGCAGCATGCCCTTGTTGCGCGCCGCGTTCTGCCCCGGCGCCGCGCCCACGTACGCGCCCTTTTGCACCGCCAGCCGGTTGCCCTCCGACACGCTCTTGACCATGCCCGCCGCATACAGGATCCGCGCCACCCGGCCCGCCTCAAACAGCGACCGCGGCAGCTGCATGTCCACCCGGGGGGCCGTGTTGGCCGTCACCGGGTGTGTCGTCGCCGTTGCGTCTTCCGGTGTGCTGCCGACGCCGGCTGCCTCTGCTCCTGCCGCTGCCTCTGCTCCTGCATCTGCTCCCCCCTTCTTGCCGTACGCCGCCCGGTGCTGCGCCTGCGCCTCGTCCGCCTCCGCCTTGCCGTGCACCAGCAGCACCACCTCGTACGCCAGCGCGTGGTGCGCCGGCCGCTGGCTCGGGTCCGCCTCGTGCTCCGCCAGCAGCGCGTCGATGCGGTCCAGCGGCAGGAACGTAAACAGCCGCAGCAGCGACGGCAGGTCCGCGTCCGGCCGCCGCATAAAGTAGCCGTACAGCTCAAACGTCGGCGTCTGGAACTTGTCCAGCCACACCGCGTTGCCCGCGCTCTTGCCAAACTTGGCCCCCGAGCTGTCCGTCAGCAGCGGCACCGTAAAGCCCACCGGGTCGTGTAGCGGGCCCTCCGGCAGCCGCGCCGCCGGGTCCGGCTCCGACGCCCGGATGATCTTGAACGCGTCCACCCCCGTCACAATGTTGCCGTACTGGTCCGACCCGCCAATCTGCATCTGCACCCCCTGGCTGCGGAACATGTGCCACCAGTCCCACGCCTGCATCAGCGGGTAGCTGAACTCGGCAAACGACACCCCGTCGCCCTGCTGCATCTTGCGCTTGACCGTGTCGCGCGACAGCATCGGCCCGATCCGCAAGCCCGCCCCCAGCCGCTGCAGCACCTCCAGCATCGGCAGCTTGTTCCACCAGTGCCCGTTCTGCAGCACCCCGCGCCGCCACGCCCACGTCTTGCGGTACCCGTACCGCCGCGCCTGCTCGTCCACGTTGAGCCAGATCTTCTTGAGCTGGTAGTGGATCTTGACCATGTTCATCGCCACCGTGCTGCTCGCCATCGTGTCCCGCGTCGTCAGCCGCCCCGACGGGTCGCCAATCTTGGCCGTTGCGCCCCCGATCAGCGACACCGCCCGGAACCCGTGCATGTACATCCAGAACAGCGGCATCAGCGGCAGCAGGTGGCCCACGTGCAGCGACGGCGCCGTCGGGTCAATCCCCACGTACGCCCCGATCCGCTTCTCTGTCAGCAGCTCCCGCACACCCTCTCGCGTCCCCGCCACGTCCTTGACGTAGCCGCGCTCCTCCAGGATGTCCCACATCGCCTTGGCCTGGCCGGCCTTGATCAGCTCAGCCCGTTCCTTCCATTCGTCGTCCGCTGCGTCAATCTTCGCCTGGTACTTGGGGCCGTACTTGGCAAAGGCCTTGCCCGCGACGTGTCGCCGCTGCTGCTGCTGTGGTTGCTGCTGTGACTGCTGCTGCAGCTGCTGTCGTTGCCGTGGCCGTCCAGGCTGCTGGGACAAAATCTGCGCGCATTGCCGGCATATGTGGGCGCCGGGCCGTCGCCATTGCCGTACACTGGCTGTCGAAAGGAACGACATGTCGAGGGGCCGTACGTCAAACGTCCTGCTCTCGTGTGCTGTTCGCGATCTGCAGTCTCCGAGAGCTTTGCCGGAGGTTCTCAGAACTTTTTCTGACCCACCCGTGTCGCTAGCGCATTATATTACTAATATCTTACTCATTTGACGTTTTAGCGTAAGATACCCCACACTCCCGGATAATTCATCTTCCCTCCGATATGCGGGCCCCCGGGCCAATCAAGCATGTGCGAATTCTCATCCTCGGCCAGACAACATGGGGAAGGCGCCAGTCTCGGCTCCCGGCTTCTTCCTTTTCGTTGTCCCTTGGCATCGTCGATACGCAAAATCCCTTCCTACCTCCCACCCCGGCAACGTCGACGTCCACGCACCGCACGCTCCTTTCGCCTTTCTGCACCCTTACTCGTCAATTCCAAAACACAAGAATGGCCTCCATTGCGCGGTCCGCCCTTCTGCGGCAATCCGCCGCCGCTGCGTCCCGCTTTGCGCCGGCCCGGTCGGTCCCCAGCGCAGTCTTCAAGCTGCACCAGCAGCCCAAGGCCACGCAGCTCCTCCAGAACACATCGCGGATAGCCGCCTTCCACGCCTCGAGCCGCCGGAATCTGCTGCCGCCACCACCCCGTGCGTTGCCCTCCCTCTCTCGTCTCCTGCCCGTTTCCCTTTCATGTGATCCGGCTCTCCGCCGCGGAACCCTCGGGCACCGGCTAACTTTTGCTTCGCGTCTCTGCAGAGGTCATCCAGGGCACCGTCAACGATGCGGCCCCCGTCCCCGCGGCCAACCCGAGCCACGGCCACTACATGTGGTCGTTTGAGCGCCTCGTCGCCGCCGGCCTGGTCCCGCTGACCGTCGCGCCCTTTGCCGCCGGCTCGCTGAACCCGACCATGGACGCGATCCTCTGCGCCACGGTCCTGATCCACTCCCACCTGGGCTTCCAGGTCATCGTCTCCGACTACATCCCGAAGAAGCACCACCCCACCATGCGCATCATCTTCACCTGGGGCCTGAACCTGGCCACGGCCCTGGTCGGCCTGGGCCTGTACGAGTTCGAGACCAACGACGTCGGCCTGACGGAGCTGATCAGCAAGCTGTGGAAGGCGTGAGGGACTTGATGCTTTTTCGTGCGAGGGGATGGGACACCAACGCCTGTCCGTGAGGCAGGCCGTGCGCCAACAACGTTTCTCGGGCGAGCTGAGGGGTTACGGGATGGGCTAGATGGCGCATCGGCACTTTTACGTACATGCGTGCCTGCGCAAGGCCACCGGCCGGCGGCTTTTTTTATGAGCCGTCTTTCATAGAGAGACTAGTCGGACTGCATATTGTATCATTCAGGATAGGTGTATCGTGTTTAACATTTCTCAATGGGGTTCTCTGTATTATGCGTCACCATTGAACCTCTTGGCATGGGCTCCTGGAGGCTCTTTGGGAAACATGAGCACGAATCTGTGCAATTTCAGCATGTTCAAATTGCAATCAACAATGTACTCTACCTCGTAAAGAAAGAGAAAAGAGAGTGTGTAAGTGCCGACGTCTGTCAACATATCACCGTTTCCGGGGTCAACTTGGCGGATTAGTCATTTTTGCCGCCGAAACCAAATAGCTTCGCGTAGCTTCTGCCAACGCCTGCGCATCGTGTCCGACAAACTTCGAGCCCGGTCCACAACGCGTACGGAATTCTCTTTTCGACGTCCACTTTCTGTGTCTATAGAAACGGACACCCCTTTGTTGTCTCAGGCTTTCACCGACGCGTTTCTTCCCACGCACGACCACCAACGCCGACAACCTCAACAGAATGGCGACAATGACCTCCTCCGTCGTGGCGCCGCCCACCACCGATCCAAAAGCGGCGGCGGACGCCCAATTGTCGTCATCACGCATCGCAGCCGCTTTGCTGGCCCACGAGTCGCCCTTTGTCTCTGCGAACAGCGGCAGCAACACCTCCGGCCGCCGCACCGCGCCCGCCTACTCCTTTGCCTTTACGCCCTTCCTGCAGACCACCTACCACCACAGCCTGCCGGCCGACCGGCCGATCTGCAAGGCGTACAGCACGACCGGCCACTGCTCGCTGGGCGCTAGGTGTCCGGAGCGCCACGTGTCGTCCAACGACCGCGACGGCGGCGGCGGCGGCGGCGGCCACCACGGCGGCTTCAACAGCCTCGTGTGCAAGCACTGGCTGCGCGGCCTCTGCAAGAAGGGCGAGGGCTGCGAGTTCCTGCACGAGTACAACCTGCGCAAGATGCCCGAGTGCAACTTTTTCCTGCGCAACAACTACTGCAGCAACGGCGACGAGTGCCTCTACCTGCACATCGACCCGCGCAGCAAGCTGCCGCCCTGCCCGGACTACGACGGCCGCGGCTTCTGCGCGCTCGGCCCCAACTGCCCCAAGAAACACGTCCGCCGCACCATCTGCCCCTGCTACCTGGCCGGCTTCTGTCCCGACGGCCGTGCCTGCCGCGCCGGCGCGCACCCCAAGTGGGCGCCGAACGCCGTCGTGGCGCCGCAAGTGGCGGCCGAGAAAGAGGCGGCCGCCGCAGCGGCCGCTGCCGGGGAGGGCGACAGCGGTGCCGGTGCCGGTGCCGACGACGAGAACGCCGAGGGCGCGGACGGCGGCGACGACGCATACGATCCGGTCGGCTACGGCGGCTACGAGGCCATGGGCGAGTACGATCCGACACAGCCGATGCAGCAAACAGGCGGCGACCGGTTTGGCGGAGGGGCCCGGGATGGTGGCCGCTGGCGAGGACGTGGTGGCGCCAGCGGCGGTTATCGTGGACGATAATCTGTCTTTGAGAAAGGCGTTTCTTTGTTTTGTCTGGTTTACAGCGTCACGGGTTTTTTTTTTAGCATGATCAGAAGCACAATGTTTGAAATGGCAAGAGTTGAATGTATTGAGACTCGGAAATATTCAAAAGAGTCATCCAAGTGAACAGAGGAACAGAGGAACAGAGAAACAAAAAGCCTGCCTCCCAGAAATGAAGGTTGTAAGAAGCAGTAAAGAAAATCCGAGATGGTAAGCGCCATAGTATGTATCGTCAATCGTCCCGGTCTGTTCTAGCAAAGAAATAGAAATTCAAAAAAAGGAGTAGAGAAAGAAACAAAAAAAAGCACTTGTCCAGTATCGTACTCGTGACATCGTAACTGTGTGTGTGCGTATGAATCGGCTGTGCTGCCGGTCGTCCCGTCCTCCCCATTCCGCCTGCTCACGCCCAAATGTGTGAGTCGAGCACCTCCTCGCCGACAGCCACAAAGTTGCCGTTGGGAGCGCGCTTGCTGCGCCGGCTCACCGACGGCGCCTGGCTGACCTCGCTGCCGTTGGACACTACCGACGACGTGGCCGAGTTGGGCGGCGCCGTCTGCGGCTTGTACAGCGTGTCAAGACCCTCGACCTTGCGCACACCCATCATCCACGCCACCAGCCCGCGCGGCACAAAGCGGCCCACGAAGCCGTACAGGTCGGCCCCCAGGCCGACGCGCACCACGGAGTTCGTGTTGGACCCGTCAAGCACGTCGAACACGGCGTGGTGCAGGTCCCGCATGGCCGTGCCGCGCAGGCCGCGGATGGCGCGCCCGCTGCCCAGCGCGGACATGCTCAGGGCGGTGTAGTTGCGGCCATACACATGGCGCACCGGCTCGGACCAGGCCAGCGTCTCGGTGACGGGCGGCGGCGGCACGCGGGTGCGGTGGGCCATGACACTCCGGGACGGAGCAAAGCCGGAAAAGTCAAACGTGCCCAGCTGGATGTGCGTGACCGGGATGTCAAGAGGCCGCAGCTCGGCGGCAAGAACCTCGGTAAAGGCCGTCAGCGCCGAGCAGACCGTCGACTCGGGCGCATGGAACGGCGGGTTGACCGACGAGATGATGGAAGGCGTGAACACGAGGACCTTGGGCGGGGACGGGATTTTTTCTGCCGGTGTCGTCGGGGCGACAGGCGGGGGAGAGGAAGCAGTGGAGGCACCGCTGAGTTTAGCAAAGGATGTGGATGCGGCGGCCAGGAGCGAGGACTGGGGTTTTTCGCCCGGCTGCAGCGCGGTGCGTGCCGTCAGCAGCGGCAAAAAGGCCTGGATGGAGAGGATGGGGTGCAGCAGATGGGTGTTGAAGAGGTCGGCAAAACTGGAGGGCGGAATGGTGGCGATGGGCGATGTCTGGTAGCTGAGCGAGGGAATGAGGATCACGCCGGTCAGCGTGAACTGGTTCCGGCGGGCGCCGGGCACGGCAGCATTGGGGGCATTGAGGTAGGCGGTGAAGCGGTCAAGGGCGGCAGCGGCATTGGCAGTCTGTGAGGCTGGTTAGGTCTGAAAAGCACAGAACAATGCTCGGGATAATTCACATACGTCGGTAATATCGATCGAGAGGGCTCGGATGTCTGGCCGGGACATGTGCCGGATGGCCCGCTCTTCCTCGGCAGAACCACAGACGACGAAAACCAAGAAGCCGCGGCGTTCCAGGTCGATTGCCAGCGACTGGGTCACGGGCAGCTGGGGCGATGCCGCAATGATGACGACCTCGCAGCGTGCACCGTTGACAGCCCGCCGTGCTCGCCGGAACTTGCGGACGGAGATCGCTCGGCGAACGGCCCTGTAGGAGAGGGAGCCGACAAACAAGGCCACGACGGTGGCCAGGATGCGGTGACGCACAAGCCAGTCCTGTATACGCTCATGCAGTGGCAGGCTGGCCGTGTCCACGACCTGGATGACGGTGGTTGGCCGCGGGCCGGGCAGGCGGGACTTTACCGGCTCGGGAAGCCAGGTAGCGTTGGCGAGCTGGTCCCGGAGGACGTCGGCGACCCGGTCGAAGTTGTTGTCGACATAATGGGCGATCTCGCCAGAATACCGGCGGACTTCGGTCGAGATGTACGAGACCTGCAGACAGCCAGATGTTAGAGCCGCTCAAACACACCGATGCCTTTCTCTCTCCCTTCTCCCGGCCGAAAAGACGGTGTTGAAGAATTCCGACGATTTGTAAGAGCCAACGTACCGTGTCCAGGAAGGGTGTTGTTTCTTCGCCCGACATGGCTGTGGCGTCTATCAACACAGCTCAACGCATCAACAAAAGGGGACAAAAATCGAAGGAAAAGGAGATCCCGTCGAGATGTTGTTCAGGACACACTCCTCCAGACCGATTTTGCACGAGAGGTCGGGGATTTATCTGAAGAAAGGCGGTGGAGAGGCAGAGAACGGAAAAAGGACGACGTTGGGCAGAAAAAACCAAGCAAGGGGGGCCGGTCCACAAATACGCTTCTTAGTTGTCAATTCTCCACTTTCTTCCGTTTCTAGGCAATTAGCGCACGATGGCCCCGGTTTTTCGCTTTCCCGTTCTAGAAGAACGGCGTGGTGGTAAGACATTGCGGATCGCCAACGCTCGGCGTGTGGAGAGGCCGTGCGTTGCAGAGTGTCGCGTCTGCATATAGAGCGCTGTCTCCTTTGTCCTGCATGGCCATTCTCAAGACTTCAATGCCTCACTGCAAGTCAGGCACGCGTGTTTGTGTCGACACACTGTGTCCGCACTGTGATAAACAGGGGCCAAAAACAATTGCCGATGCCACGGCCGGGCCAAGCATCGAACTGTCTAGTCGAGGCCGCGAGGGCTTGGCTGCCAGTTCCTGTCAATGCCAGTGGCACTTTGTGTGGAAACACTCATGCAACTTTGAAAGAATACACCCCGCAAAATACCACCTAGGTTTTCTTTTTCGTATAATGTTCTCCAGGCTTGCGTAGCCGCAACATGGTTCGCCTTTTCTTTTGTGTGACCACCAGCCCATCGCCACCCTCCTACAACTTTCGTGCAATCACCCGCAGGCGCACATAGCTCAGGTTGTACGTGCCACCCGGCTGCTGCATGGTGTACTCGAGCACCTCGACGATTTCGCGCGTGCACGCCTCGCGCTCTTCTGCCGGCACGGCGTCGAGGAACGGCCGCCCCATGAGCCGCACCCAGCCGTCGATGCCGCCTGCATCGGCGGGTGTTGGCCGCCAGGCCAGCTCGCTGGTCTCAACTTTGAAGCCGCCAACGCGGGTCTCGAGCATGTCGCGGGCCCAGGCCTCGTCCGGGAAGAACCAGGGGTTGGCGGCCTTGGTGGCGGCGAGGCCGATGCGGCGGCTGACGCCGCTCACAATGCCGGCAAGCAATTCGGCGACGTTGCCGAGACCGCCCATCTCAAAAACGAACACGCCACCGGGCTGCAGGGCATTGTAGACGCCGCGGAAAAACTGCTCTTGCTTGGAGCGGTCGGCCAGAATCCAGTGCATGGCCGCGTTGGAGAAGACCTTGTTGAACTGGGCCTTTTGCAGCTCGGGCTTGTCAACGAGGTCATTGCAGTTGTATACTGAGGGTGTCAGTGGCATGCTTGTTCATCCCGAACACTCCGTACAGTCTGTCTTGCTTACCCTCAAATGTGCAGTTGGTGTAGCCGGCGGCAGCAGCGGCTTTCTGGGCAGCTTCGATCATCTTGGGCGAGCTGTCCACGCCATGCACTCGGCCAGATCCTTTTGACAGCACCTCGGCGAATTGTAGATTAATGACACCATCTGTATAATTATTAGCAGACGCTGGTTTAAAGTTAGATTAAAAATATGAAGACGAACCACCGCATCCAATGTCGAGAATTACATCGTCTTTTTGGACGTCGAGCCAGCCGATGACTTTGCCAGCAAGCTTGGGGACGAACGAGGCCGAATTTTGATAGGCCTAGACCAATGCAACATTGTTAATCGCAGACCGTGTATAGGGCCATGCTATTGGGGTGGTGTTGACCTGAGACGTCCAGATGTCTTTCTTTTCTTCTTCCATTTTGACACTTCGAATCTTGACACCAAAACAGCTTTGAGAAATGAGCCCGGGGTTTTTTTTTTTTTTTTTTTGGTTATATCTCCTGTGAAGACGTCTTTCTTTTGCTCGGCTTTTATAACCGACTGATATGAGACTCGTTCAACACGGCGCCGATGTCGGGGCTTGTTTTCTGACTCGCACCGAGAACCCGCCCAAAATAAGAGGCAAACGCACAAATAGAAAATACAGAGAAATTGCGACCGAAAAGAACACAGGATGGGAGAGTTAAACCAATGCATTTTTCGTTGTGCATATCTCTCCTTCTTCCCAGATAGTGTGTCCACCCCACATTGTGGCCTCCGACGTCGGAGCAGTTCAGGTACAAGTCACCAGAAGTCAATATACCAGCTGCTCAATTTCAAAAGCAACACTATGGTCATATTAGATTTAATCCAGCTCTAGAAGCTCATACTTGGCATCTCCAAGGGCATCTTCCACCACCTTCATAATGGCCAGCACCTTTTCCTCCTCCAGGCGTCGGCCAACCACCTGGACGCCCACCGGGAGCCCATGCATAGCTGTAGCGTCGTAGTGCTTCATGGCGCCCTGGGCCACGCCGTTGAGCTTGCGCAGCGAGAAGCTGGCCGGCAGCTGGTCCTTGCTTTTGTCAACGTGCGTCACCGGAAAGACACCCGAAGTGTAGTCGAGCTGGTGGTTAGAAGCAGTGACCAAAGAGAGGCAAGTTCAAAAAGAGACTCACCATATTGAACATAAACGTATAGCCGCAGCTGCTCGCGGCGTCGTGCCTGGCGTCGTGGGGAAGCGCTGGTGTAGCATTGGGCGGTGTCAGAAGCACGTCGATGCCTGCCGCGTTCCACCAATCAAACCACTTCTCGCGGTATGCCTCGCGCCGGGCCACCAGCTTCCAGTTCTCAAAGACCGTTTGAGCCTTGAAGTCCCGCACCAGGCCTGCCCACACGGGGTCACGCCGCACGTACTGCACCCAGAGGTAGTACAGGCATCGCACTGGACCGGGAAGACCAGCGAAAAACTTCATCTGAGCGGCGCCTGGGCCGAGCCACTCGCCGCTCCGCCGGTTGAGTTCGAACGCCTGGCAGCCATCTGAGTTGAGCAGCAGCGCACCCAGGCGCAGTGCCTCGTAAGGATTCGGTGGTGCTGGTAGGGTTTTTGTTTCCGTAGTTGTTTGATTTTCATCAATGAAGAGTATTTCGTGGCCAGCAGCACGAAGGGCGTCTGCTGTCATGTTGAGCGCGCGCCGGCATGCAGGACTTGGGTCGGCCACGTCATCCGTGGTTAAAACACCAACGCGTAGCACGCGCGGCTTTTCCTTGGCTGCAAATTCGTTGTAGTCGGTATCGCTCCACGGCAGGCGGTGGACTGTGTAGTCGTAGCGCCACGGCTTCATGGAGAGAATGGCACGCGAGAAGTACGTCAGGTCGTCCAGCGTACGTGCCATGGGACTGTAGACACTGGGCACACCCTCCTGGCCAGCCATGCTGGTACGAAAGCCCATCTTAGGCCAGCGGCCAGTTGAGCACCGCAGGCTGTAGCAGCCGGACCAGTGCGCCGGGAGGCGCACACTGCCAGCTACATCGCTCCAACGCCAATCCGGCTGCCGCCCGCTGCCAGAAGTGCAGACTCGCCACCGGTTGATCCACCTGGAGAGTACGCCGCGTTGTTGGGGTTGGTACAGCGGCCCCAGACGTCGTTGGCCGACTCGAAGCTAAACAATGTGATGGGCATGTTCGTCTTGACAAACGGCACGGCACCGGCATCTTTGAGCAGTCGCGTCATGGCGCCGTTGGCCGCCTGCACCTGCTGCGTGAAGCTGCTGTACCCAACTGTGGCGTCGTAACCCCCAACCACAATGGTGTCTTTGAGGCTCACGGGCATCCCGGCCAGCGGGCCCTGGAGATTGATGGGTCCTGTGCCGCTGACGCTCTCTGCGATTCACTCCTCGGCTGAGGCAATCATCACTTCGGTAAGGCAGTTGGTCTTTTCGTGTGCGAGAAGGGCCGCCTTGCCGTAAGTGTGTAGCAGGTCGAGGGGCTGCAGGCTGCCGACCTGCACGTCGCGGACGACATCTTCCACGGGCCTGGCCAACAGCTGGCGGTCGCTGGGCGCGAGCTTGCCATAGTACACGGCGGGCAAGGCACGGATATTCTCTGCCCGCTGGGTCTGCTTGAACTTGCTATTCGGTTGTTAGACGGGAGAGAAAACAATGCAGGGAGAGGCAACGCAAGCGCACCAGTCTTTATGATGTTGGAGACCGAGAAACGAGAACATGGCTGCCGGGGTCTAAAGTCAGTGGGATATAATCCGAGTATGAGGAGATCAAAGAGAACAAGATGTAAAAAGGAACAGCTTCTTGCGGACTGACCTTGCGGAGTACGAGCGGGAGACACGTGTGGCACACAGGATGCACGCGGGGAAGGTAGCTAAAGCTGTTGAAAGCCGGCACTTTCCTATTGCGGACACACTTACATGTGTACGAACACAAATGGGGCCCATCCGAGGAAGGCACGGGAGAACCTCCTTCCTCGTGTAGGACAGACACAACCCCCTCCCCCTTTTTTTTTCTCGTCGCTTTTTTTTTTTTTTTTTTTTTTTTTTTCAAAACACCAAACAAACTTTTTCTCCTGCATCTATCGACATTCAACGTTACCTTGTGCGCAAGGACAGTCGGCAGCCGAGCATGCAACGACGCACGCAGCGCAGGGCGTTGCCAAGACGCTATGACACCCACAGACAAACCCCACAGCAATCAACAGGCTCGCATCCGCAGAACGATTGGGCACCAACACAAACCCAGGTCTAGAACAATGTCAGCACCACCGTGTCTAGAGAGCGCTCGGGCCCGCGACTGTTGGGTGCCAGTACAAGGGGCAAACTGCCGTAATTAGGTGAGGGGTGCGGCAAATCACAGGGTTCACAGTGCGCTGCACAAGAGAAGATTTTGATTCATGCAAACACGAGAACCCTCCACTGGGTTGTCCGTCCCACGATTCGCCAAGGATGCAGCAGCTGTGCCATGCCACTTTGCGTGGCACTGCGGGACAAAAAGCACATGACCGACGATGGCTGCGCCTTAAAGGAGCCTGGCCCGATTTCTGGCCACTCATAATCTTAGCCGCCGCCTTTCATACAAAGGACCCAAAGACTCGGGACCGGAGGCTTCGATGTTTACGCGCACGGCCGTGCAACACCCGATTGGGAACGCTGGACAGGTCGGCGCTTAGCGATCGGCCCAACATTTTGCCCGGAAGGGAGCAATGACCACCAGTCCGTGCTATGTGCGCATCTCTACCCACTTTGTTTACTCCATCCTCTATGTCCTCTAGATCCCGACGCCGCGCTGCTCGGTACAGTCTATTCCGGAACAGGCCCCTTGCTGCAACGCCCTCCACTGCAAGATCCACTTGGATGTTCACCGGTGAAGCTGTGTCGATCCTTGCGAGGAGCTTTCATTTGACACTTGCTACCACCCACAGGACTGACACACCCATGTCTGGGTCCGAGCCCAATCAATATACTACAACCCGCGAGTTTGTCTACTCCTACAGCCAGCAGTTGACCCGACAAGGCGTGGCTAACTTTCCCGAAACAGTTTCAATGCAATAATCCCCTGCAGAGAAACAGATAGGCAAGGATCATCGGTCTCTGGTCCTTGGCCGGACACGGTTAGGCAGCACGATGCCCATCGGGGTCTCCGGAACAAGCCTGTAACCGAGACGATCCACGGTACGATGGCTCACAATCACCGATGCGCCTCGACATTGTCGGTTTTTGTCACAGTTTACCAATGCCGAAGAACGGTATTCTTAATGCCGATGTGGCAGCCAAGAATGTGGTTTTGATAGCGACCGCCATATACCGGTGTGATGGTGCTATTGAAACTCTTTCCCTGGACTCCGTTGGTTCGCCGTTAACACCACACCCCTGCTCCCTGTACCCTGTTGCAGCAACTGCATACATGCGCATCAGTTTTTTGTGTGTTGGTGGCTGAACGCATACGTTCCATGGGCTTCCATTTTGCTTCTTTACTGCTTCTCTGCACCGACCCCTGATTCAAAAGTACCATCGCGTTGTCATCACGAATACAGCTAACGGAAACGTCACAGCGGCAGGCAACGTATACTCCGTACTCGATTCTTACTCCATCCGCCCCGGTGCTGCACGGCCTCCTACGATCCACTGTTGTGGTCTTACTGGAAAAACTACCCCGTAGTCCTATCTGGCTGATGCAGAGCCCGACGAGGCCACCGGGCACTCGACACCCCCTCCCCCCCACACCTCTGTTCGCCTCATCTTGGACATGTCCATCCGGAGCGATCCTCCGCCGAGCGGCCATTCTGTTTCCAGTGACTGGGAAAGTAAGAAAGGCAGGCATCCGCATGCAGATCTTGCGTCTGGCCAATAGGCCCGAGCATGGCGAGTGAACGCCGAGCACTTGACCACCCTTTCGTGTTGTGTGGGTTGGTCGCCGACGGCGGCGCTGCTGCCAGACGAGGCGAGAGCTCGTTTGTATGCTCTGTCTCGTTCTCTGGCTAGGTCGTATATAGCGGCTAGCCGTCTTCTCCTGTCTATTGAATTTTTTTTTTGGTTGTTGTCCTGTCTTTTTTGTCTTTGGAAAAAATTCGATATCTTCCCCAAGTTTTATGTGATTGGACCTTGTGTTTTTGAGCAATCTTCTTGTTGAAGCCGTTCCTGTGTTTGTCTCAGCGTACCCACAGCAGATCGCCGACATGGATGCACCGCCGGGTGCTTGGGATCTCGTCCTCGGGATTGTGGCCCTCCGCATGGCAAGTCGCATGCTGCCGCCACCGCCGCAAATCCCACCACACTACCACATGCTCACGCGCCTGCCACCAGCGTTCTGGTCACGGATGCACCACTACCTCGACTATGCCGACCTTCTCCGCCTGTCCCAGCTGAGCAGCGAGTTTCGCGCGGTGCAGCTGCACACGTACCTGCCGTGGCGGGTGCGGCACGCGGTGGTGGCGGCGTGCGAACTCCAGGCCAGCGCGGCCGACCACGGCGACGGCCAGGCGATGCAGTTTGCGTGCTACCTGTGCTTTCAAATGCTGGACGTGGGTGCGTTCCCGGCGCCCAACTACACGGCCTCGCACGCACGCGTGTTGCAGCGGGAACCGTACACAGGTCGAAGGTTGCTGGAGCCGGTGTCGCGGCCGTCGGAAGAACAGTTGCGCAGCACAGTGCACCCGCCCTCCCCATCCGTCCTGCCACTGGCCCATCACCCCACTGGTCCTGCTGGTGGTGGTGTTGTTCCCTGGGCGCCCGGGGGAGAAAGGGTTGGTGAACGGGAAACGGCAGCGGCAGTGGCAGCGGCAGCAGGCGATCCTCGAAGCCTGCAGGCAGCCGCAACGGCGGCGATGGCGGCGGCCAGCGGCTCGGGATCGCGGACGGTAGCGCTCGAGGCGCTGTGGCGGCGACGGGAGCAGACGCAGCGGCTGATGGCAGCGGCAGCAGCGGCCGGGCAGCGGGGGGTGCCCCTGCAGCAGCAGGCCCCGCCGCCGTTTGGGGGAGTTCCTGGCTACGGGCCAACGTCGTATCCGCCTACGACGACGACGATGACGACGACAACGACGACGACAACCACAACCACAACGATGGCCAGCCCAGCAACGTACCCGACGTGGTGGCCGCAGGCGCCCGGGGCAGAGGTGGGCCAGGTCGAGAGCCTGCGGCGGTACTGTGTGGGGTGTGCGCTGGCGGCCCAGCTGCTGGTTCCCGGGGACGTGTTTACGACGCGGACGGGGGCGGCGTTCTGGGTGTGCCAGTGCCGGCACGCGCAGCCCAAGCAGGACGCGTCGCGGTGTCCAGTGTGCCACATGCACCCAGTGTATATTGACTAAAAGAGAGAAAGGGGAGAGGCGTCATTGGAGGAGAAGGGGGGGAGGGGGGGGGGAGGAAGGCCTACAGTCCCTCGAGTTGCACAATATGGACCCGTCGACCTCGAGCTTTCTCCGGCCTGTGCACGAGGAAGGTCAGGCCAAACGCAGGAGCAGGAAAACAAACGGAACACGCCTCCGCCTGAATGGCAAACAGTCAGCAAACGGAGCAATATAATTGACCGCCCCTCCCTCATGATCTACCTCTTCCTCTTCTGAATTTTTTTTCCCCCCCAAAGCAGATTTTTTCTCTTTCTCTTCTGATTGAGCACCTTTTCTATTGTTCAACTCTGCTCATTATTCTTCTTTCCTATAAATATCGACCTTCCCCCCCCCCCGAGTCTCACGTCAAGGTCAGTTTGATTCTTTACCGACATTGTGCATCCCCTACGCCTTCTCCCCTTCTCCCCTTTCTCTTGTCTCTCCCTCCTTTCCCTCTTCTGTGTTTAGGAGAGGCCCTCTCCTAAACACAGTCTCCATTATCGTTCTGTCCGTATTCTCTTTTTCCCTTACACCTGTTGCCTCTCCTGTTTTGGAGAGGCACTTTCCTACTTGATTTGTCAATTGTCGGTGGCATTGCTCTTCACACCGTTTTATACGGTGGAATTCTCCTTGCCTCCGGCCGCATGCCGGCGTTTGATAATGGAGACGGCACCCTATACGGTAAGCTACCTCCAAAGCGAACAAACAACAAGCCATCGTCTCCCAGGCCTGTTTGTGGCCTTTGCTGTCCTTTGTCTTTCTGTACGCCATGTTGTTCTCAGCAAACGACAGAGTCATCAGCTGGCAAGGCAAAAGACAGCGAAGCACAGACGCGTCGAGAGAGTTGACTCGTTTCGTGGCTTCCTGACCAAAACCCCTACATCGTCCTCTTTTACATTGCCCTATTTCTAACAAACTTCTTGTCTAGGCTAGCAAACGCCTCCCTCCTCCCTGCCCTTACCTCTCGCCTTTCACGGCCGCCAACATGTCCGTCGGCCACCACAGCAGCCACGACACTGCCGGCGCCGTCTTGGCGTCGGTAGTTTCAGAGCATGGCGTGCGGGTATGCCCTTGTTTGCGTCTCATTCATTTCAAACACACACACACATGATCACGGGATTTTCCTCGTTTGTAAACAAAGCTGACAACAAAGACACAGAACGGCGAGATGATTGAGGGTGGGGCTGCTCGTTTGCCCTCCGTTTTGTACGACGGAGGGTGGCTCGTCGACGCAATCTGCGCATCGGATGCCGGGTCGTACGACGGGTACGTATCAGACGATACGGCCAGCAGCAGTGAGGGAGACCAAGCTGCCAACTGCAACCACAACGGTTGCGAGCCGGACGTTGACGATTTCGACAACGTGGCCGGCGAGACGCACTCAACCACTCCAGGCGACAATACAAACGACATCAAGGTCGCGGGCATGGACGGCGTCGACACTACGCAGACAGGCGGTCAGGCGGTCTGCCACGACTACGTGCGGCTGGGCGACGCCGAGTACCGGCGGGTGCAGTCGCAGGAGACGGGGACGTTTGTGGGGCTGCGGTACGCGACGGCGGACGACGACGCGAGCGAGGGGTTCCGGCTGGCCGGGTTCCAGGACGGGCGGCGCGTCTACCGACTGGCGCCGTCGACGGAGCTGCGGTCGATGTGCGGGACGGTGCTGCGGACGGCGGTGGGGTTCGCGTACGTGCGCCTGCAGGACCCGGTGGTGACGCAGGTGGTGGTGCCGGGGGAAGCCGATGGCGCAGACGGCCGCACGGAAGACGTCGTCAACGGGTGCTTTGCGATCCGGCCGTCGCCGCTGGGCGGGCTGGGCGCGTTTGCGGTGCGGGCGATCGAGCGGTGCGAGCACGTGCTGGTGGAGCGGCCGCTGGTGCGGACGACGGCGCTGCACCTGCGGCGGGCGCTGGAGCGGCTGCCGGCGGCGCAGCGGGCGCAGTTCTTTGGGCTGCACGGGTACCACCCGGACGCGGCGGCGAGCGAGGCGGAGCGGATCTGGACGGCCAACACGTTTGTGGCGGGCAGCTCGCACGAGGCGGTGTTTGCGCTGGCGTCGCGGTTCAACCACGCGTGCGGCAGCAGCGCGGCGCGCAACATCGACTACCGCTACGACCGCGGGCGCGGGGTGCTGGTGATGACGGCGGTGCGGCGGATTGCGGCGGGCGAGGAGCTGTGCATTTCGTACGGCAAGGTGCCGCAGGTGCTGTACGAGCGGTTTGGGTTCCGGTGCACGTGCGACCGCTGTGCAGTGCAGGAGGCGGAGGTGGAGGACGTGACGAAGTGGTAGGGGGGGTGAGGGGAGAACAGGAGACAGGATGGAGAGGACGGGACAACGGGAGGTGAACACGAGGCATGAGAGGCACGAGAAGAGTGGATGAGAACAGCGGATGAGAACAGTGAACGACAGGAATGGACAGCTCTCGGTCCCGAGCAGTGGTAATGACGTCACGACTCTTTATAAAAGTGTCAGCAATACAGCAATGCCAGACTGCCAGAATGCCAACCCCAAAACCAAACAAAACTCCCAACCCATCAACATGGTCACCATCGATGCCATCACCAAGCCGTCGTCGCTGCGCGCGGCACAGGGCCTCGGCGTGTTTGCCGCGTCGGCGGCCGCGGGCGCGTCGGTGGCGCTGACGCTGTTTGTGGTGCCGCGGCTGCTGGAGGCGCCGTCGGCGGCGCTGCTGGCGCGGCAGTGGCAGCGCACGTACGACACGGGCAAGGCGGTCGTGCTGGGGCTGGCGGGCACGGCGGGCGCCGCGTTTGCGTACGTGTTCTGGGCGACGCAGCGCGGGCTGGCGGCGTCGCACGTGCTGGTGGCCGGGCGGCTGCCGCTGCTGGCGGCCGGGCTGAGCGCGGCGATTGTGCCGTACACGCTGGCGGTGATGCTGCCGGTCAACACGGCGCTGGCGACCAAGGCGGAGCGCGGCGGCGACGGCGAGCTCGACGAGACGCGCGCGCTGGTGCAGCGCTGGGGGGCGCTCAACCTGGGCCGGACGGCCTTTCTGGCGACGGCGGCGGCGACGGGGCTGGTGGCGTTTTTGTAGGGGGGTAGGAGGGAGGAGGGAGGAGGATGTTCATATAGACGATAATGTAGCCTTACAGTCCAAAGGTCACCGTCTTTGTCCGCACCCACTCGTCCAGGCTCGCGTTGAACCGCCCAAAGCCGCTCGCCTTGACGCCGCCGTGCGGCAGCGCCGGCTCGTCGTGCACCGTCATGCCGTTGATGTGCACGGCGCCCGCCTCGAGCGCGCGCGCCATGCGCAGCCCGCGCCGCAGGTCGCCCGTGAACACGGCCGCCGTCAGCCCGTACGCCGAGTCGTTGGCCAGCGCCAGCGCCTCCGCCTCCGTCGCCACCGTGTACAGGCTGGCCGCCGGGCCGAAGCTCTCGGTGTCGTAGAGCGCCATGGCGGGCGTGACGCCGGCGACGACGACGGGGGGCATTGTCGACGGCGACGACTCCGACTCCGACTCCGACTCTTCCAGACGACCCGCTACCACGCGAGCCCCCTGGGCCACCGCATCGGCGACGAGCGCCCGCGTCTTGGCCGCCGCGTCCGCGCCCACCATCTGCAGCGCCGCGTCGTCGCCGTACAGCGCGCGCACGCGCGCCGCCAGCTGCGCCGCGAACGCGTCCGCCACGTCGGCGTGCACCACGATGCGCTCCGTGCTCATGCAGATCTGCCCGGCGTTGAGGAACGCGCCGACCGCCACCGCGTCCGCCGCCGCCGCCAGGTCCGCGTCGCGCCACACAATCGCCGCCGCCTTGCCGCCCAGCTCCAGCAGCACCGGCTTGAGGTGCTCGCCCGCCAGCCGCCCGACGACGCGCCCGACCGCCGTCGACCCGGTGAAGCTGACCTTGCGCACCGCGGGGTGGGCAATCAGCGCCTCCGTCGCCGCGGCTGACGCATCGCGCTCGCTGTACACCACGCTGAGGATGCCTGCCGCCTCCTCCGTCGCGCCTTCCGCGCCTGCTGACCCTGCCCCTCCCCCACCTTCCCCAGCTGCTGCTGCTGCTGCTGCTGCCTCCGCCTCCACCGCCGCCGCCTCTGCCACCACCGACCCCACGGCCCACATCGTGCGCGGCGCCCGCTCCGCCCCCTTAAGCACCACCGTGTTGCCCGCCGCCAGCGGATACGCCACCGCCCGCGCCGCCAGGATGTACGGCGCGTTCCACGGCGCCAGCGCCGCCACCACGCCGTGCGGCTCCCGGAACACCAGCGCCTGCCCGCTCGCGCTCTCCGCCACCTGCCCCTGCACCGCCGCCGCCGCCGCCGCCCGCGCCGCCGCGTCCCGGAAAAAGGCCGCCGCCGTCGCCACGTTGAACCGCGCCCACGCCGCCGTCGCCCCCGTCTCCGCCGCCATGTACGCCTCCAGCTCGCCCGCCCGCCGCTCCAGCCCCGCCGCCGCCCGCTGCAGCACCGCCGCCCGCCCCGCGCCGCCGCGCCCCCGCCACCCGGCCTGTGCTGCTGCCGCCGCCGCCGCCGCCGCGCCCACGTCGTCCGGGCCCGCGCTGCTCGCCCGGTACAGCGTGCGCCCCGTCGCCGCCGCCGCCACGGCAAACGTGCGGCTGGCCACGACGTCGCGGCCGCCGATCAAGAAGGGGACTGTGGCCATGGCGCACTTGTGTCGTTTGTTGTGTTGTGTAGACCCTAGCCAAAAGGGAGAAGAAGAACCTGGCGCCAAGCAGCTACGAACAAGGCTACGAAAGACTAGTCTTAGTGAAAAAGATATACTGCTATTCCCTTACAGAGTTCCTTTTTTTTTTAAACCCCATGCTGCCCATGCCGATGCCGTTCCCGTGCCGTACCGTTCCCATGCCATTGCCGTTGCATCGTCTTCTGTCGCTAAGCATACTTCCCCTCCACGCGCTCATTCAGCAGCCATTCCCGGGAGCCCCTTCATCCGCCGCTACGGAATGCAAAAGTCGATCCAGCTCCCGAGGTAGTCCAGCCGGTTGCTCCCCAGCTCCTCGCGCTGGCAGATCTGCTCAAACTCCTCAAACCGCAGCCGCCCCCAGCCGCCGTCTGCCCGCGCTGCCGCTTCGGCTTTGTCGATCCGACGCCACTCGTTAAGTGATTCCCACGGCACATCGTCCCCGTCTGTCGGCAACGCAGTGCCGCCATGTGTGCTGTCGCTGCCGCTCCTGTCATCCTGCCGAAACTGCGGCAGCGTCGGGTCCCGCTCCGCCGGCACCGCCGCCAGCGAAAACGACAGTGCCTGCTGCGATCCCCTCGGCGCCACGTTCGCCGGGCGCGTGGTGTTGCTGACCGGCGACTGCAGCGGCGACTGCAACGGCGCCAGCCGCCCGTCCTCTGTCGTCCACGTCGCCACGTCCACCAGCGGGTGCTCCAACAGGTGCCGCCACCGCTCGCGGTCGGCCTTGGTCTCTGCCGCCTCCACCGCCGTCATCTCCTTGTCCAGGAACAGAATGTCCAGCAGCTCGTTGAACGCTTGCTGCATCACCTGGTACATGATCTCGTGCCCCGCGTCGCGCTCCGCCTCCGGCACTGGCGGTGGTGTCGTCGTGCCCGCGCCCGGTGGCATCGTGTCGTCGTCGTCGTCGTTGTCGGCAAACTGCACCCGAGACGACGGCCGCGGCCGTGTCTGCTGCGGGCCCTCGCCCGGCTTCCCCAACAACAGCAAGTCTGCCCGCGCCAGCACGTCCTCGTCGTCCTCCCATCCCGGCGGCGGCGATGCCCCCTCCTCCTCGTCCAGGTAAAAGTGCCGCTGCTGCCACCGCTCCAGCAGCCGCTGCCGCGCCGACACCTTGGCCTCCTGGGCCAGCCGCCGGTCCACGTAGGACGCGTTCTGCGCACTGATCTGCCCCCGCGTCAACCGGAGCGGCGTGCCCCTCACGTGGCCAGCCGCCCGTGATGCCGCCACCGCTGCGGCCACTTGCCCCTGCCGCAGCCCGCTGTCCAGTGGCACGCCCGCCCACCGCGGCGGCGGCACGCCATTCCTTCGGTGGCCGTCGTCGGCGGCGTTGTCCGCGCCCTCGTCCTCGCCCTTGCCTGCACCCTGGCCTTCGCCCTCGCCCTCGCCCTCCTCGGCCTTGTCGTCGGTTGGTTCCCCCCCCATCGCGCTGAAGTCGTCCATGGTCTCGTCATTGTGCCGGCCGCGGCCTGCCAGGTACATGGAAAACCGCTCCTCCGTCATCAGCGCCTCCGCCTGCTCGCCCACCAGCAAGCCCGGCAGGTCGCCAACCGTCATGGGCGGGTCCATCAGCGCCTCCAGATACCCGCGCTCGGCCGTCTCGGTGAACAACTCCAACGATGCATCAGAGTTGTCTCTCATCACGGCATCTGCAAACCGGCCAGCACGCCCGCCTGCGCTTCCACTGCCACCCCCGCCCAGCGACCGAGCGCCCAGCGGAGCTCGCCGCCGCCGGCTGGTGTGCATGAACAACCGTGCCAGCACGTCTTGCCGCGCCGCCGTGTCGGGCACGTCGGCGCGCTGCACGCCCTGTGTCGGATCCACCACGCCCACCTCGGCTGAGTCGCCAAAGATGGCCTTGCCCGGCATCATGCGCTGCAGGTCTGCCGGCGGCACCGCGCTGTCTCGCCCGAAAATGCTGCCGAGCGGCTGTCGGCCCGTCGTGTGCCGGTGCGTCTCGAGGCTGTTGAGCGCGTCGTCGAACCCGTCGAGAATGTCGCGGTGCATCTGCTTGTACAGCACGTAGTAGGCCCGGAAGAACCGCAGGAAATCCCGCCGGCTCACCAGCCCGTCGCCATCCGTGTCGTAGCCGTCAAAAATGCGCCGCAGCTTGTCCTTGCGCTTGCGGTACGTCAGCCCGTGCAGGTACTCGCGGAAGCCGATCAGGCCGTCGCCGTTGGTGTCGTAGAACGCAAACATGCGGTCGTGGATCAGGTTCGCCACCCCGTGCCGCCGCGCGCCCCCCGACGGCACCAGGCACCGCTCAAACGTCGTGCGGTCCATGGCCAGGTTCAGCTCGTCCGGGTCCTCGCGCCACTCCGTGTTGGCCATGTACGTCCACTGCTCCCAGTACGCCTCGATCTCCTGCCGCTCAAAGCCAGTCTCGCGCATCAGCTCCCCGATCATGGCGCGCGGCACCTGGTGCTGGAACACGTCCGGGTCGCCCGTGTACCACACCGGCTGTGCTATCTGCCGCGTCCCAAACGGTGGTGCCGGCACCCGCACCTTGTAGAACATGTGGGTCTTGTTGTGCAGGCCCTGCAGCTCGCACGTCTCGCACAGGTCGAAGTCTGCGCAGTTCGCGCACCGGTACCGGATCCCGCGGATCGGCACCACCCCGCATGCGTTGCACGCGCACCCCCGGTGCACGTACGCGCTGCGCCGCGCATTGTCCTCCGACACCCGGAAGAGCAGCCCTATAATGTTCTGGCCGTCGCGCGACGGCACCGGCTGCGTCGGCGGACCGTCCATCCAAGCGCCGTCAATCGTCATACTGTCATCCTCGTCTGTTCCGTTGATGCGGACTGCGCCGGTGGGAGCGCTGCCAAAGGGTGCTGCTGCCTCTCCTTCCAGCTCCCACTGGGAGGCATCGTAATCGTCGAGATCATCCGTGCTATCATAAAAACCCTCTCCCGCTGCATGGTTGGCGCCGTGGTCGTCGTGGTTGTCACTGCTGCCGCCGGCCGCTTCGTTCTCATCGTGGTGACGGCCTCGCGCAGACGGCCTGCCGTTCGCTCGCCGCCGCTGCCGCAGATGCCGCACAGCGTTCTGCCTGTGTAGCCGGCCCCGTGTGGTGGTGGTGGTGGTGCTGGCGCCCGCGTCAGCGTCGCCGCCACCCAGAAACGCTGGCAGTGTGTGGCGGCCATGGGTGAGATAGAGGCCCACGCCCAACGTCACTGTGGCCACAGCTGCAACAGCTGCCACCGCCACCCGCGGCCGCACCAGACTGGCCGCGCCGGAGCTGCCTGATTCCATAGCCGCTCTTGTTTCTGCGTCTAGTGTAGAAAAAGAACCGGGGTCGGATGCATCGCGTGCCGTGGGTTGCGTGCGTGGTCGCAATGGTGCCCGTGTGCTCCGTCAGAACAAGTAGTGGAAAAGCTAGTGGTGTTTGGCTTGTCCTGTCAGGGGGAGCACGGGTGGATCGCCGTGTCTGCAAAAAAACGCTAAAGTTTTGTCATTTTAGTAATCTTAGTGGGTCCCGAGGCTCTGCGAGGTTTGCTCTGCGCAGGAAAGGTTGGATTCCAAATACTGCGTAGCCTAGCCTCGGTCGGCGAGTTTGAGATCTCCGTCCCACCCCCACTACGCAATTGTCTGCCGCCACGACCAGCACAAAAAAAAAGTTTATAAATCTCAAGTTCTCTTTGAAAGACCGGCCAACCCCGACGTGGCTGTCTCTTCTCTCCTCACTTATGCCCATTCGCCCCCCCGTCGCAACGCTGTTTTCTTCTTTTGCCCGGCGCACCCTGCGGACTGGCTCTTCTGGTCTCTGCATTGCTGCCCTCACGACGACAACGACACGCAAGTCCAACACACGCGACATACCCAACCAAACCAGAACCATGCACAGCAAGGTTGTTAGTACGTCATTGGCACAATTCCGCGTGTATAAATGGCATAGGCGGCAGAAGCTAACCAGACAGTCATTGGCTCCGGCCCGGCTGCCCACACGGCCGCCATCTACCTGGCGCGGGCCAATGTGAAGCGTGAGTGCCGCGACAGCCAGCAAGAGAACGGATGGCAAGATACTGACAGGAGCAGCCGTGCTCTACGAGGGCTTCATGGCCAACGGCATCGCCGCCGGCGGCCAGCTGACGACGACGACCGAGATTGAGAACTTCCCCGGCTTCCCCGAGGGCCTGATGGGCGGCGAGCTCATGGACAAGATGCGCGCGCAGTCGGTGCGGTTCGGCACCGAGATTGTGTCGGAGACGGTCGAGACGCTGGACCTGTCGGCGCGGCCGTTCCGGTACACGACCGAGTGGTCGCCCGACGAGGTGCACACGGCCGACGCCGTCATTGTGGCGACGGGCGCGTCGGCGCGGCGGCTGGGCCTGCCGGGCGAGGACAAGTACTGGCAGAACGGCGTGTCGGCGTGCGCCGTGTGCGACGGTGCCGTGCCCATCTTCCGCGACCGCCCGCTCGTCGTGATCGGCGGCGGCGACTCGGCCGCCGAGGAGGCGCTCTTCCTGACCAAGTACGGCAGCCATGTGACGGTGCTGGTGCGGCGCGACAAGCTGCGGGCCAGCAACATCATGGCCAAGCGCCTGCTGGCCAACAAGAAGGTCACCGTGCGCTGGAACTCGGTCGGCGTCGAGATCCGCGGCAACGACAAGGGCCTCATGGATGCGCTCGTCGTGCGCGACACCGTCACCGGCGCCACCGAGACGCTCGAGGCCAGCGGCCTCTTCTACGCCATCGGCCACGACCCGGCCACCAAGCTCGTCAAGGGCCAGCTCGACCTGGACGAGGACGGCTACGTCAAGACCCAGCCCGGCACGCCCCTGACCAGCATCCCGGGTGTCTTTGCCGCCGGCGACGTCCAGGACAAGCGGTACCGCCAGGCGATTACCAGTGCAGGTGGGTTTTCCTGTTTTGAATACTGTTTTTTCTTTGTTATCATTCTTCCTTTCCCATACTGACCTTGCCCAGGCTCCGGATGCATGGCTGCACTCGAGGCCGAGAAGTTCATCTCCGAGCTCGAGGCCGAAGAGGAGGAGAAGGATGCAAAGACCAGCAGTTTGTAAGGAAACGCTTGTTTTTTTGCATCCTATAGACGCTTTTCCAGTAATAGACAAAGAAAAGAAAAAAAATTTGATACCAAACGCCTCATAAGAGCCTTCCCCGTCTTCCTTTTCGGTGCCTCTATCCAGTCCGTCCAGTCCTTCTTCAGGACCGTCTATCGTCCCATCTGCGGCCCTGTGTGTTGCCACTATGCCGCCTCGTTCATCGCTTCCAGAAGCGCCCGTGCCGTGTCCCGGTCGCCCTCTCGCAGCTCCTCCTCGCCCCAGCCATGCTGCATCCATTCGTCGCCCTCCCGGGCAGTAGCAGCATTGTCGCCGTTGCCAGCGTCCTTGTCTTTGTTGTTGGCCGTAGTTTGTGATTCTGCCGCCGCAGTGGCTGCTGCCGGTGAGTTGCCCGCATCGCTCGGGCCTGACACCACCGACAGCGATGCCGGGGACACCGAGTCGGCCGGCCCAGGCGATGTCGTCTCTGAGTCGGAGGACGGCAGCTGCGTCACGGTCCCCGGGACGGGGATCGTGGTGGAAGAGGCACCGGTGCCGGCACCGGCTTTGGTCGCCAACGACGACTGTGCCAGCCTGGGCGTGGCCGCCGCCGACGGCCCGCCCGACATGGGGAAGACCATGCTCATGTCCATGTCCATGTCGACGAGGTCCATGCCCGAGTCCATTTCCATGCCCATTCCCATGACCACGCTCATGCTCATGGCCAGGTGGTGCGGCGCCAGCATGAAGGGCGCGCCACCAGCCAGTGCCGTCGCCGCCGTCGCCGCATACTCGGGAGAGTAGTCGACCACGTCCGGTGGCAGCGCGCCGCCGGCCGTGGGGGTGGTTGCCGACACTGGGGCACCGGAAGTCGACATCCCGCCCATTGTCGAAGCGCCGTTGGTCTGGTGGTGATTGCCGCCAAGCATGCTGTTGCCCGAGGCCATCATGGGCATGGTTGCGGTCGTTCCGGCGGCGTTGCCCTGCTGGGTGTAGTTATTTGTCTGAGCATTGTAGCCCGGCGCAGATGCCTGCCTAGGCGTCGCCATGTGGTTGCCGTATGCACTGTTGTTGAAGCTGTGGCTTTGCGCGCTGTTGTAGTTGTTGCTGTTGCCATGCATCTGGCCGTTGGCCATTCCATTGGTGCCACCACCGCCGCCGGTCTTGTCAAACCCCAGCTGGCGTCCCGGCATGAACCCATTGGAGAACAGCCCGCGCAGGCCAACGGGAAAGTCGCGCTCCTCGGGCAGGCGGCTCTTGCTAAGCGCAAGGTCCACCGTCAACGCCAGCCGCAGGTACAGCGACGGGTTGGTCACCAGGATGTCGGTCCAGTCCGAGATGTGGCCATTTCCGCTTCCGCGCCCTTGGCCGGCGGCGCCGTCGCCACGTGCCGTCGACCCATCCAGCTGCGTCAGGTTGACGCTGTGGCGGATCAGTTCGCTGACCCAGTCAACACCGTCGTACTGCGGCTGGTACGTCTTCATGGCCTCGATCAGGATGTTGAGGCGGTGCTGCTTGAGGGCCGAGCTGGCTGAGCCGTTCGCCGGCGACGGCGAGCCAGCTGAAAAGTCAGCGCCAGGCGAGCTGCTCTTCGGTGGCTGCGAGAGTTTGACGTCGAGAATGTGCAGGAAGAGCGGCAGCGCCGTGCAGGCAACACTGTACAGTTAGTGACGATCACAAAGAACACAGACGACGAAAGAGAAAAAAACCTACGCGCTGATGGGAAGCCAGCGTGCTAGACGCAGCTGGATCAGCTCTTTCAGACACTCGGTGACACCGGACGCCGCATCCTGCAGCTCGTGCCGGTTTTCGTAGATGACGGGCACCGAGCTGGCGCCCGCGGCATTGATGACGGCAATCTGCAGGACTTCGTGGTGGCAGAGGGCGACGCGGGAGGAGCTGCTTATGTCAGGAGAGAACAACAGCATGACCAAAAAATGGAAGGAGCCAACTTACTGGTAGTACATGTACACCAGATTCGTGTACAGAATGACCGAGTCGTGGAAGAACTCGCGGCCGCCGCCCATACGAGACACACCACCACCGCCGCTGCCGCCGCCACCAGTGCCGGTACCGGTGACAGACGGACTGCCCGTGCCCGGCGAGCTGCCGTGCGAGCTGCTGCTGCTCCCGCCCCCACCGCCACCGCCGTTGCCGGCCTTGCCGTGCCGCGACCCGCCAAACATGGGGAACTTGAGGGCCACGTCCTTGTACCAGCGGCGCAGCTCCATCTTGCACTGGCGCACACGGCTGGCATCGTCGCTGGGCGAGCCGCGGCTCCAGCCGGGCGTGTCGTCCTGGGGGAAGACGAGCGTGAGGATGTCGGTCAGCACAACGCACAGCTCGACCAGGTGCACCAGGATCTCGATCAGGCACGACTTGGTGCCCGGGTTGTACACGCGGCTGCGCTCGATCTCGTCGGCCAGGTCGGCGCGCGTCAGCGGCGCGTTGGCCTCGAGATCGAAGTGCGCGCGCGTGATCTGGATGCTGCGCCGCACGCCCAGCCCGATGACGCGGTCGCGGATGATGCAGCACCACCACAGCCGCTTCAGCACGTTGGCGCGCCCTGCCGGGTCGGCCGAGCCGGGGCCAGGGATTATCGCCGCCGCCGGCGACATGGTTGCGGAGGCCTGGGGTGCTGCCGTCGCCGCCGCCGCCGACTTGGTCGTGGGCATCGCCGCGTAGTGGTGCGCCTCGGCCAGCCGCGCCTGGTGGATGGCCGTGCACAGCCAGGCGGTGTTGGGGTTTTTGGTGCCGGCGTTGCCGATGGGCGACCAGAAGCTCAGCAGCACGGCAGCCTGGGCATTGGCAGCGTGCGACAGCTCCGTCTCAAAGTCGTACAGCAGCTTCGCGCGACGGTAGAAGGTCGCGCGCGCCGCGCGGATCGTCGGGAAGCCCAGAGCGCAGATGCTGTTGCGCGAGATAAAGTTGCAGCTCGCAAACAGCATCGCCTGGAACACCAGCAGCGACATGCGGCTCGCCGGCGGCACCGTGCCCGTGCCCTGCTGGCAGTACACCTCCCAAAAATCGCCCTCGTTGAACAGCGGCAGCAGCGGGTGGACGTGCAGAAAGTACTGCTGCACAAACTCGTCGAGGATGCTGCGGGTCGGCACGCGCAGGCAGCCCTGAAGCTCCAGGTAGTTGACGTCCTGCGGCAGGATCCCTGACAGGTTGTTGATCGCCAGGAACGGGTAGTACGAATACGTGATGTCCGCACTCATCAGCCCCTGATCCGGCGCTGACCACGGCATGCTGCCGTTGCGGCCGCCCATGCCGCTGCCCATAAAGTCGCCAGTGCCGGTGTTGTTGTGGCTAAAGCTCGGCCGTGGCTGTGGCTGGCGCGGTTGGCCCGAATACGCGTTTGTGTACGGTTGCTGGTGCTGTTGCTGTTGCTGTTGTTGCGGCTGCGGCTGCGGTTGCGGCGGCGGCACGGCCTCTGGATACCCATCGCCTCGGGCGGATTGCGCATGCTGTGGTTGCTGAGATGGCGATGGCTGTGACGGCTGGGGGGTCTGGCTGTAGCGCGCACCGCTGTGCTGGTGCTCTGCCATCCGTGGCAAGCCATCCGTGCTATTCACTGACGCAGCCCGGTGCTGCGGCGAGTCTTGGACAGACGCGGTCCGGTGCCGAGAGGAGGAGGCAGCGTCGGGTGCCGGGGAGCGGTGTTGTGGCATGCCTTGGAAGGAGTGGGATGGCGCATGAGAGTGTCCATGGCTGTGGCCGTGACTATGATCGTGACTATGGCTGTGGCTATGGTTATGGTCGTAGCCATGGTCATGGCTGTGGTCGTGCGCCGAATGCCCGTGCCAGTGGGAATTTTCGCCAGAATCGGCGGGCGCGTCGTCGGTGTTGATCTCCTCGCCGGCAACGAAGCTATCCGGTAGCGGTGCCGCGAAGTCAGAGTCATTCGACAGGGAGTCGGGTACCACTGGAGCTGCTGCGGTGGCTTCTGTGCTTCCATCACCAACTGCCGCCGATGCCGGAGCAGTTGTGCCCGGACGTTGTGCTTTCCGCCTGGGAAGAGTTAGCAACGGCAGAAAGGGGAGAGGGAGAGCGAGAGCGAGGGAAAGAAGAAAACACGGTGACTGACAACCTGGATGCACGCCCGGTCACGACGCAGGTCTCGCTGTCGAGGTAGCAGTTCATGCACGGCCGGCCTCGCTGCGAGACATCACAGCGCACTTTGCGTGCGCGACAGGACAGGCACGCCTTGGGCGCCCGCTTGCGGACCTTGTTGGGGTTCTTGGGACGGACGGTCGCTGCAGACGCAGCGACCGCCGCAGAAATCACGTCGACTTCTGTTGCCATTTGGCAAACGAGGAGTTGTGTATATAGAGGGGACTCGGGTGTGACTGAGCCGGCGCGTAAAATTGGAGAAGGTCCTTGTGCGTGTGTGTGTGTGTGTGTGTGTGTGTGTGCGGACAGAATAAACAAGGGTATAAGCCGACTGGACACAAAAAATTGGAGGTGTTTTCTGATGTTTTCTATGGCGAGTCTATCGTGTTGGAGAAGAGAGAAAAAAACGCGGGCAGACACGACAGCACGGGAAAGCAAGACAGGGGAGGAAAATATGGGATGTGTCCTACAGATCGAGGGGGAATAACAGAACCCGGGGAGAGGAAATAGCACAACGGGGCAGAAAAGAGCGAGACCACACACACTAAGCCGCGGGTGGGGGAACATTGGGGAGGGAGTCCGGGGAGTGGTCGACAAAACGGCGCCGTCGAACATGGGGCAACGTTAGCGAGTCCGGAGGAAGGCGAAAAGACGGGGGGCAGAGCGGGTTCGGGTTGAAAAAGGAAAGCATCGAAAGGGTGGATGCATGACCGGGACACGCGGATGGCGAACGCCGAGGAATCTCCTCTGCGCAAACCCGCTGCAGGAAATGGACGAGCGGTCAGACATCCGCACAACGAGTCCAGCACACGACGTCTTGTCCTTTTGCGACGGTCTACCGAGTCGTACGATGCTCGGTTCTCGACCCGGGCGTTGGCAAGCCGCCCCGCCACTGCAGCAGCTGGTCAACGGACTGCGCGAAAACGGACAATCCAGGGACATCCAATTGTCAAAACAACTGGGCTAGCGCATGGCAGAAACGGCGGAAGTGGGCCCATCCCCAGCACAGTCATGGGGTTAAGTTTGGGGGAAGATACGGGGTATTGCGGACATGGCGACAAAAGCCAAGACAATGCCCAAGCAACAGAGGATCAAATACGAAGATAAATCAAGCAAGAACCCTTTTGCTCAATGCTCAAAGATGAATCCTGCACAACATTTCCCCAAAACAACACGTTGGCCTCGCCGGTTATTCGCCCTGCACAAAGGCGGTGTCCGGCAATTTCGTTTGACCCGCGGCTAAATCTGTCAGATCTGGGGACTGGGGTAAATACGTCGACGGCCTATGCCGAGGGACAATTTGATGTCTCTGCACGTTAGTCCCCAACCACCAAAGCTTGGAACGCGCAGTTGAAAAAGGAAAAAAGGAAAAAAAAAAGAGTGTCGAGGGATGGACTGGCCGAAAAGGACGGAGAAAGGGCGAAAAGAAAGAACAAAACTCCAGGATGATCAGAGGGGAGTTGCCCCAACAAGAACGCTCAGCACGCTCTCACGAATCATGTCCCGTCCGACTACCCCACACGCACGCTCTGCTGTACTTACGGAGTAGGCCCACTGCTGCCCTGTGGAGAAGAGACACGAATCATGGGGTGTTTACCTGACGCGGCGAAGACTCGTGCAGTGTCAGATATCTTCCTGCGTGCAGCCCTCGTACGAGCTGCATTCGTATCTTGCTCCCGCATTCAGCCAGTGGGTTAATTTTTCGTCTTGTCTTTTCCTGTCTTTTCTGCTCTGCACGTCGTCCGTTGTTCTCCTTCACGATGGAGTATGTGCTCGGCGCATTGCCATTCAGCTCTCATGACTCGAGAGAAGTCTCTCCTGGGACAGGGACCCTCTTCCGCTCGCGACAAAGAGACCCGACGGCGTCCCTCAGAGCCCCTTGTGGGGTTCCCGGTCCCTCTGGTCCATGATTTGCCCTCGCAAAGCGGGATCCTGAGTCAGGTGAGCCAGTGGCCCGAAGTGGAGTGTCATGGAGACTACCCCATATGGATCTTGTTAGGCGCCGCCAATGCATCACGGGGTAATATGCCCTCGAAGTATGGACAAGCAGCGATTGCCCCATCATGTTCTGTAAGCGGCCTAGGCGTGTTTGGCTCCGTGGAAGCACGTTTGTGCACCCATGTTCCGTCCTTCATAGAACCAGTAGGTGTCGCATCCCCCTTGGACTAGATGCGGAGATGATCTAACCAAAAGAGAACAAAGAAAAGGAATGTTCCGTGGAAGTGCCCGGCTGCTCGGGAAGCTCATAAAGGTGGTGGTGTAGACGAATGTCCCGTAGCAATCAGGTTGGCGCCCACCCTCTCGTAGTCAGGTCCCCCAAACAGTCAGACCAATGAAAACACACCAAGAAGCCTCTTGTTGGCTAGAAGGCCGCCGCGTCTTTTCTCTTGCCGTGCGGCAAGTGATATACCGAAGCAAGGGCAAAAGACCCCAAAACCATATGCAAGAACGTGGGGTATCCTGCAGTACGGGAGCGCTTTTCTGCATCACACCGAAGAAACAATATAAGCGGTGCCCAACGATGGCGTCGCTGCGCATGCTTGCGATCGACAAGTGGCATGAAAGCAGCGCCTGACGACCTTTTGGTAAACCCCCCAAGCTCATTCGTGGCCAGCCAACTGCGCCAGCAGAGCTCTTGCAGTCGGGTCTTTGGGCCACAAACGATTCGTCGCCTCGAATTTATTCGTTTCGGGTAACCCGCTGGCCAATCGCGGCGTCGCGGTCAAGAAACGGCTGCGGCCAGGTTGTCGAGCTTATTTCAATGGCCGGTGCTGTACGCAATGTCAGAAACCAGCGGATCATACTGCATGGATGGACAGAAAGAGACGCCTGGAAAATCGTTGCGTACGTTTTGTCTCGGATCCTGGTCTTTCAATCGTGAGCTCGCCCGCACGGATTTGCTCGGTCGGGCACACTGGGGCTGCCAGTTTTCGAGGCGGTGTCGACAACCGGCCTTTGAACAGCTTCCTGGCGCCCGTGCCAGACGACCTGTCGTTTGTGCTGTCTTCGGTGGGTTTCCCTTGAGGAGTCATGTTGCGTTGTTGGGCCGTTTGGTGGGCAAAACACGCGCCTGTGTCAGTTTTCCGGTGCTTCAGGTGGGGTGAACGCGTCCTGTCTGCAAGAAGGCATCAAAGCAAGCAAGGCTCGCTGGGCATTGCTGCGGTGGACGTGCAGTGGGACGTGCAGCCTCGCGCAGCTGCGCCGTTCGAAAGCACTCGCGCCGATTTAAGGAGGTCCCAATTTGGACTAGCGCTTGCTCATGTAATACTGCAAGGCGACCCTGTATGCACTTGCTGCTGCCATTGTTGCACAGATACAACGCCGGAACAACCGCGGGATCAGCCTATTTGTTGATTGTTGTCTTTCGGGCTTTTTTTTCTCGTACGTCGCATTGTGCAAGGCGACAACGACAGCGCATCAAGAACGCCTCTGTGCTGCGTGCACCTTTCGAATCCCCATAATTCCTCTCCACGTGATGCGACTCGAAGCCCTGTTCTGGCCAATAGACTGGCCGCTGGTGGATTGCGTTGGTGCACCTCCACCAATGAGAATCGTATACTGCGCCCAGAGGAGTCATTCTTTTTTTTTTTTCTTTTTTTCTTTTCTTCCGCCCGCTCAGTTTCCCCGCCCCTCCACTTGCGACCGCTCCTGTCAATTCAGTCCAGAACTTGCGACAGAACGACGAGTGTTGAATTGGAGCGCCCGGATTTGCCTTGTTGTTCCATGTTCCCATAACGCCTTGCCCTGCGCTGCGGATGCTCCTTCCCCTTCCAGCATACTGCTGCAACCTGTCCCTACCGCCTTTTCCCAGATCTGCCAGCTTTCTCACTCGTCTGACTTCCTAAGCCCTGAAGCCCGCCTTTCCTCTCGATCTCACTGGCACCGTCTTTTCTCATTTTTCTGTTCCTTCCTGGTCTTCTTCTCTCTCTCCTCCAACCAAAAACATCCTCTCGCTCATTTGCTCTCCGTCGCGGCCTCGCCTGCAACCTGCGATACCAATCTCGTCGTTGTGTATGGATGGCTCGCCACTCCTCACGGCCGGCGCCGGCGCTTTCAGCCCGACAAGCCCCGTGAGCGTCCGCAGTGCCGCCGGCCTCAACGGTGCGAAGAGAAAACGGAGCGGCCCCGCGCCCGGAAGCACATTCGACAGCAGCCCCGGGAGTGTGCTGAACGACGAAGATGGCGGCGAGGGAGACAAGAAGCGCCTGCCCGGCGTGAAGCGCGCTTGTAACGAATGTCGCCAGCAGAAGGTGAGTGACATCTGTGTCGCAAGTGTCTTTCTTGCGTTTTAAACATTGGGCTGTTCCGCTATCTTCTGTCTTTGCCTTTGTGTTCTCCTCCCCCCCCTCCCCCCCCTCTTCCGTCTTCCATCTAACGCTTTCCAGCTGCGGTGCGACGTTGTCCAAGACCCGTTCCAGAGCTGTTCCCGATGCAACCGCCTCAAGCTCCAGTGCAAAATCGAGTCCAACTTCAAGCGTGTTGGCAAGCGGTCGAAGCACGCCGAGATGGAGCGCGAGATTGACCGTCTACGTCGCAGCGTCCAAGCTGCCCGTGCCCAGGGCTTCGCCATCCCCGACGACTTCGACGACGACGCCTTCTCCCACACCCAGTCCCACTCCCAGCTGCAGTCGCCGATCGTGAACAACAATATATATTCCCACACGCGCAACCCCTCATTGATGGGCTCGGATGAGGCCGTCTCTTCTCTACTGCACCTCAAGCGTGGCGGCTCATACAACGTGCCTCGCATTGTGCGCGAGCTGGAAGAGGTCCGTCTCACCGAGGACAGCGAGAGCCAGCTCTTCCAGGAGTTTTGGCTGTTCTACCATCCTTTCCTTCCTTTCCTCAGTTCATCGCAGACGCCCGAGCAGTACTACCACCAACACCCGCTCCTGTATTGGTCCATTATCGCCGTCGCTGCCCGCCGTTACGCGAACGATCCGACTCTACTCACAGCGATATCCACCCCACTCAATACACTGCTGTGGAAGACAATCGGGGACGTCCCAGGGTCGCACTACGTGGTCAAGGCCATGTGTCTGCTCTGCACATGGCCGCTGCCTACCAGCACATCGACATCCGACCCGACGCATATCCTTTGTGGTGTGATGATGAAGACCGCCACCGGTATTGGTCTGCACCGGCCCAACCATATCAACGACTTCACTCGCGTGGCAGTGGAGCTGAACAACGAGCAGCTACACGACCGAGTTGTCACCTGGGCCGTCTGCAATATTGTGGCCCAGAACGTGGCCACTGGTTACGGGCAGCCAGCCTCTTCACTCTACGACTGGACACTCGCCACACGCTCGGGCCAGTCGGGCCCGCTACAGCTCTCGCCCGAACTGGAGGCCCGCCTCCAGATTGAGCGGTTTTGTGACAAGGTATCCAAGGAGATGTACAGCAACGCCAGCGACTCGCGTGGCGTTGCTGGTGACGAGCACCGGTCCATCCTGACACGGGTCTTCCGGCGCGAATACGGCGAGCTCTATGCCGAGATTATGTCGCGCAACCTGTCGCCCATTGTGGCGTTCCACCTCAAGGCGGCTGGTCTGCATCTGCGGCTTGCTGGTTTCTTCGATTCCAGCACGACGCCGGGTTACTTGGACGATCTTATGGGGCTGTGGCGCTCGACCGTTACCTTTCTCGAAGAGATTCTCGACAACAGCACTGTGCAGTCGCCTTCCTCACCACAGGAGCACATTCGAATCGACACGCTCAAGTACGCAACAAACTACCTGCAACAGATGATTGTGGCTGCCGGGTTCGCGCTGCTCAAGCTGATGCGGTCGTTCTTTTCGCAAGCCATCCACTATGAACACGGTCGTCAGCTGTTCCACCGTGCAATTGCGGCCATTCGCGCGACAAGCGTTGTCAACAACGACCTCCAATGGCGCCTGGCGGAACTGATGGTGCAGATGTGGAATGGGGCTCGCCTGGAGACGCCGCAGCACCCGCAGAAGGACGACGACGCAGCGCTCCAGATCGACAACAGCCTCGAACTGAAGGTGCGGTGTCGGCACAGCATGAGTCTGGTTTTTGACTCGATCTGGCATTGGAGAGAAGAGTATCAGGCACGCGGCCGCGGCACGCTTGACGGTTTGTTATCCCTCTTGTCGTTTTTTTTTTTTTTTCTCGTCTTTTCTCTGTTTCCTGGACCTCGCTGACTCCCCCACGGCAGCACTAAAGCACCCAACGCATCCCGACTCGGCCAACGAGTCGACAACATCGTCCTCGCATATCGAGAACAGCTTGATGGCCACGGCCCATCATGGTATTCCCAATGTGCTTTCTTCGGGGGCTCTCACGCCTGTGCCCGGATCCGGCATGGATGGCCACGGACAAAATGGACAAAACGGGCAAAACGGCATGCTTGGCGCCAGTCTGTCCTACGACACCAATGTGCCGAACTACGACTACTTTGATCCGCAAAACTGGATGCTCGACAATCTCCTGGACTTCAACTTCCAGTTTGCGCCGCCGCTGGAGGGGTCTTGAGTTGACTTCCGTTTTCAGTTGATACCTTCTGTTTTTGTGTGCATATGCATGTGTGTTGCTATTTACGGCGACTGAAGCCAAAGGGACGTGCTGTACGTTGCCACTCGCGTCGTCACTTGCGGCAAAACTTCTCCGTGCTCTTTGTTCTTTGCGGTCATCTGGATACGGGCCATAAGACAAAGAAGGAGGTTGTGTGATTTTCCGTTTACACCAGCACTTTTATTTTTATCGCTTTTTTTATTTTGGTATCAGTTTCATCTCATGTTTACCTTCGACACTGTCGTTGGGTCTTTTTGGGTGGGCCATCGGCGGAAGGGTATCCGGTTGTTGCCACTTGGAGTTTTTTTTTTGAATTTTTATTTTGGCGAGCGTTGTACCCAGGTTTTGTTTCTTTCTTTTTTATTATTTTGGTCTACCTTTGTCCTACTATTGCGCTGCTTTTCATCCTAGATCCGACTGCCCTCTTGGCTGCGGCATAATCGAGATTTGGAAGAGGGGAGGGTTAATTGGTATATGGGCAAAACAGCAAAAGGCTACTTGGACGAGGAGAAAGTGTCAAACAAACAAAAGGACGGCAGCACGAAAACGGATGCAGAGGGTATGTAGAATGTGTAAAAACAAGGCTATACGGTATCTTCTTCCAGTTACGTGGCAGTGATTTGTGGCGAAGAGAGGAGTGAGAAGATTGGGCGATGCTTGCTGCAGCCTTTTCTCTTCCTACGACTTACATCTTACATAGCCAGGAGCCAGGAGCCAGAAGCAAGGATGAACCAACTGGTGTTGTTGCTGTTGTGTAGTCTTTTTTTTTTTTTTTTTTTTTTTTTGCTGATGTTGTCGATCCTTCGACCGGCAACGCGGCCAGTACGAAAGGAGTAAAAACAGCGAGGACAGCGAGCAACGAACGGGATCCTCTTTTGCCGTAACCGTTGCTTCTGACGCTAAGCGTTTTCGACGGCGGGCGAGTGAATCTCCCGGCCGATGTTCCCCCCCCTGTGGTCCTGTATCTTGTTGCCGGAGTACTCGTAATCCTCGTTTTTTTATTTTTATTTATATCGTCGCAGCCACTGCAACCATGCAAGGCGAGGAGGGGCCGCTGTCAGACCAGACCAGGGGGGGGTGAGAGAAGGGGGGTGAGGGGCCTGTTATTACTACTACATAGGTACGCAGTACAAGGCGGAAAAGGCGGAATGGAGGGAGGACGGAAAATACGAAGACAAAGAAAACAAATAATAGAGAAATAAAAATAAATAATGGAAGGCGATGGAAGGCACCTAGAAGGGTTGCACACACCGCAAGCAGAGATGGCAAGGGAGACCGGAAGGGGGTGCAAATCTCGCATCTCACACAAGGTAGCGAGAAGGTGGGCGGGAAGGACGGTGAGGGAGGGCGAGAGAGAAGAAGAGAGATTTGACAGATCAAGCCAAAACACCACTGCCCCTGCCCCTCCCCTTCCCTCCCCTTCACCCCCCCCTCCCATTTGACGGATTTATTTGCCGGATCGCCGCCGCTTGGCCGGCCAAGGGAGAGATAACGGAAACGGCGGGTTTGGTTTTATTTCACTCCTGGATTTTCCCTCCTGTTGCTCCCGTCTTCTCTGGTTTGCCGTTGCCCGTCCTTTATCAGACAAAGCACGGCACTGCCTCTTGTCCCTGCGTGCTCGGCCGCAGGAGCGCGGTTGTGGTTAGGCCGTGTCTCTGTTGTCAGGGGTATCCCTGCCCATGGGAACAAAGGGAGGAGAGGCACGTCTGGCGATGGAACACGGATTTTCCGTCTGCCCGGGACGGAGAATGCCGGGTGTTCTTTTTGCCTTTTGTTCTCTTCCGTTTTTCTGGGTGCTATCTTCTTGAGAAGCATGGGAGCAGAGAATTGAGTAATGCCGAGTAAATCCCCAGCTTCACGATCTCTTCTTCCCCCACCTGCAGGGGACATCAGTTGATGGGGGTGTAGGTGACGCTCAACGATGGATTGCTCTTCTTCACCATTAAGCCTCCATACCCAAAACAGCAACTTGCCGCGTTACCCCCCCCCCCCCCCCCTCCCGGTGGCAAGGCCTTCTCTCTCACTCCCTGGCTCCCTGTCGTTCCACTTTCCAACGGTTCCCCAATAACATTTTTCTGACAGGCTGACAGGGCATGGCTTGCCTGTTCTTTGTTTGATTTCTAAAAGTTGGCCGTTATCCACTGCGGTTTTCAGTTGCAGTCCGGTCACCCCCCTGGCGTTTTTTTTTTTTTTCTCTCTTCCGAGGTAACACAATATTCACATGTCCGTCTGGGAAGGGGTTTCAGAAGGGAGAGCCTCTTTCTCTGTTAAGTCAGCCACTACTTTACGAGGCTAGGCACCCAGGAACTCGCGATAGTGAACAGATGACGATGGTGCACTACCAGACACATATTATTACGGAATACTATGTTCATGATTGCCATCTAGCTCCGGTCTATCCTCCCTGTCTATGCGCCGTTTGGGTTAGGAGGGGAGCCGTTAAAAGGGGACTTTTGCTTTAGAGTTGATCAGTGACTTTTGACGGTTTGTGTCTTGATCGGGCGGTGTTGGTCCTGTCGTTGCCGGGCCCTTCTGTCGCTGCTGCCACTGATTCGTAGTGTCCGTGGTGTATCCCTGTTTTTTTTAGACGCCTTGGAAGGATACTGCCGAAGTTATTTGTCGATCCCATCATTCCCAACTGCTTTATTGTTTGGACAAGAGGTCTTGTCTTGTGTGTCCGGTCTATGCAAGGCACCCTTCGCTTTGTTCTTTCCCCCCTCCCTGTACTGGCAACTTCTGAAAGCAACCGAAAGAAAGAGCGACATGGTCAGCCTCCGTAGCGTTCATCTAGACTACGGAATACGGAATACGGAATACAGAATACGGGCAAACCTGGTTAGGGGGTGTGTGTGCAGAGCAAAACTGGGGAACACAGAAAAATGTCTCTAGAACAGAAACGGAACTGACAGGCAGAGAGACACGCGACATACAAGGGTACTTGTCTCTGTAATATTTTTATCCCTCTTTTTCTTTGCCTCGCTTTTCTTGGTGTCGTATTCTCTCTATCTCTTCGGGCGCAACCTCGTGCCCGACCTCGTATTGCTGCGACTGTGACGTTAGGTGGCACGCCCGTATCGTCCCAACGAAGATTTGTCAATCGGCCCCCGGAATGAGCGAACGGCCCCGGAAGCAAGGGAGAGGGGGATATCGTTTTGCACACCGAAAAGAAGCCTTCCAGAACACGCCGTCTTTGTTTTCCGCGGGCACACTGGTCAGCCCGGATCGGCACAAGAGCCCCGAGAAAGAGGAAGAGCGGGGGGATAACAGACTCTGAAGGATTGAATTAGAGCGTCTGCCAAGACGTCAAACTAATGTGCACATCAAATTTAAAAGTATGCAACGGGGGGGGGGGGGGGGCTTGATCTACGTGAGGAAATAGTGTATGCAACAGCAAAGCACAGGATCGAGCAAAATCACCCAGGAAAAATTGAAAAAATGCTTCTTTTTTCATACGTTGATTATATTCAGAAGATTGAGCATCCAAAAGGAATGACTTCCATATAGCTACAACAACTGGCCATTGTACTCCAGCCTTCTCTCCAAGGGATGCGGCAGGGCCAGCCCTGCGCGGCTGCACCCCGAAAACAATTGCCTGCCGCTCGTTCAGCTTTCAGTGTTTTGGCCCCCTCTTACCCCCCCTAGAAGGCAGTCTAGTCTACGTTTGTCTCTTGCTCCGAGGTTAACGACGCCGTCTCTTCTGCAGCCCCCCGGTCTTGTGCATCGTTTCCTTTTTGCTTTCTTTTTCCTGCATCATTTCCCATTGCCTATCCTTTTTTTCTTTTTTCCCCCAAACCTTATGTATCTGTCTCATTTCCCGTGCTTTCCGTCTCTTCGTTCCCCTCTCAATTTTTTCCTCTTCTTTTCTGCCCTTCGTTGTCCGCTTGAGATTCCTTTTCTCTGCGACACCGCCCAGCTGGGGCTTTCGAGGTCGGCGATTAACCCCTCCCTGACAGCCAGCGCCCCACCCGCCTCCATCCACTTGCACGGAGTAAGACAAAAACGTGCCTTTTCGCTGTCTCTTTCGGCCTTTTTTCCTCTTCCCCCGTATTGGCGTCCCCTCTTCCCTCGTGTTCTGGTCGCCTTTTCCCCCTTTACCCCGTATCGCACGACCGTTTGTGCACAGACTAGCAAAGTTTAGAGCGCGATCTGCTACAGGGATTGACTATGCACTAAATGGACGTTTTGCACGCTCGGCGTCTACTTCGTGAGATACGCTGGTCGCGCGGACGATGCCCTGCGATCGACACCTTCAGCGCTCTTCTCCGCACCTCAAGTGCCGGCCAGGGAGACGCAGGGGGCGGTTTTCATTGGCTAGCACGGGTGGATGAATCATTTCTCAATTCTCAGATACCTTTCGCTGTATACACCCCCCCTACGGTGTGAGAAAACGAGTGTCATCCTTCGCAGGGGGTTTATCTTTTTATTTATTTATTTTTTATTTTTTAATCAGCACTGGTGAACAGTAAAGTACCCTGGCGGAAAGCTCGGATGTTCAGCTGTGCGCGTGTTCGTTCATACCCCAGGGGCAATACCACCAAAACACGGCGACGCGTATGGGCAGGAAGTGTCCATGTCCATTAAAGCCGGGAAAAGCAATCACAGGGGGGCATCTTGAGCTTCTTGGGCTTCCAGAGCTTCTTTTGCGTGAGCTAGTGCTGCAGGCCTCTGCTTTCTGTTTCAATTTACTTAATGGAGGGTGTCGACTGCTCTCCGGAGAAGGCAAAAAGAGACGAAAAGGGCGGGAAACAAGAGAATCGGGCAAACGTTGGACCACCTTGCCTGCCGTCGCAGGCGCTTAATAGCAGCCATCTATTGCACCAGCAAGCGGGCAGGGATAGTAAGGGGTGTCGAGATGCAACCTCGCTGATCGAGGAGACCAAAAATCAAGGAACCGCTTCTGGGGCAGGGGAGAGGGGGGGGGGGGAGGTGGTATTGAAGGCTATCGTGCTATCGCAGGAGACGGCAATGCACCCGATTGCTCCCCTGCTGGCTCCTGTTTTTCTGTCATTTGATCGTTGCTCCACCACCCTCGTGTCCTGCTATGCCGTGTGGCGGAGGGTGGAGTGGGTAGGCTGGCAGGCAGTCTCGTTGTGGTTGGGGGTCACCGACGGTCAGTTGCCGTTTTCCCTCTTAGCTCGAGTTTGCCAAGGGCCGGCAAGACCTCCTGTCGGGCGGAAGGACGGTGAGAGCACGCTTCGTCCGAGAAGAGTTTCGGAGCGGAAGACTTTGCGCTGCCGTGGGCCAAACCGGCTAGAGTGTCTCAGGTCCTAGTGGACGAACTGCCCCCCCGGCGTCGCCGTCGTGCTGCAACACGCGTTGTTCGCAGTGTCTTGCACGGTGAAGACTGGTCGGCGACCGAGAATATCGTATTCTCGAGAGGCGAATATGAAACACACCTACCCGAGCATTGCCACGAGCGGGGGGGGAAGCACTATCCCCCCTTCGCCATCCGTATTGATTTCGTTTCTTTTTCTCGTTTCTTTCTTCCTTTCTTTCTTTCTTTCTTTCTTTTCTCTCCCCAAGACCCACGTAGACGCGACCGTGCATGCTGCAAGCGCGCGGATGGCTCACGCGTAGGAGCCGGTAGCCAATAGCCGGCCCCGGCGCAGCCTCCTCGGGGTCTCATTGTGGCCGAGTCCGTCGGGCTGTGAGGGAACTGCGCCCGTAGCGACGCACCCTGGGAGTGCGGACCTAGGCCGCTCTCGGAAGTGATTGGGCGTGCAACCAATAGCGATTCCTCCATAGTGGAGCAGCCCCGGTCGAGATCACGACTCCCGCCAGTCTGGTATGGGTGGGGCCATCTGCTCCAACCACGAGCGCAGCAAAACGACGTCCGTGTGAAGTCCCTGTCATCGCATAGGCGTTCGTTTTTTTCAGTCAGATTTGTCCCCCATCATAAATAGCGCACGAAAAAAAAGAAAAAAAAAGGTGGAAGAAAAAAAGAAAAACCGCTGACGACGGACCCCACTCTGGTGATTGCCAAATCGGTGGCGTATTCTCGACCCCCAGCAGCGTGGAATACGGTGAGGAAGTGCAAATCCAGCGGCACGTGCGTTCTTGCATATGCGGGCGAAGCTGGGGACTAGCATGCCACAACAGGACATGCTCTGCGGTGCAGCATGCGCAAAACGAGCACCCCGGCTTGGCTGCCTCCGTGCTGCTGCTTCCCGCACTGTCTCATTTCCTTTGTTTTCTGGCCGTGTCTCATCGCCACGTTTCTTTGTAATTTATTTTGGCGCTGTTTTTCCGTCCTTTTGGCATTGTTTTTATTGCATCTTCCTTTGTTTTTGATTTCTTTTTCAATCTGGTTGTTGCTTTTTCGTCGATTTGGCGTCGGGCTACACCTGCCACTGTCTAGCTGTGCTGGAGCACCTGGACTATGTAATAGCCAAACTTGGCATGACCTTTCTGTTTACGGCCCCCCTGAACGGCGGAACGAAGCGAGAATTTTGGGCGTCCTGACAGCAGTTCTATATCGACAGCCATCGACCACCATATACTCTTGAATTTAATGGGTTAGGTACCCCGATGTAGAAAACGAGCAAAGAGACAGTGAAGCCAATAAGAGCCAAGAAAAAAAATGGCGAAGCAGTCGCAACGGTGAACTCCCTGGTCGTTTTAGCGGCTGCATGTTACCTTTCGGACGCCTGGTGGCAGCAGGCTAAAAAAAAATGGGCGGCTTCCTTAATCACAACCTACCTCCTCCTCGGCCTCTCGTGCTAACGTGTTTTGAACAGGCACTTGGCCGGCGCCTGCTCTATACGAGCCGGTAGACTCGCACGAGTACCAGGCAGAAGAGAAGACGAGTGAGGGAGACGACTACTGCATGAGCTTATCGGCGCTTTTGATCCTTCTTCCATTTCTCCACGTGTGTGGTGGAGTGGTAGCGATGATCAGTGCTATTGGATCGAACCTATCTGAACACATGCAACTGCAGATCAGGACAGATGACAAAAGAAGCGAGATGGGCAACAAGAAGGGGGGGGGGAAACAACAGGGTGTCACTCGATCCGATCAGAAGGCGGGAAGATGAAGAGGTAGTATAGAGGAACTCTGCAAGACGGCAAGAGACAAGAATGCAACTGGACTGCAAACAAAGCAGAGCGACGAAAGAAGGGGGAGGCGAGGGGGGTAGGGTCAGAGAGGGGTGGGCAGAAGGTGTGGGAGAGAAGGGGGTGGGTGGGAAGGAGGGTGTGGGTGGATGTCGATCCTGGGAGCAAGTACAATGTACCTTACTTTTTCTCAGACTGCCTCTGCGCCTCTCTTGTCGACCACCCTGGTCTCCCGGGGCCGGCTTCGCAGTCCTTTTCTCTTGCTCTGCCACATCGCACGCTTTAGGCCTACGGCGGGACACAATAGACTATACCATCGAGGCCTCGTTGACCGTAAAGTCCGTCCAGAGGCGGCGATTCATCACGGCCCCCAACTTTGCCAGATGACCGTATATCTACACCTAGCGCCTTCCTTTGTGCTTTTTTCCTCTCTTGTGTTCTCCTCTGTCTTTTCTTTCACTCTCTTTCTTCTTATTCTTATTTTATTCTGTTCTTCTCTTCCAAACTTATATCCATCCCAGCCATATCTGCGTCTGGACCCTATCGTCACCTCGACCACTCCTCGGATTTTTTCTTGTCAGCTTACGAGATCCTATCTTCAGTTTCAGTTTTTGTTCTCTCTACTTGTCCTTCATACGTTTGGGTATACATCAAGAGTTATACCGCGCGTGACCACCCATCGACGGAATCATTCGACGCCCACGACAACTCTCTACATCGTCATCGTCCCCACTGCAACCCTGATATCAGGCAGGACCTTCCCGCCACACTGAGCAGAATGACCATGAACGTATGTGCATCGCCGTCATTGTCCTTTTCTCGCACACATTGCATCATCATGACATAGCACCCCCAAGTATAAATTGCGTCTCTCCCCCTCTCAGAGGGAAGGCGCTTTCCTATTGTCCTCCCCGCCCCGCTTTCCTTCCTCACATCTTCCATTTATTTCAAATTTTCACCAAAACCACACATCTATTGTGCTATGATCAACTTTCTCTTGTCAGCTTTACCTTGCTAACATAGCAATCACCTTTCTGCTTTTCCTGCAGTCCACCAGCAGCTATAGCACACACACCGTGGCAGATTCTTCTGTCTTGCTCACACCAACATCTATCTCGCGGTCGCCAACAATCCGGCCATACACCCCAACGCAGTATCAGCATCATTCGCAGTATCAAAGCCAAAGCAATCAGCAAAATCAGGAGCCTTACAGGCCTACGAGCCATCACAAAGAAAGCTCTCACCAGCAATTACCACCTGATATGGCTTCTGAACAGCTCGCCTACCCACCTATGCCCGGGCTCTCCAGCTTCTGGCACACGCTGGATAATGTGTGCGAGGAACTTCGCCACATTCCGCAGAAGTTTACGCCACCAGCTGATTACAAGATGCTCCCACCTGCAAACAACCGGTGCACATCCAGTCACGAGGATGTAGCGGAGCCATTCACTGCCACGAATGACGTGTTCTCGAGGCAGGGAGCATACATCGCACAGGGTACTCTTCCAGTAGCCGCTGCCCAAGGCCCAGGTTCATACGGCACATACAGCCCGGAACAATTGGCGGGAGAGCCCCCTGGGGACCCGGAGCTGCGAGTTTTCAACTGGGTCCATCAGCCACAAAGTATGACTTTTGGATCGGCTGTACCAGCGCAAACGCCACAAGTCCCCATGCCTTACAACCAGCTCCAGCACCCTGCCGATGTCTATACAAGTCCGGCAAGCTTCAAGTCTGTTTGTTCAGACCTGCCGTATGAGCAAAACTGGCAGCACCAAACGACGACATGCAGTTCCTCTGCAGATACGTCCATCGAGCTGACGCCGCTGGCTCAAAGCCTACGGCATAGAGGGATTGCCTTTGAAAGGTGCTCTGCATGGTACGGAGCGACATGCGACTGCACCACGTGGCCAGCTAACCCGTCCGGGTGCAAAGTTGCCTTTGGTTCGAGAAAGTTCGAGCCATCGGTATCCGTTCATATCGTTGAACACAAAGCGCACACGGGCATGAACGGCGATACAGGCATGTCCGTTACGTTTATTGCTGGGAGTGGTGAAAGCATCACGCTGGAAAACGCGCCAGTCACCATTGCGGATAAGCCATTGCTTAACAGCCATGCCAGCGATGAAGACAAGTGCCTGTTCCGATTGTATCAGAATCAAAGCAAGCTGAAGGGAAAAGGAATGTGGGAGTTGATCGGAAAAAACTTCTGCCATCAATTTTCCAAGGAGAAAACGCCCGATGCTGCCACTCTTCAGATGAAGATGACAAGAGCGTTTCGCCGCTTTGTTGTGTGGCCCATTGAAGATGTAGGCATCTTGCCATTTTTACTTTATTTTTCCGTGCCACAGCTAACAGTACAAACAGGCACGGCTTCTTCTGTCCTGCTATCATACCAACCGCCATGATAGCGCCGTGTCCATTTGGAAGACGTTCAAGGAACGCATCGGCCACCAGGCTTCCTGGGACTGGAAACACAAGGACGTCGAGATGTTTCTTGTCCGATGTGGCGTCATGAAGGAGGCCAAGATCCCACCTAAGCCACGAATCCCAAAAACCCCAAGCTGCCAACACAGCAGAAAACGGCAGCGTACCGAGACTTTTGTTGGGGTTTCTTCCATTTCTGCCATAGGCCCTTTTGGCATGGCATGAACTGGTCTGCTCTGTTTTTGTTTTTTATTGTTTTTTATGTTTTGTTTTTTATAATGTGGCGGCTGTTCTGTACTATCTTCTGTCTTTTTTTAAGGATATCCTCCACTTGCTTGGTTTTTGGTGTTGATGCCAGGGCAGTTAGTTTCTCGGGCTTTGCGTTTTCTATGGTGTTTGGAGTTGTTGCGAGCACAGCCCAGGCTGGATGTTGCTTTGAGCACTTATACCCACACAGGCGACATGTTTGTGCAAGTTTGAGAGGGGAGAGGAGATTTTGTGTAACACCACTTTATAGGCTCTGCCTTCAGTCTATATCTCTAGATTGTAAAACAGATGAAGAATTTGCTTCCCTGGATGATGCCGTTGCCAGATGGAATAGGTCGTGTCGTTGTAATAACTAGTGAATGCCCCCCTTTATTTCCACTTGTAAGGTTAAAATTGATCACGTGCATCGTCGTGACACTGGGTCCTACCGCGATCTGTTCACAACCCGCGCGCACGACGTGCTTGGCTTCGTTGCTGTCCTCGACCTTTTTTGGATTTTGCACGTTCTGTGCCACTGGTGGCTAACCCCAGTTTCTCTTCTTTCTTTTTTATTTCCATCCTCTTTATCCCCCCTTTCTCTATGCCTCCACCCGCTTCGCGCCGCTGTCCTTAACGGCATGCCACCACGACCATCCGGAGGGGCTGCAGCCGCCGGCGGCATAGCGAAACAGCAAAAGCAGCAGGCAGAATGGCAGCGACGGCGACGGAAAGGTTGGCGGCAGCAGGGGTCTTCAGCAGCGGCGATGGCGGCTCCTGCGACGGTGCGCGGCGTCTCGTGGCTGTTGTCCCTCCTCGCGCACGTGCTGCTGCTGCTGCCGCTGCCGCTGCCCTTTCTGTGTCTGGCAACCTCAGCAGAGGCAATGCGAGCCGACCGCATGGCCGAGCTCCGACGGCAAACGGCAGAAATGTTCTATCACGGCTTCGACAACTACATGGAGATTGCCTTTCCGGAAGATGAGGTGAGCGCGACAGAGGGGAGGAGGAGGGAGATGCTGCCGTTACTCGTTGGACGCGCTTACTGACACTTTGTTTCAGCTTCGACCCGTCTCCTGCACACCGCTTGCCCGAAACAACGGCGACACCAGCTTAGAACTCAACGACGTCCTTGCCAACTACTCCCTGACGCTCATCGACAGCCTCTCGACGCTGGCCGTACTGGCCTCCGCCCCGCCCGAAGACGGTCCAGAAGCTCGCACCAAGGCCCTTAGCAGCTTTCAGGACGGCGTTGCTGCTCTTGCCCGCCTCTACGGCGATGGCCGCCCCGGGCCCTCGGGTGTCGGCGAGCGCGCACGCGGCTTCGACCTCGACAGCAAGGTGCAGGTCTTTGAGACCGTCATCCGCGGCGTCGGCGGCCTGCTGAGCGCCCATCTGTTTGCTGTCGGCGACCTGCCCATTGCCGGGTATGCGCCGACACCCGAGGAAAAAGAAGACGAAGCAGGCATCCTGTGGCCGAACGGCTTCCGCTACGACGGCCACCTGCTGCGCCTCGCCCACGACCTGGCCACGCGTCTGCTGCCCGCCTTCTACACACACACGGGTCTTCCGTACCCGCGCGTCAACCTGCGCCACGGCATTCCCTTTTATACCAACTCGCCACTGAACGGGGGTGGCACCACCAGGGTGCGGAACGGCCCTCCCGAGATTACCGAGACCTGCAGCGCCGGGGCCGGCAGCCTGGTGCTCGAGTTCACCGTGCTGAGCCGCCTGACGGGCGACCCGCGGTTTGAACAGCTGGCCAAGCGTGCGTTCTGGGCCGTGTGGTATCGCCGCAGCGACATTGGCCTGATCGGTGCAGGCGTTGACGCCGAGCAGGGCAGCTGGATCGGCACGTACTCAGTGATTGGCGCGGGCGCAGACAGCTTCTTTGAATATGCGCTCAAGACGCACATTTTGCTGTCGGGGCAGGCGCCGGCCAACGGCACGGCCGTCGGTGGAGCAGCAGACGGCACCACAGCGGCCGACCCTTGGCACGACCCCAACGTGCTGTTTCCGGCGCTCAGCGAAGAGGAGAACGCGCCCGAGGCCTTCCTCGAGGCCTGGCACCTGGCGCACGCGGCCATCAAGCGCCACCTGTACAGCGACCGCGAGCACCCGCACTACGTCAACGTCAACCTTCACACGGGATCGCTGGCAGCGCAGTGGATCGACAGTCTGGGCGCCTACTACCCGGGCTTGCTGGTGTTGGCGGGCGAGCTCGACGAGGCCGTCGAAACCAACCTGCTGTACACGGCCCTGTGGGCGCGGTACGCGGCACTGCCGGAGCGCTGGTCGCTGCGGGACGCCGGTGTCGAGGGCGGCTTGAGCTGGTGGCCGCTGCGGCCCGAGTTCATCGAGTCTGTGTACCACTTGTACCGAGCCACGCGGGACCCGTGGTACCTGTACGTGGGCGAGATGGTTCAGCGCGACGTGCAGCGGCGCTGCCGGACGACCTGCGGCTGGGCAGGTTTGCAGGACGTTATCAGCGGCCAGAAGGCGGACCGCATGGAGAGCTTTTTTCTCGGCGAGACGGCCAAGTACATGTACCTCCTGTACGACGACCAGCACCCGCTTCATTCGCTCGACAGTGCCTTTGTCTTTACAACCGAGGGCCACCCACTGGTTCTCCCGCGGCGGCCGCGGCGGCCGGAAGTGAGCAAGAAGAGCTTAACGCATCATCAGAAGGAGAAGAAGAACGAAAGCCACACACAGACGAAAGCTCCCCGCGCAGACCCGTCGCAGGACAGCTCAAGTGAGAGTACGACAACTGCCGTCGGCGTCTACGAGGACGACGGCTTCACCAACAGCTGTCCTGTGCCGCCGCCGTTGCCACCGCTGTCCGGCTCAGCCGTGGCGGCGCGGGAGAATGTCTTTCACGCGGCACGGATACTAAACCTGCATCTTCTCCCCGACGCTGCTGCTGATGGCGCTCCTGGGCTGGAACGGCAGCTGGGCGAGCGAATCCGCCACAACCAGTCCCTTTTTCCATGGACATTGCCGCCTACGATGCTGCCGGCGAACGGCACGTCGGCTCAGGTACTGCTGCCTCTTGAGATGGCGCTCGAGTTCTCAGTGCAGCCGGTTGCGGGCGCCGGCGGGGGACCCGCGGGCGCCCGGGGAGGGCTGGCCGGGTTAGGCATTGTGCTTGGCGGCCCACGGACGCTGGCTCGCGTTGCATCCAATAAGATCCGGGTGCTCAGTATTTCGGGGCTCAAGCTCCTCTTCCGGCTTGAGACGATCGATGATGACAACGGCAGCGGCAGCGGCCGGAAGGTGTGGCGGGTCACGCGGGTCAACGGAGTGCCGCTGGGCCGCGACGAGGTCCTCGTGATGGACCGGGCGCTGGTCAGCCACATTGCCGACCCGCGCTTTACGCTGGTGCGCGACCCGGTCGTCGTCAAACTCCACCACCTGCACCGTGCCGTTGGTGTGGAGGAAGAGTATGAGGATGACGATGCTGATGAAGAGGACGAGGAGACAAATGACGACAACGACCTTTATGATGATACCGGCGAGATGGCAGAGAAGTACGACGAAGCAGACAGGCGACAGAAGCAACAAGAACACAAGCAGGACCAGAAAAAGCGGCCGCGGCAACAAGGGCAGCCGCAACGGCGACGCACAACAGCGACCGCATACCCGCCCATGCTGTCACCCTCCGGGCTGGCGACCTTTGTCAAGTCGATGTGGTACCAGTTAGTGGACCCTGACAACGAAGGTGCACAGGGCCCCCTGGCAACGACGGCGTCGACTGGCGGTGCACCCGTACGTGGGCGCCGACTGCTGTCATCCCGGGGGCTGCCGCACATCAACATCGTGCTCAACACGACGGGCGTGACACCGACGGGCATGGGCGCAGTGCCGCTGCCGGCGGTCGACACGCCGGCGGGCGCCGTGTTTCCGGCGTCGGGGCCCGTGCCGGCCGAGCTGCTGCCGTGGCGCACCGTGTACGCGGGCGGGCTGGCGTGCGACGGCCCGCTGCCGGACGCGGCAGTGCGCGACCACCAGGTGTTGGTGCTGCGGCGCGGCGGGTGCTCGTTTTCCGAGAAGCTGGCCAACGTGCCGTCGTTTGTGCCCGGGCGGCGGCGGCTGCAGCTGGTCGTAGTGGTCAGCGACGACGACGACGTGCAGGCGGACAGCCACCCGTCGGCGCCCCGGGCAGCGTCCTTCCACGACGACGGCAACGGCTTCATCCGGCCGCTGCTGGACGCGCCCCAGCGCACGCCGGCCGGGCTGCGGCGGCTGCAGCCACTGGCCATGATCATGGTGGGCGGCGGCGAGGAGACGTACCGGCGGCTGGCGGCGGCACAGCAGCTGGGGCTGACGCGGCGGTACGCGGTCGAGAGCCAGGGCGTGCTGGTGCGCAACCTGGTTCTCGACGACGGCGACGCCGCATGAGGCACGCTGTATTTTTTTGGGTTTTGTCTGTTTTATAGTCATGGAATACGGATATACGCGAATAGACATGGACGTGCATGTTAGGGTTTTTTTTCTTTTTGTCGTGTATTAGATACTAGATCGATTGTCCTCTTCTGTTACATCGACATCAGGTACCGCCTCACACCGTGGCGTCTCACTCTCTTCTCTCCCGCCTCCAGCTGTTCGTGCTCGGTCAACACCTGCTGCTTAACCGAAGATCAGCTTGAAGATGTCGTTGTAGACAAAGTAGCCGTTGGCGTCCTTGAGCAGCTGGAAGGCCTGGGAGAAGTTCATGGGCCGCTGCTCCTCGTCGACCAGCAGCTGGCCCGTCACCAGCACCAGCACACCGCCGTCCGTGGTCGGCTGGGCATCCTTGGTCGCGATCTCGTGCTTGACCTTCTGGAAGGGCAGCGCCTGTTGCGGGGGGGGAGGGTCAGCATGGGCACATGGAACAATAGCACGCTTGGGGTCACAGCGTCCGCACCTTGAGCTTCTCGACAATTGCGGCGCTGCCGAGGACCGAGGACGACTCAAAGGTCAGCATCGAATGGTCGCGCTGGTGAGCAAAAGTCAGTATCTCGGTTCGATCGACGGTGAAGCATTGGATTCCCCTCCCCCGCGCATCGCGAGGGCTAAAAACATACGTAGAGCGCAGCCAGCTGCGTCCGGTCGACGTCAAACGTGTTATAGTAGAACGGGACGAACTGGTCTGTAATGCAGCAAGTCAGTTCATCGAGTGTCCCTCAACATGCCAGGCATCTCGGGCTTGTGCCTGGCCTCGCCTGGCGCGCGGCGCAACAGCACCCCGCGCCATCGTGATCTCTTTTGTCATCCTGCCACCGCCGACCGATCGCAAGGGGTGCGCAGGGGACAGCGACTAGAAACAAAGAAACCGGATGAACGTACCCGCGACGCTCTGGAAGTCTGTAGGGGGCGAAAATATGTCAGCATGACGAAGTGGCCCAACGACCGCGTGAGTCTTCTCCTCTGCGTTTCTTTTGTTTTTTTTTTCTTCTTTTTTCTGTTTCCTATAAAACATACCTGCCATCTTGTCTGGTTGGTGTTGTTTTGTCTAGATCCGGCTTGGACACGTGTGTGGAAATGGCTCGGGCTTGGGGAGGTGAACAAGAAAGAGACAACAGTGCGATCGGTAGAAAACTCTAGAAAAGGTACTGGCGATGCCTCCAAACACTTAGCTCTTTTTTTGGGCGGCGCGGCAAGGTCCTTTGGCGGCGGGGTGCCAGGCTACCGTCGCATAAACTCTGCAACCAGGTGGGGTTGTCTTGGAAAACGGGGTGCTGTTTGCGCACGTGATTAAGCGGGGCTGAATTTTTCCAGGGGAGATAAAAGTCACCTCAAAATTTCGTCGTCCCAATTGTTTTTGTCTTTCTTCACGACCTTCACTTCTTGTCGACCAGCAGTTTTGCTATCTCAAAATGTAAGATTTTCTTCCTTGAGAGTGCAGACCCATGGACAGCAGGAAGAGCAGCCTATATGATGATGAAAACTTTGAACGGCCAACTGAAAGCACTTTTCAACCCATGTTGATCAACGAGACACCAAATCACTTTGTCTGATTGTTGCTGCGCTTTCCTGCTGGCCACGAGGGATGAGACGGACTCTGGATGACGAAAACACTCGCTAACATACTGAACAGTTTTCTGCAAGCCTGTGACCTGTTCCGTCCAGAGGTCTCTACGCCAGCCGCTCAAACGAAAACACGCCCTCGACCGTACCGTCGTCTGCGTTCCAGAACTCGACTTCGAGCGTATGTGCCTGCCCGTCGGCCCCGATGTGAAACTGCGCCCGTCCGTAGCTGCGGAAGAGGCCACTGCGCTCGTAGATCATGTCCGTGTACAGCAACCACCATTCGCCCGACACGTGTATGAACTCGCACCGGGTTGGCCACGTGTGCGCGTAGCGGTCAGCCACGAAGATGACCCTGTCGTGGGGGGAATCTTGCTGTTCTTCCTCGGCCAGGACGCGAAGCGTCAGGTTTTGATAGGCCGGGTGGTGGTACGTCCCAACGTAGGCGTCTATGGGCATTGCTGGTGGCAGTGCCGGATTTGCGCGGTCCGGGAAGAGATCATCCAACGCGTTGTCTACACGTGCCTTGCGCAGAGCGGCGGTGTTGCGGAACCTGTGCCAAAAAAAGTCAGTCTTTGGCCGTAAGACGTATTGGGCCAGCGCAACGCACCGCTTGTTCCAGTCGTAGCGCTGGTCGGCGGGAATGCCAAAGCGCTCGTCGACAAGATGCCAGAGGAGGATAAGCTCGGCTGCATTGGATGTGATGGCCGTGTTTCCAAAGAGCACAACACCAAAGCGGTCGTCCGGAAAGAAGTAGACCTGGGCTCCAAAGGCACTGGTCGGGTTAGCAAAGCCACACATTGTATTGGGCAAAGAGCTCTGTTACACTCACTTGCTGCCGCCCGAGTGTCCCCAGAAGCGGTGTCCCTTGTACGAGCTGGTCATCCAGGCACTTGCATACGCCATGGGTGCGTCGTAGGGCTCGGGAGATGCCGCCGTGCGTGCCTGGAACATCTTGGGCGCCAGAATGGCATCGAGACCGGCTTTGGAGAAAGAAATGCCACCGCATGCTTCGGCTGACCCAGATGTCGATGCATGCGGCCCATCAATCCAGCACCGCAGCCACTTTGCGTAGTCGGCCACCGTGGAAATGATGCCACCCGCACCGCTCACTTCCTCCAGTGGCATATGCGGAACAGCAACGTAGTCCCCATTGCTACCCTTTTTAGCTGGTCTCCAATAGTAGCCTTGCGCCAGAAATGCGGGTGGCATTGCAGCACGTGCGTCATCAAGACTCAGAAAGGTGGCGTGCATCCCAAGCGGCGCCCACAGCCAGTCGTGCAGCACACCGCCGAGCCAGCGGCCACCAGCAAGCGTCTCGACAGCGTGCGAGAGCACCAAGAACATGAGGTTGCAGTACCGCCAGGCGGTACGCGGTGATGTCGACAGAGGCAAATGACGCAAGCTGCGCGTGACGTCGCGCACAGTGGCATTTCGCGGGGGCGGACCACCACCCGGAACAAGGCCGTACTGCCGAGACCGCGACAGGTCATGTGCGGCAAGTCCCGTGCGATGGCACAGAGCGTCCTCGATTGTCAGATGCGTGGTGGCCCAAGGGTCGCCAGCAATGACAAAATCGTCGCCGAGAACAGCTGCGATCGGAGTCGTCCAGTTGATCGAGATGGATGCATCCGACACAGCCTCGTCCTTCCGGTCCACCAACAGCGACAACGCTGCCGCCACAAAGGCCTTGGTCGTGCTCGCTGTGTAGTACAGCGTTTCGCGTGTGGCAGGCGTCGGCGGGTCAACAACGGCCAACCCAAATCCCTCCGACCACGTATCGTCGCCGTCCAGTACAGCTATGGAGAGCCCCGGGACGTGCCATGCGGCGAGAGTGTCAGCGACGAGTGTCTGGAAAGATGGGTCCGTCAATGGCGACAATCGGCTCTGGAAGAGTGGCTGCTGTTGCTTCTGCAGAATGTTGGCTGAGGCAACAGGGGATGCAATGAGGAGAGCAGCAGCCGCTGCTATAGTCAGACATGGGCCGAACCAAGGCCGCCTTGTTTGTCGTGGCGGTGACATTGCAAAGCTCTGGTGTCGGTAGTTGCAGGCGCTTTTGTCTTTGAAGCAGTGACGCTCAATGAACTCCAAAAAGTCTGCTCAATTGCACCATCTTGCACCGGATTCCCTGGCGGTGTACGGCAGTGCAGTGCGAAGCCCAGGCTGCATACGGTGAAAGTGGACGAAGAAAGCAGTCGCGGTGATTTAGCGGATGCGGCAGTGGCTTGTAGCGCGAAGTCGCCCGGCGCCTTTCTTTGACAAGTATGAGTTTTCGAAAGAACAGCGAATACGAAGGAAATGCCCTATCGGGCTAGGAAGCTCAACCAGGAAGGTATGAGCAAGAAGACGGGAGTGTGGTAGTTTTTCCTTTTGTAAGTCGCGGGGTATAGAAAGAGTGGAAGGAACGACTTGTTTTTGTGACATGGCCTCGCAAGTTATCCGTTCTCTCTGGAAGAAATCACCCCCCCCAGAAATACCGACTTGGACTCGCTTTTCTTTTTCTATACTTTTTTTTTGGATGTCACTTTGCTCATATGATCATGATGTAATCTCCCAAAGCAGTGGGAGTCGTGATACTCCGAACGCGGAGAGCTCCGGCGCTAGGATGATAGCAAACACCTGGGTCAATTAAAAGTCACAAAGCTTACCTCCGTGGTAACTCAACAGCCTAAAACAACAGAACCAGCAGAAACGGCAGGAAAAACGAGACAACAGCATGCCCTCCCATAGTGTCCTCCCCCACCCTCCACCTCTGCCGCGGCCGCCTATGCCGCATGCCGCCGTGCGTGAAGCCAAGCCAGCAGTCGACACTGAGGCCTTCGACACGCATGCAACGGACGAGTGGCTGGTGTGCACCGCATGCGGCACGCAGTTCCCTACGGCGGACCGCGCAGCTCTGCCGACGTGCCGCATCTGCGATGACCCGCGCCAGTTCACGCCGCCGGGCGGCCAGGCCTTCACCACCATGGCCGACGTGCGCCGGAACCACCGGAACGTGTTCCATCCGCTGACGGGCGGCGACGTGCGCATGACGAGCATCGCGACGGAGCCCAAGTTCGCCATCGGACAGCGTGCTGTTCTCATACGGACACCTGCCGGCAACCTGCTGTGGGACTGCCTGACCCTGCTGGACGCAGAGACGGTCGCACACATCCGCGCCCTCGGCGGCCTGCGCGCCATTGTCATCTCGCACCCGCACTACTACTCTTCGCACGTGGAGTGGGCCAACGCATTCTCTTGCCCCGTGTACCTCCGCTCGGAAGACCGCGAGTGGACTGTGCAGCAGTCGCCGCGGCAAGTCTTCTGGGAGGGTAAGGACGTATTCGATGTGTGGGCCGAGACGGCTAGCACGCCCGCAGCAGAGCCGGACGCCGACACGCAAGGCCCGGCTCCCCTCGCCATCCGCCTCGGCGGTCACTTTCCCGGCAGTCAGGTGCTTCTGTTTGACGGTCACCTGCTCGTGGCCGATACTCTGGTCACAACCCCGTCAGGTCTGGGCGGCTGGACTGTCGATGCTCTTGGCCAGCCTCGCTCCCGTCCTCCTAACATGAACTCATTCGCATTCATGTGGAGCATTCCCAACATGATTCCACTGGCTGGGGATGTTGTGTTTGACATGTGGGCGGTGCTCAAACATCACGACTTTACCAGCACACATGGCGCCTTTCTCGGCACTGATATTGTCCACCCTGAAGTCAAGCAACGCGTGCTCGAGAGCATGAAGATCCAGACACGCTTCGGCGGTTGGGCAGGCCAGGCAAAGTGGGAGGCTTTGTAGATGGTGTAACCAATAAGCAAAAATAAAATAAAATATTAAATAAAGTACAATGAGAGAATGATTTTTTTTTAAAAAAAAAAAAAAATTCTAACAATGAACACAAGTCATAAGCAAAAAAAAGACAAAAAGAAATGGTCCCGGAGAGGCTCGAACTCTCGACTTTCGCATTGGATTCTGATACAGAATATTAGTACGATGCGCTAACCAACTGCACCACGGAACCGTTTCAGCTGCTTGCTGATGCTCCAAATAGCGGAGCACTGGTATATGAAGGCTAGTTTCATGAGTTCAAATTACCTAATTTTTTCCAGACGAAAAGACGCGTCGCCTTCAACCTCCTGGCAACCTCAATAGGACCACAGCTCGAAATCGAGTCCTCGGTTCCGTCCATTCAACATACGCATCTCATACGGCGATGAAACCATGACTTCGATAAAGACGGGCCCGTCCAGACCGGGCACGCACCTGCTTGCCATTCCTGCCGCCGTCACCGTCATCCTCTTCCTTGGCTACAGCTCGCAATGGCTCTTTCATACGGCCACCTACCTCGCACCAGGCCCGCTCTCGACGCGGGAGACGGTCGTGTTCAACACCCTTCTCGGCTGTCTTTGGCTGACCTACTTCCGCTCTTGCATGACCGACCCGGGCCGCTACGTCTTCGATCCTGCCGCCGCGTCCGACCGCGCCGGTGCCGCGCCGGCGACAGCCGAATCCGACCCCGCCGAGTCCGATGCCGAGTCCGAATCTTCCGTGTCCTCCAAGACGACGGCTGTCCGCTGGTGCAAAAAGTGTGACGCGCCAAAGCCACCGCGCGCCCACCACTGCCGCCACTGCGCCCGCTGCGTCCCCAAAATGGACCACCACTGCCCGTGGACGGGCAACTGCGTGTCCATGCAGACGTTCCCGCACTTTCTGCGCTTTGTCGTCTTTACTAATGCCTCGCTGTGGTATTTGGCCATCTTGCTCTACGCCCGTTTCTACGGCCTGTACGACCAGCGCAACCTTCCCGCCTACCTCGGCCCGACCCTGCCCCAGCTGATGCACCTGACCATGCTGGGCCTCATTTGCGCCGCCACGCTGCTGGCACTGACAATTATGCTCTACAATACCGTGCAGAGCTGGCTGTTCAACACCACTATGATCGAGAGCTGGGAGGTCGACCGTCATGAGGCCGTCGTTGCGCGCTACAACTCAACGTCCGCGAGCGGCACGTGGTGGGACGAAGACGATGACGACAACGACCTGAGCGAGGACGACGACGACTACGAGTACGACGATGGAGACGATTACGCATACGAGAAGAACAGGAGCATCGGTGCCACGGGCGCAGAGGCAGACGCGGGCGAGAAGAGAAAGGGGGCGGGGAAGGACAAGAGCCGTCGCCGCGGCGGTCGGTCCCTTGCCCTGCGCAAGCACGTCGAGTTCCCGTACGACCTCGGCTTCTTTGACAACATGGCCCAGGCCATGGGCACGCGCAACTTTCTGCTCTGGTTCTTCCCCCTGGCCGGCGCGCCCACCATTGCCCCCGGCGGGTCCGGCGCCGGCTGGGACTGGCCGGAAAATGGATTCAACGATCGGCTCGGCATGTGGCCACCTCCAGACCCGGAAAAGCAGCGGTTTGCCGCAGCAGTGGCCGCGCGAGGTGGCGTTTGGGGCGGCAACGGTGCCGCTGCTGGTGCCGCGTCGACTGCGTTTGCATCGGGGAGCGACAGCCACTCGCCCGAGGAAGACAAGGCCGCGTTCCAGGCACGCCAGGCAGCCGATTTCCGGCGACGTGCCCAGCACCGAGCCGGCGAAGGCGCGAGCGGTGGTGGCGGTCCAGCAGAGGTTGAGGAGGAGGAAGAGGAGGGCATGGATGGCGAGCCTGGCTGGACTAATGCAGATGGCGACCGGCTCCGCGACTATGGTGTGGACGAGGAGGCCGAACAGGATGAGGATGAGGTGCCGCTGGCGCGGCTCATACAGAAACGGGTGGGTGCAAAAGAGAACATCAAAAAGGAGCGGTGAATTACAGGAAGGGTTATGTTTAGAATAACGGCAACGTCAGGGAAAATGTATTCATACCGTACTCATGAGACACGACAAACATTCAATCCACCCCAGGAAATATTTTTTCAAAACAGATCTATCCATGTTTTTCAAACTCCAGACAGGTGTCAGAAGCCCTACAACGACGAGACAGAAGAAAACAAGAAATTCAGAAAACAAGAAATCAGCCTCTATCTAAGTAAAAAAACATAAATCCCCTCCCATTTTGAATCCAAAATCAACCACACAATGCATCTTACTTCCCGGCTCACCAATCGTCGTTGTCCCGCCGGCCTGCCATCGCGTTCTGCCGTGCCAGCAGCGCATCTGCCAGGCTCATGCTGCTGCTACTGGCACTGCTGTTGGCCCCCAGACTTCCGTTTGCACCGCCACCATTCAGGCTCATGCCAGAGTCACGCGCGTGCACGGATGACGCTGCTGACGACCGGCTTGCCGCCGTGCTTCCCACTCCAGGCCGCTTCGGCGGTGCAGGTGGCGGTGCACGCGCCGTTGTCTGCGCCTGTTCCTCCACATACGCCGCAGGCACCCACGCCTGCTGCTCGCCAATCTTGGCCAGCCACCATCCTGGTTGCGTTAGTATATCATAGCAGAAAAGGGAAAACATTAAGAAAAAAGAGCTTACCGTTGTTCTCCTTTTGAATAATTTCAATGATTTGGCCCGTCTTGATCGACATCTCGTTTTCACGCTGGCCCTGGAAGTCATACAAGACCTTCGCCATCACCTTGCCCGGCACAGCGGCAGGCGGAGGAGGAGGCGGCGGCGGAGGGGCGCGCGCACTCGATGTGCTAGACTGGTTACGAGTGTGGGACGGCAGTGTGGTCGGTTTCGGTGAGGGCTTGGGGGCCGGCTTTGTGGCCGCCACTGCCGCTGCCACTGCCGCCGCCGACGGCGTCGAGCCCCCACCTGGCCGTGGAGGCACCACCACGCGTGCTGCCGACGCGGCCGAAGCCGCCGTATTGTTGGCGGAAGTGTGGCTGTAGTTGTTGGCAGCCGGCTGCGGTTGTGGGGTTCGTTTGGCTGCCGGGAAGTTACCGTTACCAGCGCCTGCACCTGTCCGCCCAGTGAGCCGCGATGGCCGGCCATTGGGCCCTCCAGGCTTGATCAGCTTGCCGCGCGTGATGGGCCGTGGCGGTACAGGCTTGGCCGGCGGTGTACGATGTGGCTGTGAGTTGGGTGGCTCGCCGCGCTGCGTATGGATGGCACCGCTCTTGTAGAAGTCTACAGGGGTCGGTGCATCCTTGAGCACCTTGACCACCTGCATTTTGCCAGGCTTTTTAGCGTACTGGATCGTCTCAGCAAACTGGAGGTTGAAACGACCACCTGCACCACTCATAACGCGTTGCATTTGCGTGAAGAGCTCCGTTTTGAAAACACAGTTGAGCAGCGGATCGGGCTCCTGGGCGGCGCCAATATTCAGTGAGAACCAGTCGTCGCGCGACGTTGACGTGCTGATCGACTTGATGGCTGAGAGTGGGACTGCACGCTCAACGCCAATGTGGGGTTGATGGTTGACGAGCGACTGCACGATGATGTAGAATTTGCTGTTCGTAACAACGAGCACACGCGGGCTTGGCTTGCTCGACCTCCCAAACTTGGCCTCAAGGATCTCGCCGCGGCACGAGAAGACAGCTTTCTCGTTGGAGCTGATGCCGGTCGCGTTGCGAAGCATGCTTCCGGGGCCAGTCGATGCGTTGAAGCCGAGATAGTCGCCCAGGAAGCGACGCGATCCCAGCAAACTGTAACGGCGACGCTCTTTGCGGCCACCCAGAACACGCTGGCCCTGGTCGCGCAGCACTAGGTACTCCGCACCAACCCGCTTCTTGCGCCAGAAGCGCTGGATGCGCGTGGCAGACTCGGCGCGGTAGGCGAGGTAGGCACGCCACATGCGCTGGATGCGCGCGGCCATGTTATGCCAGTAACGATCCCGCATGTGCTCAAGGGCAAAGAGCGTCTCAGGTGACTTGATAAACGCTTTGGTAACACCCATCTGCCACTCCTCTGCCGGAATGCTTGTGTCTTTGAGAATCTGGCGAACGGCAGCCTCGGGTGAACCTTGCCATGTGTACTCACCGGCATACGACGTAGCCGGTGACAGAAGGAAGAAACGCTCCACAAACTTTTCAAAGGACTGGCGGTAGGCGAATCCAGCACGGCGAATGCGCACGTTCTCCTGCAGACCAAGGTACTTGATCTGGTGCAGCACGTTGGGCACGTTGTACTCGGTGGGCGACTTGTTCTCGTTGGGCTTGATGGTGCGAATGTAAGACGGCTGACAGCGCATGAGGGTATCGACAAGGGCATTGGCGGAGGTGCGGATGCGGTCGCCGGCAGTGGGTGGCTGCTTGCGGTTGTCTTGGTTGACCTGCTCGGGGAAAATGGTGTGCACGAATTGGTTCTGGCTCGACTGGAACATATTCAAGAGACCCTTGAGCAGCTGGTCCTTGTTCTTGTCTGTGATGCCTTCCACGGTATAGGACACGTCGCCTGCGTAGTGCTTGATAATGAAGTTGCCCTGGCGTGGGGTGAGGTTCGCGTTGGACATGCTGCTCAGGCTCTGCATGAAAGTGCGGTCGCAGGCGGCAGGATCGGCGTGCGCCGTCTTGGTAGCATCTTTCAAGGCAGAGAAGATGCCGGGTGGGCGAACTTGCTCAATCAAGTCGCAAACAACTTTGTTGTCGAAGTACTTGATGGGCGTCCATTGGATTTTTTCCCGTGCATATTCCTCTTGCTCCGTCTTGAGGGTCAGCTGGATGAAGATCTGCTGCAACTTCTCGTTGACGTAGTTGATACACAGCTGCTCGAAGCTGTTCTTGTCAAAAATTTCAAACCCGTAGATGTCGAGAATGCCAATATTGTTGCTGGTGGCCTGCCGAGCCTTGAGAGACTGGTTGATGCGCTCAACGATCCAGTCAAACAAGTTGTAGTAGATAGCCATGGCCAGAGCGTCGCGGGTGGAGGTCGCCTGAGCAACATTGGCCGGCGACTCAATGACCTCACCGCTGCGCGGCGTCAGTACGCGAATGGTGATACCCTTGATGAGGTTGGTGGGCTGGACCTCCAGCAGATAGGCGAGGAAGTCGACGACAGATTGGTCGGATACAGCGGCATAACCGCTTTCATCCTCGTGGAAGACGAGATTTCCGGTCCACAGGATGGCGGCGAGCATGCGGAAGATGTTATCTTTCTCGGCTTGTGTTAAGCCAATGACTTTCATTGCGGCAAGGGTTTCCTTGAAGTCGGCAATGTCGTCGATGCCGTCAACATTGAAGCACTTGGAGCGGCTCGTGTAGATGTAAGTGTCGGGCGTCTGGATGCCAAAGTTCTGGCGGTAGGTATCAGGGGCGCCCTTTGTGAACTGGTAAAAAATGTGGAAGTTGCGCTCGTTCACAATTTGCCCGACAACGCGCGTCTTCTCGAGTAGATAGTTGGTGATATCGGCACCGACGGGCTCGCCATTGGCATTGAAATGTATCTGCAGATACTTTCCAAAGCGCGATGAGTTATTGTTGCGTAGCGTCTTCGCGTTGCCAAACGACTCGAGCAGTGGGTTGGTTGCCAGCACCATGTCCTTGATCTGCTTGATGTCGCCCGTATCGCCGCCGGACACGTTGGCAATGTATTGCATGATGCGCTTGGCGGCCTCGGTCTTACCGGCACCGGACTCGCCGGAAATGATAACGCACTGGTTGTCGTTGTAGGCCTTCATGTTGTAGTAGGCCGACTCGGCTATCGCAAAAACGTGCGGCGGCACCTCGAGGCGGTTCTTGCCACGGTAGCTGTCCAGCACCTTGTCGGTGTAGATACCCAGATCCCGAAACGGATTGACGGAAACCAAGACATGGCCAATATAGGTGTAGATCTCGGCGCCTTCAAATCGCTTCTTGAGGTTGTCGTTGATGGCTTCGTTGGACACTTTGCTGAGGAGTGTCAGGTCGGACACGCCAATCTCCTTCTTCTTGGTTGTCTCGAAGGTTGCCTTCTGTGGCCGGGCGCCGCCCCCGCCGCCGGCGCGGTCGGGCTTCGCCTGTTTGTCTCGCGGTCGTCGTGTTATGGCCTGTCCATGAACTGTATTAGTATATTGCCGGAGGGGTCGGGGAGCATCCCGGAAACGTGCAACCGAGTCCGGATGATGCGGCACCGGCATGCCCGGAGGGGTCAGAACATACCATTGTCGTATCTTTTGAGGGGTGAAGCTGAGAGATTCTGAGGAGGTGAGAGACCGGAGGTCAGCCTCGCGGAGGTGTAATTCGATCGGATTGTCTTGTCGTCTGCGACGGCAGCGGCGTAGTTGGCGATCCTTCCCCCTTTAATTTCTCTGGCGCCTTCTTTACGTTCGTCTCAATCTTCGACAGCGCCGAATTTCGTCGCAGGCTTGCTTTTCAGCAGGCTCAAATGGGTTCGTAATCCGCTTTATACGGCGAGTGTTCATCCGCCGTGTCACGTCGTAGTTGGGAGGCCTTCGTGTTGGGGTCTGCGTCGTCAGCAGCGGCTCGAAACACTGCTCGTTCTAGGTAGCTGCTGTCCCCGCCACCCGTAATTATGGGATCTAGGTGGGGGCAAGTTGGGGCGCAATTTGTGGCGGTGTCGGCGTTCGTACATTAGCGCGGATTATATAATATCGTTAAATAGTAACTGCCTTTCCGATGTTATGCGTGCAGGTGAAAGCAAATTGTGAATGAGAAAAAAATATTGGTGGGAGGTAAGTGAATTGGCTAGTTTGAGGTAAGACTCTCAAGGATAAACGAGGCCTTAGTCCAGCTCTTCTACTCTCTTGCTGTCATCTATTTCTTCTAAGCGCCCTTCCCTCAACGCTTGTTCTACCGGGTTCATCACATCGACGACACCGGTCCTCTTTAACCTAAAACGTCGAGCTTGTCAGGATTATACCGATCACAAAATCAAAAAAGGGATTGAACCTGTTCCGTGGCTTTGTAGCGTACCTTTCAAAGAGGACAAACAAGCGCTCTGCCTCGCGCTCTTTTTCCTCGTCGGTCATCTCAGGCAGATCGGGCCCAGTCTCGGCGCTCAAAAATTGGCCCGTTACCGCATTGAACGCTGGACGATTGCTGCTATCCCCTGATGCCTCTGGTGCACGAGTAGGAATGGGAATGTTGTTCTGGAATAGGAACCCAGAGGCAAACCCGTATCCGACATTTTGAACAAACCGGGTAGCGTCCTTTCCAGATAGCTCAAATAGCATGTGAGAGACTGCTGTTCGAAACCCAGGTGCCAGTGCATTGGTTGTGTTCTTGAGAAGCAGAGAAGGCAGGCTGTTGCCACGTCCGAGCACATTCTTCCGGTCTTGGTCCGAAGGGAGTAGCTTCTTGAGCATGACCAGATGCACAGCCGTAGGTGGTTCAAGCTCGATTATTTTACGCAAAGCCGCTATGAGCGGCAGTGCCGTCTGGTCTAGTTCCGCGTCTCCGTATTTTCGCAGAGCCAAGTCCAGAAGCTCTATGAGCCGGTTTGTTAATGCTGCCTTATCGCCTTTTACAGGGAAAATGGCAGCAGTGCCCTTTTCGCTGGCCAGGTCCAATGTCAGCAGTACGTTAACAAGTGGCCCAAGTGGAGGATCGAGCGGCTTCGGCTGCGGTATATCAAGCCTGCAAACCATCGTCACAATAGGCTCAATCGCAGGTGTAAATGCGTTCACCCGATCTTTGCAGAAGTGTGTCACGTTGAACAAGAGCTTCGCCGTCTCTGTGAGTGCCATGTCGAACACAGGGTCGGCCCTCCCCTTTGGTGACACACTGCCAATACTGACGATGCTGCTGCTTCGTTGGTGCTGCTTTCCCGACAAGAGCTTGGCGTGCCTTGTGAGGATCTGAATGACAGAGTCGGCTAGATGATATTGGTCGACAAGGGTCTCCAGCTTGATGTTTGTGCCGTAGGTGGTCAAAAAAATAATGCGCGCAACAAGAAACTCATCTTCGACGTTTCCTGATTTCAGCTTATTGCACGCTTTTTCTTGGTAGCCGAGGTCGACAAACATCTGCCGAGTGTCTGGCTTGAGTAATAGTGTATTTGCCAAACAGCGCAAAGCATTGCGTGACGTTGTGGCCGAGGAGCTATCAAAGGCATGCTTTGTGAGAGTTTCGATGCCCTGGAGACGATGGGGGAAAGTTCAGTTAGTAACAGGGGCACCACGCGGCGCAGTGCTAAAAGCCTGTTCTTACTGCCTTCGTAAAGATTGGATCAGCATCGCGCGGATCGCGCCCGTAGATCTTAAGTTGTTCTAAGGCCGTATCCCGTTCTATGAACGCAGCAATGTCAGTTCTAAGGACGCAACCAAAGAAAATATGTCAAACATATGTCACAGGATACCGCAGGCCAAGGGTTGGGGGGTTTGGGGGTGGGCTCTGGACGGGGTATGCTGGCGTAAACGCTCGGGAAGTTCGGGGGAATTTCGCAAGCACTAACGCTGGGAGGTCATATTGGACTTGAGGAGGTCCTCGGTGAGTAGGTTCATGAGGTCGGAGACAGCTTTCAGCTTGGCTGGTGCAATTGTTAGAGAGACGTATGTAAGAGGTGCATTGACAACGCAGCAATCACAGGTTTCAACTTGGAAAGCTTCCGTCAGACATACCTGGACCAGTTAGGTCGGCCTTGGGCAGTATCTGAGCCATTTTCTTCTTTTCGTTATGAGACGACCGGACATGGGGGACAAGCAGCGTTGATTTGGCTGCGCCCATGAGGAGGACAAGAGAAGTGAGGTGGACGTGATCAGGTCGTCTTGTCAGTGCTACTCCGTCAAATGATCGGCAAGATCGACAGAACCACGGAGACGGGAGACCGGCAGAGCCAGAAAAAGGACGGCGGTGATGTAGGCACGGAAGCCGACGACAGTAAACGGTCGCAGAGGAGAGCGGCCGCAAGTATTTCAAAAAGCAGCCTTTCCCGTTTGTGACTGAGAATCCTTTTCCTGCTTGGCGCCCGGCTGTGTATGCGCAGAGTCGAGTTCGTGTTATGAGGGGTTGGCGGAGATAGCGTTGCGGCGAGAGGGGCAGTTAGAAGAGCGGTATGACGATGCATGGGAAGGGCGAACAGAGTAGAGAGATGATCAGGTGGACGAGGATCGGAAATAGACACAGACGTAGACCGCATCCGCAAATGGCTGGCCACAAAACGCCGCCCAGAGAGCGCTGTCCAAGGCAGGCCGGCCACAGATACGAGTGGACTAAAGTGGAAGGAGGGACAAGTGGAGATCTGGCGGCAGTATGCCCTGCCAGCGGTTCTATATTCCTCGTAGCGGGCTGTCCGGCACGGGATTTAGCGGCCTTACATAACGCATCATAGCCTGTGGACAATACATATAGTGAAGAAGAGCGAATGGTGACTGGCAGTTGTAAGAATTCGCTCTTTGGGGGGGATGTTGTTCAAAACTTTTCCTTCAGCCATGCCGTAAAGCAGTTCCGGAGATGCTTTGGCGTCGATACCGCCTTTTCTAGGTCGACTTCAAATGCCCATCTTTTCGTAGGTATTTCCATCTTAGTGCTCCGATTCCACCACAAGGCCTGTCAACCGCGTTACTCCACAAACACGCTGTGGGGCCTTCCGCACCCTAGTTCGCGTAAATTGGTTGAGAGACGCGACCGCGGCGCGTTCGCGGGACGACCATCTCGTTGTAATCTAGTAGGGGGTGGGTAGAATCCACAACCAGCCTCTCCTAGGATAATCTTCCTTTACAGGCTTCTTCTTCCGTTTCCTTTCTTGACTATCGTGCCTACACATTTTTCTGCGTTGTCTTCCTGGAGCGGACTCGTCTCGTTTGTTTCCTTTTGTTCGTTTTTGTATCGGTTTTTTTTGCTACTGTTCATCGTCCTTCTCTTCGCCTGCATTTCTCGACTTGCCATCCTCCTTTTTCCGTCAAGCAGCTTGGACTGTCTCTCTGGCGATGGTCTTTTTTCCACCCGCTCGCTTCTGAGGCAACAACACTGCCTCTGCAGTGCACACCTCGCGCCGTCTTCTCGGTTCTTCTCTCTCACGCCGTCGTATCCACGACAACAGACCCTTCAACATGGCAGAAGTTGCCCCAAGAATCCTGGACTCTCTGCCAGCTCGGCCGCCCACGCCACCTCGTGACAGCCATGTCCAGCCAGACATACCACTAAAGTCGCTTCTTTTACCTACCGCCCAAGGCAACTCTCTCGACTTTCACTCCAGTCTGCAGACCCCACCAAGCGCCCAGTCACTGCTGTCTTCCGCCAGCAAAAATGGCAGCTCAGACAGCGCGCGCCGGAAACGAGTTTTGTTCTCTACACAGGATCAATACAACGAACCTCCTGTCTATCCAAGCACTTCAGATGGCGGTTCTTTTGGCTCGCGTGGCCATACGACCCCCCCCCTGACAGTGCTCCCCCCTTCCTCCTCTGCGTCCCGTCCCGCCAAGTCTATCCTCAAGGTCACTGTTCACGAGTCCGCGCCGCCCAACACCCCTGTGAACATCGCCGATGTTCTGTCTTCGACCGTGCAGCAGCTCGCCAGCGCTGATCGTGACTCCAAGCTGGATGCCTACCTGATGCTGGTCCGCGCCCTAAAGGCCTCGGACAGCCTTCCCGACCGCATCGCTTTGCAGAGCAAGATGTCTCTTTTCACCCAGTTTATCCAACGCGACATTCAGGCCTCCAAGTCATCCAGTGGCACCCTCGACTCCACCCTCGTCATCTCTGCTCTTGATCTCTTATGTACTTTCCTTCATTTTTCGGCCATCGCCTCCACGCTCCCCCACGATTTTTCTGTTTTCATCATAGACTACTGCATTCGATCTTTTGAGGGCGCCACTGTTCCTCGCGATGTGCTGCGCACCCTCATGCGCGTGGTGTACACGCAAAACTTCTCTGTGAAGGTTCTCACGTCTGACCGTGTTGGACGCCTAGTGGCTGCTCTCCACAAGATGGACGAGCAATACGACAGTAAAAACATTATTGTCATGCGATGTCTCAACTACCGAACGCTTATCAAGAACCAACCCATGCTGATGGCTGTGCATCTCGATTGGGTACAAGATCTGTTGGCAGACATGCTCAGCAATGTGCCGCACATCCGCAAAGCAGCCATCGAACTGGGCCTCGACGCCGCCTTTGCTCTGGGTCGCGAACGGTCTACCACACAGCGTGTCATGGAACTTCTTCAAGCAGCAGTCGACGACAAAGGGGACAGGCGGTATCTGGACCACTACGCAGACCGTCTGCGTTCAATGACCAAGAACAAGCCAGATTCGCCATTTGTGCCGCAGGTCTGGAGTGTGGTCACTCTCTTTCTTCGCAACATGGAGAAATGGGACTTTTTTATGGGCTGGCTTCGCATCCTCCAGGGCTGCTTCAATAGCAGCGAGTTTCGGACCAGAGAAGAGGCCAATTATGCATGGAGCAGGTTCGCCTTCACACTGCTTCGCGACAATCGACCACTGTCCAAGAAAACCACAACCGTGCTTACTGGGGCTGTTATCAGCCAGCTGCGTCGGCGAGGCTCGGGTAAACAGGCCGACGACCTTCGCAGGGTGGTCTTGGGATGCGTTTGCAGCTTTTTCTACTACACCGTGCGCGACACGAAACAACTCGACAATGTTTGGGACAACATCATCAACCCAGTTGTGCTGCAGCTGCTGGAGCTGTCTATTGCAGAGGACTCGACAAGGGAAAAACGGAAAGCGACCCTGGCGGCCGCCACGGCTATTCTCACCGGCCTCATCGACTGTTCCACCCCAAGACCATGGAGAGAAGATCACATTGCAAAGAGCCCGATCGTTGCTCCGGAGGACCTCCCTCCAATTGATCCGAAATGGATTCGCCGCAACTCGCAACGCGTTTTTGCTCTGGTTAGCCCTATACTTGAGCATAATTTTCTCGAGCTTTCCATTCCAAGAAGCCCGATCCAGGTTTTGTGGCGCTCGGTTGTCAGTGCCGTTTCTGTGGCCGCAGCCAAGGAGGTCAAGGTGTCCTCGGAAACGGCCGTCTTTGTGAGCCATGCGCTTTCTCTTCTATTAAAGTTGTGGGAAAAGGGAGTGCCAGCACACACCTCAACACAAGCAACAACACAACAAGACGTTTCGGACAAGAACGACTTGTCAGTTGCCTACACTGCTTCGCAGTTCCTGGCTGCTGCACGGGAGTTTCTCCTTACCTTGGTTGACTCACTCGGATGTCTGCCCTTCACCGAGAAGCAGCTCACAAAAGACAACAGCAACATTTTTGTTCCGGTAGCCACGCCCTCACAACGCGTCGGCAAGGGTCAGGCTGTCCCACAAACCGCTTTACGCCATCTCTTCTCTATCATGTCTTCACTGCCTCCTGGGGTTCAAGATGGGGACGACTTTGCCGACTTTGTTGAGTGTGTGTTCGCACCATTTTTCGCTGCGAAGTCTATAAAGGGGCGCCGGAACCTTGCTCTCGAGTTGCTATACATGTCGCCAGTGGACGCTCTGTGCCCTTACGGGCCATGGCAGACTGTAGCAGCACAGATTTCCGGAAGCTTGGCCGTTACCCCAAGCAGCAAAAGCGATAGCATGGCAAGCAGCCGCGGCGGCTTTCAGGGGAGCACAGCATACCAGTACCAAACGGCACTCTCGCCAAAGAACAGTGATGGGAACTCTACTCCAGCCGGCCAAGAGTTTCGAGACATCGTGCGCGTTCTGGAACGCGGCCTGAGCTCCACTCCCAACTTACCCTGGCCGCGATGGCAAACTCTCTTCTGCACTCTGTGCGACAGGGTACGTGAAGAGACTGGAGAGGCCGGCCTTGCGATCTGTGTGCTCGATCCTTTGGCCAAAACGATTCTCGACCTTCAAACACGACCCTCCCCCTTGAAGCTGTCCCCGACGGCGTCCCACGCGGTGGTCGGATTGCTTCCACTGGCTTCCCCTCCTAGAGACCGGCAGTCTGTCGAGGCTGCAAGACGGCGCCTCTGGGGCCCAATCCCGGCCATTACCGCTCCTGTGTCTTCTACCACTCCATTTGACCACCTATTCAAGTTGGCCAACAGCACACTTCGGGAGCAGTACACAGCCTGCGATATGCAGGACCAAGCATCCGTCGAGTTGTGTGCATCTCTTCTGAGAGAGGCTATGGGCTTTCTTACACGGCACAACGACCAAGTTTTTATCGAAGCAGTCTGTGCCCTGCAAACTGGGCTCGCATGCTGGATTTGCGATGATTCCGCTAAACTCACCCGGAACACCCCTGTTGCGGACGCAGTAAGAGCTCATGTTCTGGATCTCTGATAGACAAGAAACTGACCATATCGCAGGCTATGAATGTGTGGGATGGTCTCTGTCCCCGGTTTGAACGTGTTTGTGAGCAGGATGGTCTACCTCTGACACTGCTGGAGACGCTGTTCTGCGCAGCTTTTTCGAGCAAGCACCGCAAGACTGTCAATGGCGCGCTTTCCCTGTTCAATCGCATGTATAGCGGCCATGTTGGGGAGGTTGAGTACCCGCCCAATCTAAAGAAAACCCTCACAGCCCTGCAGCCTTTTCTGGACATCGCCATCCCAGGACTGGAGCTACCGAATGGCGAATCGGGCAGCGCTCAGCCGCCCGTCTTTGTTGATTCACAAGACGATTCGGGCACGCCCATTGCGACTACGCCTCGCCCCTCTTCAAGCAAACAACATATGTCTACCCTTGCGACACCCCTCGCTGCGACAACGCCATCGTCTGTCAACCGAACTGCCAATTCAAGCAGCAACAATGTTGCAAAGGCCAAGCGAGAGGCGAAGAAGGATAAGACGAAGTCCACCACCCCGAGACTACGGCATGATGATTCGCAGGTGGAGTTTACCGCTATCAACTCAACGGTCCTGTTTCCGGGCGCTCTTCCCATGAGGACTAGCGGCAACTGCGACACGACTGCAGGCATTGGTGACGAATCACAGGTTCTGACTGAGCGGCAACGCGAGGTGCGGGATCGCCAGCGTGAAACAGATGCCCTCTACGCGGGCTTAGGCTCCAGTCCGACCACCGGCATGGCTACGCGAAAGATGACTTTGCGTGCGACTCCCTTGGAAGAACCCGCACGCTCAATGCCCACGGAGGGCCGACAAACTCAGGACCGGTTGGGTTCCTCCCCTTGTCCAGATGCCATCGGTCTCCCGGAGCAGCCGCGGGCAGCGACCCCCGAGCCCACAGCCCAGCTGCAGGGGCTTACTGAGAAGACGTCTGCATTCTCCGAAGAAGATTATATTGCCTCAACTCCGACACCGCGGCGCGGCCAAGCACTTGTTTTTCCTGTTGCCCAGGACCAGGAAAACGACCCTCCTTCCTCGCCCCCCGAGCCCCGCCGGTACCCCCTTCTCCCAGACATCTTGTCAAGATCGCGAAGCAGCAGCATTCTGGATGATTGGCAATTTTCTTCATCGCCACCGTCTGGCTCTCCAATTGCAGCTCATCACACGGTCCCCGAGCCCGAACTCAGCCTAGCAGATGATGTCGCGACTCGCCTGGAACAGCAAAGTGGAACAGGAGTGTGCAAGGAGTCTGAGAAAGATGTTGTCATGAAAGATGTACCGTCCAACGATGGTCTTCCTAGCATGTCTGCTTCCATGGTTGATAGCGGCCTGTCAGAGGTTCCGGCAGAGAGGAAAGCAGAACGCCGCCCAGCGGGGTTGATGACGCCAAGGGTGACTCGGTCCCTAGCGATCGCCTCTCGGGAGATGTCGCAGAGTAGTCCCATTAGTGTCGTTTCAGCTGCACCTGCCGATGGGTCTCCATCCCGCGTTCGTCGAAGCCGGAGAGCAAGGCGGGAATCTGCAAAAGCTACTTCGCAGTCCAGTCCGATTCGTGGACCAAGTCGAGGGCCTCGCTTGAAGTTGATGGCCATCCCTCCAACATCTTCACAAAATCAGCCTCCTTCGGCGGCAGCGACTCTGTTGCTGGAAAAGGCCAAAAACCTGTCTCAGTCCTCGCCTGTGCCTGGAACAGCTTCGGATCTCGGCCATGGTGGCGTTGCCGAGAAGATCGATATGCTCGACTGCATCACAGTACAATCGCCAGGAGACAAGCAGTCGGTGGACGTTGCAAACTCCGAACTTCAAAGCTCACCACCAAGCTCCCAGCAAACGCCTCGCCGTTCACAGCGGAGAAAGCGGAAGCGGTCAACCCCTGCAGCAGAGAAGAATTCCTGTGCGAGCTCCTCCGGCGACAGCAAGTTTGACCGACCGCAGGCGCAGCCACGGCGCAAACGCAGCAGAGAGGCCAGCCAACAGCCTCACAGTTCTCAGGTTGACACTGAAGAAGAAGCTGGCCAGAACGTCTTGGATACGCTACGTGAAGATGAGGAAGTGCAATCTCAGCTTGCCATGGAATTGGAGAACCTTGGAGTTCACGGGTCCCGATCCAGATCGAAAGGCGTTGAAGTCGTCGATCAATCAGCGGCTGTAATTGATGAGCCGGATGCTGCGGAGGCAGCCAATGCCACTTCTGCGGTTGGGGCAGACAAGGATGAGAGCAATGAGGAGGAAGTGCAGCCGGCTAAGCGGGCAAAGTTCTCGGGCATTCTTGCAATGCTTAAAAACAGTCTCTCGCTGCTTCAGTCGACGACACTGTCAAGAAAGGAAGTGCATGAGATCGAGGATGTGTGCATGGACGTGAAAAGGGCCCTATATGACGCGGAGCACAGGGGTCGGGAGTGAGAAAGAGTTGACTGCACACCGACTCGTCGGGCTACACCGCAAGTTTCCTTTTGCCTCACCGGTGCGATAGAAACGGAGAGAGGCGGTGTCTTTCGCATTTTTGAGGTTACCATTTTACTATCTGGTTATGGGGCGCGGAAAGGACAAGACATTTTTCGGGGCGTTTGATTGTTTCTAGTTTATTTCGGCACAGGCACGGCGCTTCGGCAGGCTTTTTATGTTAAACAAGTGTGTATATATATGTCTCTCAGATAAAAAGGAGGCTGCATCTTATGTATTCCAATCATGACCACTCAAATGCCTTTTGTGTGGTTGTGAGAGCGAAAGCGTGCCGGTTGTTAAAGCCGACGTAGCTGCTGCAGTGAGTGCCGCAGCGATCTGTCTACGCTGATTGGTTCGCTGGCCTTTCGTTCCTGGTTGCCTAGTCAACCCTACGGAGTGGGGTAAATAGAGCCATCTAGAACAGGAAAGCGCATCGATTTTAAGCCTTGGAAAAGAATAAAATAAAAATCGAAATAAATTGCATAAATAAAGAAAACAGTCATGGTCCTCCTATATTTCGCAGGGCATAGAACACACCCAAACACGCCACATCGCGTTTCTCTTCAGGATACCGACATCAACAGAAACTGAACCACAGCAAATCACAGCAGTTGCAGCATAGGACTACATCCGCACCCGCCGACTAGAACCGCCCCGTCTTGCTTCCACCCTTGCACCAACTGTCTCAGCTCCCTCCCTTCTTCCCTTTTCTACCCGGCAACACGACCCTACTTTGTACCTGCCCCTCTCATCCCGTGACAGGCCAAAAGCAAACAGCTGTCGTTGGGTAAACAAGGTGCTATTTAGGCAACCGGCTTCCCCCTTTTCACCTGCCTGTTTCTCAACCTTCCCGGACTCCCACTTCAGCCCACAATCGTTTGTTCTTTCACGCACATGCCAATGTCCATTCGGGCCAAGCCTCGCGATCAGGCCTCTGGCCGCAAGGTCACGCCGCCGTCGCCCAGCTACATGGACAACAAGCAGTTCTGTAAGTTATCCGAGCAGCATGGTCTCCAGTCCAACTCCTCTCCTCGGCATCAAGCTGACCAGCTTTCTTTTCTTTTAAACAGCATCCTATCTTGCCGACCTGCGTACCAACCGAATTGCTCGACCTGGCGGTGCCCGTCCTTTACCTGGTACCAACGCCACGAGTGCTGCGAAAACCTCTCTCGATGGCAGCAGCGGCGGCAGCACGCACAGCGGTGCCTTTGGTTTCATTTGCCACGAGTCTGGCCGCATTGCAAGCAGCACAGCTCGCAGCTCACTGGACTCGAACATTACATCAACCACGTCTGGCCACCACACACACCAGCGTGAGAATAGCGGCAGCAGCAGCAGCGGAACCAAAGCTGTTGTTGTACAACCGGCAGCTACCACCGGGGCAACACTGCCGAGCCATGCATCTGTGTCAGGCAGTATTGCTTCGCACACTTCCCGCTACTCAACTGTCACTGGCCGCGGCCGGGATTACTATCCAAACTCGCAGAAACAAGCATCCTCTTCGACAATAGCACCTGCCAGTGCCATGCCGCCACCGCCGTTGCGCCCGGGTGAGGTGGTCCCTACCGACACCTACATGGAAAATGGGCAGCGGTGGATGGAAAAAGAGGAGGCAGTATCGCTACGCCAAGCCCTTGAGCATTTGGATCTCAAGACACAGGCCAAAGATGGCGGAGTCTCCAAAACTCCACGATCCCCTCCTAAAGATGCTTCTTTGTCAGCCGCCGATGATGCCGAAGGCCGGCTCTACAATGCTGCACTTACGGAAGCAGCCGATCTGGTCTGGCAACACCAGCACGGCATCAAGCCGCCAGAGCCAAACGCACCTTACCGGTACCGACCGCATCTCCGCAAGAATAGTTACGCCCATGCCCGCACCGCTAGTGTCGGTCGGTACGGCAACGACATTGAGCCGACTGGATTGGCACGGGATCCAGCCGTACGTTCTGTGTCTGGAAGCTCATCTTCGTCTGCATCTTCATGTGGCAGTGGCTTTGCTGCATCACAGCGCAGCCGCTATTCCTACACTGGGTCTAGGTCGGCTCGTGTTGTTAGCGGCGGCAGTGGTAGTGCTGACAGCAATACCCGCTCAAGCCACGAAAAGGCAGAGGTTACCATCAATGTCACTGCTGGAGGAAGCACTCGCCGCCAATTGAAGTCCTACATGGGGCTTGCGACATCTGGGCCCCGTCCCATGCCTGGCGCGGTTACGGCTGCTGGCCAGCCAGCTGGTGCCCGTCGGCGGAGCAGCATGAAACGAAATATCAGCGGCGAGATTGAAAAGCCCTTCTCTGGCGACCAGATCTACGAGGAGCCAGAAACAGGGACGCCGGAACCGAAGTCTACCAGTGGGCAACCAGTCAGCGACGCAGTCCTGCAAGTCAAAGTATCTGCAGCAAATGTCAACAGCGACAATGAACCGAAAAGCAATGCAATCAAGAGCGCAGATGCCAACAATATTGCCGGCCAGGGAGTCTCAAAACTGGTTTCTCGTTACGAGATCCATCGGAACCCCCCAACACAATCCCATGATCCACACTACACAACCAACGCCCCTCAACCGCATTCGTTCCTGCAGAAGGAGGGACAGCAGCAGAGTACCACAGCAGCATCAGCTACACCTGCACCGCTACAGGTGCCGCGCAAAAATGGTGTGGAAATTCGCAGCGACGAAATTCGGCAGGCTACCAGCATGAAGCTGAAGGATCGCAGTCCCAAGCTGCCAACTCCGGCCTACGTCAGCGACAACCCGGGACGCCCGATTGTAAGCTTTGATGGGAAGTGGACAGCGCCCAAGGACGAGGCGGCTACTGATGCGAAGGCAGACGTCCGGAAGAGGAGCATTTTCGGCAGAGGCAGCGACGGTGGCGACAGTGGGAGACGCAGTGGTATCGCTGCCAGCATCGACAACAGTAGCGGCAGTGCACAGTTCAGTCAGGGTGGCTCCAATAAGCAGACAGGCACACTCCCCCTCACGCCTTCGGGTGCTGCCTCGTCTTCTGCGGGTTCTTACACGTCGCCAGCGGTCCCGTCGCAACAGCACCAGCAGTTCCAACAGCAAGAACCACAGAGTCGCCGTCCATTTCAGCAACAGCCGCCCTCTATTTCAGTGAGCAGCTGGGAAAGCCGAGCCCCTGCGTCAGGGGCCGGTCAGAGACCATCTGTACCGGCAATTTCCATCACCGATGATTCCGCGCCGACGAAAGCAACGCCCATGACGGTCCCCATAATTTCCATCTCCCCAGAGCCAGTGGAACGTTCGAAAAGCTCTGCCCAGCCCCCTATCCCTACAATTGTGCTGCCTGGAGATGCCGAAAATAACGAAGAGGCAACACCCAACGTGCCAGTCATCGTAACGCCAGACGACAATCCAGCACCAGCCCCGCCAGCTAAGACATCTGCACGGCCACTCCCAACCCCGGTGCGCGGTGCAGCGGGGAGCAATGTTGGCCGGCCACGAGGCCACTGGTCTCGGGCGCCTGCGCCTTACCCTTCTTCTGCGACGGGAAGCATAGCAGGAGGTCGCGCGACCGCACGATGCCACGCCTGTCGAGAGCCCATTGTTGGGCGGTTTATCGCACTGGCTGGCGTTGCGGGCTTGCGTAACCAGGAAGGTGCGAGCAACTCCGGAACTGGGTCAGAGCGGTTCCATCCGGAATGCTTCCGGTGCTATGCATGCGGGACAAGGCTGGAGGCGCTGGAGATATCACCCGAGCCAGACGCAGCACGCAATGCACGACTGGATCGAATTGACCGGCGGGCACGGGGCGAGATACTTGATGAGGCGCCTGGCGAGACGATGGCGGAAGACGGCGACGACCGGCTGCGGTTCTACTGTCACCTGGACTGGCACGAGCTGTTTGCGCCACGGTGCAAGCACTGCACGACACCGATCATGGGCGAGCACGTTGTGGCGCTCGGTGCGCACTGGCACGTTGGCCACTTCTTCTGTGCAGAGTGTGGCGATCCTTTCGGGCCTGGCGCAACGCACATTGAAAAGGACGGCTATGCGTGGTGCGTGGGCTGCCAGGCGCGGCGGACGGAGCGGCGTGCGCCCAAGTGTCGGGCGTGTGGAACGGCAGTGATTGGACAGTATATACAGGCGCTCGGAGCCGAGTGGCACGAAGCCTGCTTCCGGTGTGGCGTGTGCCATGGCGGGTTTTCGGACGGGCAGGTGTTTCCGCGAGAGGGAGGAGGTGGGCTAATGCAGGTTGTGTGCACTGGTTGCCGGCAGCGAGAGCTGAAGGCGTGAACGGCATGAACGAACACTATGGAAAACGGGAGAGCGAAAGTCAATGCGTTGATCTAGGTTGCTGATTTGTTTTTTGTTTTGTTTTTTTGTTTTTTTGTTTTTTTGTTTTTTCTCGCATTTTGGCATTTTGGTGTTTGTTTTTGTTTGCCATATTTTGCAGCGAATTGATTGTTCTGGGACTTGTTAATGATGAGAATATCTTCGAAGGGCCACGTCCAAATTGTAGGCAGTGCGTGAAGCGGCAGTGCAGCTGGAGTAAGTACACGTGAAATGGCGGCAAGGCGTTATCAAAAAGACGAAGGCCAATATACATTTCGAGAACAGGAACAAATGCAAAAGCAAAAACAAGAAATCAGCCATGCGGTGGAGGCACACCAAAACTGAACACTCGGCGGTTCCAGCATCAAGCCACCGCTCTTTGCTCGTCATGCCCGGCCCGTTTCGCATACGTCGGCAGCGGTCCTTTTTCGGTCGGTTTGCGAACCCCATTAATGCTGCGTCCCCGTGGTGTGTCCAAATGACAAGCACGGCTGGTGAGACAGATGCCATGGCAAACTGCACAGTGGCGGCGACCATCGGTTGGCGGGTGGGCGGGCGGTTGGTTCGCAGACGTCCCCCGCCACTAAGGCTCTTTGCACCTCAATGGCGGCTCCCCCCCCCCCCCCCCCCTCTGCCGCCTGTGTCCCCTCTACACCCTTTCCTTTGCGCCCTGTTTAGTTGCTGCGGCCACCCAGCTGTTCTTGGTGCACCTCAAGGGTGTCCGAGTCTTGCATTTCGAGCTGGGAATGTGTGTCAGTCGTTTGAACCCGGAAAACACCGGAAAAAAAGAGGAGAGCCTACCGAGTCTGGCGTGTCGTTGGGCTGCACACGCTGGCCGTCAAAAAGGAACCGCACGGAGCTCATAGACTTGCCCTGCCGCTCGCAAAAGGCCGTCATGAGCTTCTCCAGCTTGGTGGTGCGCTTGATCTTGAAAAACACCTCGTTGTTGTTATCCGTGACCTTGATGTTGAGATGCTCGACGGGCGCGGGCGCAGCGGCCGCGGCGTCGTCGCCGGTGTTGGGCGTCTTGGCCTCTGCAGACATTTTTTTGTAGAGAAAGAGGGATCGAAGGGGCGAGAGCACAAGGTGGGAAGCGAACTGGATGCGGGACTGTGTTAGCATTTGGTGTTTACGTGTCGCCGTGACTCCGTTGCCTCCTGCCAGTTTCGCGTCCTCTCCCCAGCTCATGTCCCTCGGGCAAGCTCATTCCCGTAACGTTCTTGTTTCATCCCGTCCACCCAGCACCCGTGGCCCGCATCCCTCGGTTCGTCCGAGAAGTGGCGGGTAACGGGCAGAAGAGGCAAGCGGCCAGGACCGAGATGGCGGCCCAAAGGAGAAAAAAATCAAAACAAGAGGATCTCACCTTGGCGCTATACAAATGATGTCGCGACTGCTGCTGCGGTGCGACGATGCGACGCTGGATGGCGAGAAAGGGCAAAAAAAACAAACGTCGAAAACGTCGGTCTGGAGATAGTCGTGTCACGGATGAGAGAGTGTGGTGTTCGGCGGAACGAGGAACAGGAGAAGCGAGAAGCACGGTTCGGAGATCGGGGGAGAACGAGTTCGGAGACTGTTGGTTGTGGCAAGTAGTTGGAAGTGGGAAGAAAGAAAAGGAAAAAAAAGAGGCGAGATCGGTCTTAGACTCGATTAGTGAAGCAATGCGCCTGGCGTGGTGAAGTGAGGGGCCCAAAGGTGGGCGGGCGTTCGCGCGCGCGGCGGCCATGGCGGCCTACAGTTAGCGGGTTAGCGCGTTTTATTATATAATCTCGAAGAATCTCTATTTTTTCTTCTTTTTTTCTTTCTTGGATCTCGTGTCTCCGGAGAGAATGAGGGAGACTCTTTTATGTCGTGGACTCCTGTAGCAAATTGCTTGGAAGATTGGCAAAGAAAAAGCAGGCCCCAAGGGTGGAATGCGCAGGACAATTCGTGGCCAGCCAGCACCAACGTGGGACGTCATTCCTTGTAGCGTAGAAGACTTCCGGTCAGCAATCTCCATCCTTCCACGCCGCCAGCACTCTTTCCTCTTGCCATTGCTGCACACACTGCACCAGAAACACAGACACCATGGCATGTCACCGCTGTCGCTACTACCGCAACTACTCTTTGTGTGTTCGATACTGACACGCGCGCAGGCACCCTCGAAAACGCCGGTGGACAAGCTCGAGAAAGATCTCGCTACCGATCCGCCATGCCATCCCCGCGCAGTAGGTGTAGCCCGCCCGTACCAGTGAATTCAATCAAAGGACACTCATCGTTTTCCCTGACACGGCATTTTGTACTAACGCCGCCGCTGCAGTGTGCCATTCAAGGTGACTGCACCCAGAGACTATGGCCGTGAGCCGAACAGCTGTGCTCGGGCGGACGACGACTAACCGAACAGCCTGTCTCACGAGGTCCAACTACAACCAGGACCGCTGCCAGCATCTCGTCGACGCGCTGTACGACTGCTGCCAGGCCTTCTACGAGCGCCAGGGCGACGGCGCGACCACGCCCAGTTGCCCCAGGCCAGACTTGCTGCGTCTCAAGCTGGCGCAGAGGGAGAAGCCAAAGCCCTGAGAAGCCGTAACAAGGGAGGAATTGGCTGGCGAGGCAAGAGAAGACCAAGAGAGGGATGGGACTGTACGCTCGACCAAAAGAACGTCCCCCGAAATCGAAAGAATCGCGACCGGGCAACTATTGAGGACGAGAGTAGATTTACTCTAGGCCATCATTGAGCACGCTGGAGATCCGTTTTGAACCTGAACAAGCAGTGAAGGTCTTGTTCCGAGACTCTAATATGGTGGCCGATGACATTGAAGAAAAAAAAAAAGAAGAAGAAAAAGAAGCGAAGAGGAGAGGAACCAGTAGGATGTGGTTTTATTGCTGGATCGTCTGGATTTTTTTTCTGCCGCTGTGGGTCTGGTCGGCGCATTCCTCACCGCCCATCCCAAAGCAGCAGATCGACCCCGTCGGAGAGATGCGCCCGAAAGCCCGCGTCTCGCGCTGGGGCATCGCGATGCCACGGCGCACCTTGCTTTGCCGGATTGGGAGCTGGGGCCCCGCGTCTTGTCTGAGTCGCTAGTGATCGCGCTGCGGAGAATCGTGTGGGGTAGCCTCACCGTTGCAGTGCAGCACCGCGGGCGAACAAGGCCAGCCCAGGCTGGGTCGTGCGGCAGAGCTGCCGCGTCCTTTTTCATGTCTGGATCGCCGGCGACTGGACCCGGCGCTCCGCCCAGTCCCACCTGATCATCTTTGTCAATGCTTATGGGATGCAGGGCGGATGCGACACGCTGTCGAAAGAACGCCCGTCCTGTACGCGCAGGGCTCACACAAGAGAGCCAGCTAGTGCTGCCTTGTCGGTAGCAGTCAACTGTGTATCGGCACTTGCCTGGTTGGCCGAGCATTCTGTGACCAACAGTCGGCACCTGATGGGGCCGCCGTGCCCGGTTCCTGCGACTTACACGTAGGTGGTTCTACGGTGGCCCGGAACACCACTAGCCATGACAAGAGAGGGGGAAGAAGGGCCGGTGGAATGGTGAGGTCGCGGGTGGCCTTTTAAAGAGGGGGGAAGGCCCGTGGACAATCGTGTCTTGTTGGGCTCGGTTCTTTCCGTCTGCTTCTCTCTGGTTATTCCTTCTCTTCTTGTCTTCTTGGCCATTCTGCCCTCCTGTTGTTTTGTATTGTATTGCACCTCTTTATATCCCATCTATGGCCATCCAGTTCACCCCCCAGACAGAGCATGGAAAGGTGTCGCCTGTGAGGGCGTTCCTCACCACGCTGTTGGGCATCTGGGCCACGTATTGGGCCGTGCTGGTGCCGGCCCTGGTCGTGGCGCGGTTGCTGTACAAGCGCTATGCGTCGCCGCTGCGCCAGTACCCGGGCCCCGTGTTGGCGTCGGTGACGCGGCTGTGGAAGACGTGGTCGACGGCGACGACCAACACGCACTTGCACCATGTGGCCCTGCACCGGCGGTATGGACCGGTGGTGCGCATTGCCCCCAACGAGGTGTCGCTGTCGTCGCCCGAGGCGGCGCGGATGCTGCTGAGCGCGGGCAAGCACTTCCGCAAGACGCTCTTCTACGGCGTGTTCCCGCCGCCTGAGAATCCAGACATTTTCACAGAGGTTCGCGAACACGTGCACGCGCAGAAGAAGAAGGTCGCCAACGTGCCGTACAGCATGACGGCCATGCAGCAGCTGAGCCCGTTTATCAACGACACGATCGAGCTGTTTATGACCAAGATGGCAGCCATGGCCGACCCGTCCGGCACCGGCGCCGGTGCTGGCGCCGGCGGGCGCAAGGGTGTCGACCTGGGCGCGTGGCTGCACTACTTTGCCTTTGACGTGCTGGGCGAGGTCGCCTTTAGCCGCAGCTTCGGCTTTCTCGAGCAGGGCCGCGACGTGGAGGGCGCAATCCGCACCATCGACGACTCGCAGCGCTACAACGGCATCGTCGGCCAGGTGCCGGAGCTGGACTACCTGCTGCGGCGCAATCCGCTGTGGAAGCTGGTGCCGGCGCTGCGCACGACCAACGCGCTGATCACGCGCATGGCGCTCGAGGAGATGGGCCGGCGCAGACCGTTTGCCAAGGAGAGCGAGGGCAAGTGGCGCGGCGGCGACGGCCGCCAGGACCTGCTGGCCAGTCTGATCAAGGGCCATCTCAAAGATCCGGAACGGTTTGGCGAAGGCGACGTATTTGCCGTGGCGCACGGCGCAATGTGAGTTTTTTTTTTTTTTTTTTTTTTTTTTTTTTTTTTTTTTTTTTTTTTTGTTGTTTTTTTGTTTTTTGTTTTTTTTTTTTTTTTTTTTTTTTTTTTTAACTCAATTTTTTTGGTTTTTTTTTTTTTTACAAAAAAAAAAAAAAATCAAAAAAAAAAAAAAAAAAAAAAAAAAAAAAAAACGAATATTCCCAACTAATTCGTCTTCCCCCGGATCGCAGCGGCTGCCCGGAACACGCCCCCGACGACGGCGAGCTCCGCGACCAGCAGCACGACCAGGTTGTACCGCCAGGCCAGGGCGATGTGCAGGTGCCGGGCGAGCGCCGCGCGCACGCCGCCGTCGGCCAGCGGCAGGTCGCGCAGCGCGGCGAACCAGGCCTGCGGCGGCCACGCGAGCAGGGGGTAGGGGTCGGCGCCGGCGCCAGCGCCGGCAGAAAGAGCCGTGGCCAGGTCGATGGCCTGGCCGTCGTGCTGGGCGGCGGCGGCGGCGACGACGCCCATGGCGGCCACGGTCAGGCCGAGGGCCGGCAGCAGCAGCACGAACCAGAGCGTCGTGAGGTGGCGGAAGCGCTGTCGCGGCCGCAGCGCCAGCACGACGGCGCCAAGACCGCAGACGAGCACTAGGGCCGCGCCGGCGGCGGCGTTGGCCAGGTGGCCGGAGACGGCGAGCAGGGCCCGGGGCTTGCCGGGGACGGGGAGCCGGCCGGGGGGCGTGTCGACGAAGACGGCGTGGCTGGGGGCGCCGCTGTGCAAAAAGGCGACGGTGCTGGCGACGAGGGCCATCTCGACGGCGGCGTCGGCAGCCAGGAGGCCGAGGCCGGTGAGCAAGAGGGAGTGCATGGTTGGTGAAAGTGAGGCAGAAGACAAAAGACGAAAATCAAAAAACGACACGACGACGACGACACGACGACGACGACGACACGACGACGACGCCTTATATAGACAGACTGCAGCGGTGAACAAAACAGGCGCACGTTGCCAGCAACAAAGGCGACAGAAACGAAAACAAAGAGAGTGGTATTGTCGCGGTTGGCTGGGTCAGCCCTTGGCCGCGTTTGGCTACTGCAAACGGCCACACCACCACCACCACCACCACCACCACCGCCACCGCCAAAAATAGATCACGCCCGCGGCTTCTTGTGGTCGCCCGCCACCCGCGCCTCCAGCTGCCGGTCCACCGCCTCCAGCAGCTTCTCCATGTCGCTGTTCATGCCGCCGCGCTTGCTGCGCCGCGCTTTCGACGCCGCCAGCAGGTCGTCGGCCGTGTTGAGCCCGAGCCGCACGACCCGGTGCCGGCCGCGCTTGGCCGCGCGTTTCTCGGCGGCGGAGGGCCGCTGTCCGGCCGTTGCCGCTGTTGTTGCCGGGCCGGCCCCACTTTCCCGGACCCCGGCGGCGGCCGACTCGGCGGCGGCCACGGCCTCCCGGGCCGCCCGCCGAGCCGTCTCGAGCTTGTCCGTCGTCGTCGTCGTCGCCGTCGTCGTCATTCCGGCTTCGGTGTCCTCCTCCCTCGCCGCCCGCACCGCCGCCGCCGCCGCCGCCGCCGCCTCGGCCGCCGCCGCCTCCCGCCGCGCCTGCCGGCCCAGCCGCACCGCCCGCGGCACCCGCGACTTGGCCCCCAGCGCCCACAGATCGCCCCATTGCGCCTTGCGCGCGTCGTGGTACGCCTGCTTGCCCAGCGACCGCGGCACCGTCCAGCGCTCGAGCCCGCCCGCCGGCGTGCACACGTCCAGGATGACGTGGCCCTGGCGCTTGAGCGGCGGCAGGATCGTCCGCGGGAGGGGGGGGAGGGGGGGGAGGGCGTCGGTGCCGTCGGCAGTGCCGCTGACCATGTCGGATTCGCCAAAGCCGGCAAACGCCGCATCCGTCGCCGCCTGGCCGGCGTCCGCCCAGTGCTCCGTCTGGCCCTCCTCGGCTCGGCCGTCCTCCCTCCTCACCGCCACATAGCTAAACTGCACGTCCTCGTTGTTGCGGTGCGCCTTGCCCAGGATCGTCTGCAGAAACGGCGGCCGCAGGAAGCGCTGCCGGAAGTGGCAGAAATCCTTGCGCCCGACCGACAGCCCCGGCCGCAGGTACATCGGACACGGCCCGTCCGTCGGGCACGGCGCCACCACGTGCGCCGCGCCGCCCGCCGCCGCCAGCAGCCGCTGCCGCGCCTCCGCCACCGCCTCGAACCCGCGCGGGTGCGCCTTCTCCACCACCACCAGCACGCCGCCCGCCGGGTTGAGCTGCGCCCACAGGTTCGCCACCAGCGCCCGCCGCTGGTGCTCCTTGCCCAGCGCCAGCAGCTGGTGGCTGGCCACGATCACGTCGTACGTCTTGCGCGGCGCCCGCGGCGTTTCGGGGGCGTCCAGGTGCCGCGCCACGTTCGCCGCCGAGTGCAGCAGGTCCGGCAGCCGCGGCACAAACGTCGTGTCGTCCAGGAACCGCGACGCCCGCTGCCGCAGCGTGTCGCTGCCCGCCAGCACCGTGCGCTCGATCCGCGGCGCCCGCGGGAGCCGCCTGCCCGCCCGTACCGCCGCCTCGTCTGCCGCCGCCGCCTCCGCCCGCACCACCTCGTTCCACGCCGCCAGCGCCGCGCCGCCGCCGCCCGCGTCCAGCACCCGCAGCGCCTGCACGCCGTCGCCGTCGTCGTCGTTGCCCTTGCCTCGGTCTCGGTCGCTGCCCTGTCCCGGCGTCGCCCGCTGCAGCAGCCCCCGCAGCCACCCGCCGCCCAGCCGCCGCCGCACCTCCACCAGCACGCTCGTCGTCGACGCGTACACAAACGGCATCACCGTCGCCAGGTACGCGTCCGCCTCAATCTCCGACAGCCGCCCCGCCGCCGCCGACAGGCCCACGCCCTGCTGCGGCACATGCCCGCCCAGCGACCGCAGGTTCGCCGTCGCCGGCGAGTGCGGCAACCCGGGGCCGCCCAGCGCCGTCTCCGCCGCCAGCCGCACGTGCTTCAGGTCCGTCCGCTTCAGCAGCTGCGTGATCGGGCCCACCAGCCCCGCCCGCGGCAGCTGCACCGTCGACGGCTGCGTGCGCATCTTGCCCGCCACCGTCAGCGGGTGCAGCCGGGGGGCCGCGCGCGTGTCGGCCGCCGGCGGCGGCAGCAGCGTGCCGTCTGCCGCAAACACCGCGCCGGGGGGGTCGTAGTCGTTCTCGTCGTCCTCTTCTGGTTCCTCCTCTTCTGGTTCTTCCTCCTCCTCTGGCTCTTCCTCCTCGCCCTCCTGTGCTTCGGCCTCGGCGGCCGCTCGCTGGGCCACCTCGAAATCCTGCTGCAGCCGTGCCAGCGCGTCAAACTCCCGCTGGTTGCGCGCCACCGCCTGGATGTAGTCCGTCTGCTCGTCCGTCAGCACGGGCAGCCCGTCGGCGCCAACCGCCGGCTCTGCTCGCGCCGCGGCTGCCGCCTCCGCTTCGGCCTGCGCCTGCGCCGCCGCCCGGCCCTCCGCCTCCACCAGCACCTCCGCCTCCACCACGTCCTCGGCCAGCGCCTCCTCGGCGATCCGCTCGGACTCGTAGTCCACCACCTCGTAGAACCCGCCGCCCGCCTCGCGCAGCAGCGTCGTGCCGGGGCGGCCGTCCTTGTTGGTCGTGGTGCTCCGATCTTGGGCTGCGGTGCCCCCCGCCGCACCCCCCGCTGTCTGCCCCGCAAACAGAAAGCCGACGTCCTCGGGCGCCGTCGTCCGCAGCGGCGCCCCAAACAGCCGCTCGTACAGCCGGTACTCGTCCTCGCGCAGGTACCCTGCCGGCAGCGTGTCGCCAAACAGCGCCTTGGCCTGCCGCACCGTCGTCTCCATGTCGTCGTCGCCGGCCGGCTCGGCTGCGCCGTCGCTCTTGGTCCGTCGGGCCGGTGCCGTCGAGAAGGCGCGCGCTCGCGGTGTCCGCAGGTCTGTCCGTCGCCGTCGTGTTGGTGACGCTGCTGTTGCCGTCGACGTCGTCGTCGTCGTCGTCGTCGTCGTCGACGCTGTGGCCCTGGAAAACGCCCGGCGGCCGTCAACTGGCCGCAGCCATGACTGGCACCGCAGACACGCCTGCTGAAGCTCCCTCGGGCGAACCATAGTCGTCGTGGTGCACGCTCGAGCAGCTGTCCGAACAAGGCTGTGGCCAAAACGTTCCAGACCTCTTACAAAAAGTACAGAAGCTTTTAGCGACCAGAGTTAGCGACAAAATTTTAGGGACAAATCACTATGCAGAGATTGCAAAGGCCGCTGTCCAGCGCTATAACTATGGTCACGTGGTATTATGTAATCATGGAAGCATCGAGACAGAACAGAACGGAAGAACACAAGAACAGCCGTCACAGATCGGCCAGCGTCGCAAACTTCTTGGGCGGCGGCGGGCGCGCGGCAGCGGCGGGCTTGGCCGCCGGACGGGCCGCCGCGGCCGGGATGTTGATCGGCACCGACGGCGTCTGCACGTTGAAGCGCGAGTTCTGCGCGGCCATGTAGGGGTCGAACTGGGCGGTTAGCGAGCGAAAAACAACAACACCGACAAGGACCAGGAGGACGCACAGATAACAGTGACACAAAGTACAGCCCGACAAACGTCACCAGCGCGTTGAGCAGCCGGTTGAGGTCGAACGCGCCCGTGCTGGTGGTGGCGGTGGCCGACCCCAGCTTGCGGCCCGGCGTCTGGAACGCGACGCCCGGCGCGGCCGTCGTCGCCATGCGCACGGCCTTTTCCACCGCGTCCGTGAGCGCGCGCGGGTCTGCGCCCTTGACCGTGTCGACGACGCTGCCGCTGCGCAGCACCAGGAACGTCGGCATCGCTCTGACGCCGTACGTCTGGGCGACGGCCTTTTGGCGGTCGACGTCGATCTTGGCAAACGCGACGCGGCCGGGCTTGGTGAACTTGGTCGCGAGCGACTCGAACGTGGGCGCAATCATCTTGCAGGGGCCGCACCAGACGGCGTGGACTGGGGGGGGAAGGTCAGTGGGAGGAGACCAAGAGATGAGGGGGAGGCGGAGCGAACGCACAGTCGGCCACGACAACCGTCGTGGAGCTCAGCAGCTTGCGCCAGTGCGTCTCGGATTCGATGTGGACAGCCATGGTGAAGGGGGATGGTGTTTTGTTGGAGGCCACGATGAAGAAGAACAACAGTGGAATCAGCTGCCAGGTGGCAATCCGAGACGCCCGAAAGAGAAGGCGGTGTGGTGGCGCGGCGATTAGATCCGATTCTGCCGGCTATTCTCGACACCGACAAAAAATGAAAAACGACTTCGCTCCACGACACCACCACACGACAAGTTTGTTTTTTCGTGAACTCTGCACAGATTGCCCAGCATGTCCTACGGGGACGGGTTCAAGGTATGTGCTTGTTGTGTGGCTTGCTGTGTTCTGGTCTTGGTGATTGCAGCCTCGACTGCTTGCAGCTGTCAAACCCGAATGGCCTCGACTGCCGACTGTCTTGACCTCTTTTCTGACCACCACCATACAGCGCCGCAAGGTCGACGAGGCCAATGTCTTCAAGCCCTCCAACCGGTACAGGCCAACCGGTGGCCGTGACTGGACGGTCGCCGTGGCCATCCCGACAAGTCTTCTCTCCGAGTATGTTGCGTCCTCCGTCTTCCACCTTCTCCCCCCCCCCCCTGCTCTTGTCTGACCATCCAGCTGCACCACCGCCGAGCAGCGCATAAACGCCCCCTCGCGCATTGCCCGCGCCCTGGCCATGTACTCCGTCGACGAGGTCGTCATCTTCGACGACAGCCCCCCCGACTCGCGGCCCCCCGCCGTCGACCACGACGCCTACACCGGCGACGTCGACCCGGGCCACTACCTCGAGCACCTGCTGTCCTACATGGAGACCCCGCCGTTCATGCGCCGCACCCTCTTTCCCCTGCACCCCAACCTGCGCCTGCAGGGCCTGCTGCCCCTGCTCGAGATGCCGCACCACCCCCACCCGGACGAGCACCTCCCCTACATGGAGGGCCTGACCCTGTCCGACAAGCCCGACGCCCCCGGCATGAAGACGCTCGTCGACATCGGCCTGCGCCGGCCCGTCGCCGTGCGCGACGCCATCCCACCCAAGACCCGCGTCACCCTGCACTTCCCCCACGCCCAGGCCCTCTTCGACGCCGGCTCCGTGCCCAAGCAGCAGGCCGCCGCCGCCGCCTTTGCCGACGCCACCCCCGTCGACCCGGCCCAGCCGCGCACCGACCCGGCCACCGGCGGCTTCTACTGGGGCTACCAGATCCGCCGCTGCGCGTCGCTCGCCGCCGTTTTCAGCGAGGCCCCGCACCCCGACGGCTACGACGTCAGCATCGGCACCTCCGAGCGCGGCCGCCCCGCCTCCCAGGTGTTTCCGCGCCGCGACACCGCCGACGCCAGCATGGAGTTCCAGCACCTCATCATCGTGCTCGGCGGGCCGCGCGGCCTCGAGTACGCCGCCCTCAACGACCCGGCCCTGCAGGACCTCGGCATCGGCACCGCCAACGTGCGCGAGCTCTTCGACCACTGGGTCAACGTGCTGCCGGGGCAGGGCGTGCGCAGCATCCGGACGGACGAGGCGATTTTTGTGGCGCTGGCCGAGCTGCGGCGGTTGTGGTCGGAAGTATAGACTGTTTCATTTATTTGTTTTTGTTTTTGTTTTTGTTTTTGTTTGTTGTTAATTTTTGATTTTTTTTTTTTTTTTTACCCCCGGGTGCATTTCATTCTCGCCTAGACCATACACACCTACAACCCACTGTCAATCTGGTCTGGAACGTGCGTCCCCGTCCACGCCGCCCAGTCCCGGCACGTCTGCGCCACGACGCCCGGGATCGCATAGTCGCGCACCAGCCGCGCCGCCTGCACGACAAACTGCGCAAAGAAGCCGCCCGACGCGTGCCACGCCACATGGCAGTGGAACGGCCACACCCCCGGGTTCGTCGCGTCAAACTGCAGCACCACGTGCCCGTACGGCCGCACCACCGCCACGTCGCGCCGCATCGGGTTCGCCGCCCGCACCACCGCCGCGCCGTCCCAGTCGCCCGCGCCCTCGTGCACCACGTACACATTGCTGCCGTGCAGGTGCATCGGGTGCGGCGCCGGGCTCGCATTGCGCACCACCAGCCGCACCGACGTGTTGCCCGCGCCCACCTCGCGCACGTTCCACTGCGCCGGCCACCCCGCCGTCGCGTTGCCCAGCCCGGCCAGCAGCAGCGTCGGCGCGTTGTAGTCGCCCCGGAAGCTGGCCCCGTCAAACACCCACAGCGTCACGTTCGACGCGTTTGTCTCCAGGTGCACGTCCATCGTGTGCGTCCAGCTGGCCGCCGGCAGCGGAATCGGGAACAGCGGCTCCGTCTGCGCCAGGTCTTCGTTGGCGCACGCGCCCTTGTCCTGCGGCCACGGCTGCGTCGTCGGCACTAGCGTCGTCGGTATCAGCACCGTCGTCGGCGAAGGCCATGCCGGCAAGCTGCTGCCCACGCTGCAATGTCCGTAGGTCTTTTCGCTGCACGAGCTCAAAGGCTGCGTATCTTTGGTGCCTGATGGACGGCCGGCTCCGTACCCCGAAGGACCCAGGCCTGGGGCTCGTTTCGACGGCACGGCGGCGGCAGCAGTAGAATTTGCAGCCGCATCAGACGACTCGTAATACACGACGGCCAGGGCCTCCGTCTCCGTATCTGAGGAGCATGCAGCCGCCGAACTGCGCATCCAGAACGTGGGAATGCCCGTGCCTCCATCGGCCACGGCAGCGTCCGCAGTCACCAGCACATCGGCACGTTGGCCCACGCCGAGCACGACGGACGTGGTATTGTAAGCGACAATCGGCACAAAGTCGTAGGCCACGACGGTCATGGTGTGGTTGTCGATCGAGAAGTGCTGCGTGGCCTCGGAGCCGGTGTTGACAAGACGCAGCCGGTGCGTCTTTCCGGGCTCGAACCGGAACACGGCGCGGCTGGCTTCGCCGGTGCAGTTGGTGTTGTCGTCCGTGCCGCAGGCAAACGTGTTCTTTCCCTGGATCAGGTTGTTGTCGGCCACGACAATGGGCGAGCCGCCGGGCGCGAGCATGCGTTCAATAAGGGTAAAGTAGTCGGTGTGGTACCAGTCTGCGGGGTGAGCACGGGACCAAAGAAAACATAAAAAGAAAAGAAAAAAAAGAAACCCACCACTCAACAAGATCGGTCCCACGTCCACGTCGTACGGCTCCTGGTTCGGCCCGTGCACCACCATGGGCCCGACCGCGCCGTCGCCGTACTGCGCCGAGTAGTGCGCGTGGTACCACGTCGTGCCGTACAGCGTCGCCTGGAACCGGTACGTGAACACGCCGCCCGGCGCAATCGGGCACTGCGTCACCGCCGGCACCCCGTCCATCCACGGCGTCCCCTGCTGCAGGAACCCGTGCCAGTGCATCGTTGTGCCCTCCTCGGGCGCGCTGATGTTGTTGCGCACCGTCACCTCGATCGTGTCGCCCCAGTTGGCCTCGATCAGCGGGCCGGGGAACTGCCCGTTGACCAGGATCATGGACTTGGCCACGCCGTCGGGCGCCAGCGTGCCGCGGCTGATGGTGAAGTCGTACGTCCGCACCACGCCCGTCGTCGGGTGCGTCGTGTACGCGTTGGTGCCGTTGGCCGTCAGTGTTCCCCAAGGGAAGCCCTGAGGGAGCGGGTTGTTGGTGAGGAATGCGGGCAGCCGGGGGGCGTCTGGTGTTCCGAACAGGGAGTTTCTATACTGTTAGTGTGGAGGGAAAAGAGACGAAACAACTGAGAATATACAAACCCATTGGTTTCATTCTGGGACAGGCCGGCCGAGACCAGCTGCGGCAGAAGGGCCAGGAGTGCCAGATGCAAGACCATGGTCGAGGGGAGAGAGGTCAATGCGGAAGCCGAGGTAGCAAAAAGAAGGATAAGAGACAAGGAGCGAGTGTCGATGCAAACAGACCAGAATGACAGGGTGCGTCGTCGCCTTTTATAGTGCTTGGCACACCCTTAAACGCTGCCATTGCGGCTGATGCCAGGTTGTGACGGGACAGCGAAAATAGGAACAGCAACGAGAATAGAAGACGCAAGCCAGGATCGGAGTCTGCTGGGGAAAGAAGAAACGAAAACAGGAATTCATCAGAGAAAGCCACAGAACGTGCTGAAAAGGAAGTTCACAACAAGGGTGTCCCAACCCAGGACATTTGCATAAAGGCAAATACACGATGCCATGCCAGGGCTAGGGACACAACATGCAGGCCCACGTAGGACGAGATCAGCTGCCGGCGCGGTTCAGGGATGACAAGTTGGAATGAGTATGGCCGCGGAAGAAATTCGCAGAGCATCGAGAAAGCGGCGTAGGTGGCGGCAGGCAGAGAGTAAATCAAAGGATCGAGAGACCGCCACGCTGAACACAAAAAGACAAGAAAACACAGGAACAAGAGAGACAAAGCCACCGTCCTCGGAGATGACGGGGCATTCGACGACGTCGACACTCGCACAGAGCTGCGCCCTGTACCTGGCCAGACATGGTCTCGGGAGGTTGGCCAAGACGAGAAAAAAAAAAAAAAGATCGGCTGGCTCCGAACATTTGCCGAAGCAGCGGCGCGCATAGTGATGTCGCCGCTGTGAGACCAAGATGGAGCAAAAATTGAAAAGTAAACACGTTAAACAAAATAGATCCAATATATACATGGACGACTGCCCAGACAAACGAGGTCGAGCGTCGCCACCAGAGTGCCATTCGGCGTTTTGCAGAGAAGAGAGGTTCCCTGACGTGGTTCGTTGCCACGGCAGCAGTGCGAGGTGCACGTTTTCTTTTCATTCCTGGACTCTGCCGTCCAGTCGTCAGTCGTCGTCCTGCCCACGCAGCAGTCGCTTAGTCGTTGCGTCGTGCCTGTGGCCGGTACGCCTGCTGGGCCGCCAGCAGCCACGGCCGTTGTTGCGCGTGCAGCACCAGAGGAGAGACAGCGCCAGCACCAGCACCGGCATCGCTGCGGATCACGCTGCCGATGGACATGAAGAAGCCAAACGTTGCACCCGACGCCGCCATGTACTGGCCGAGGGTGCGCGTGATGCCGTTGACGCCGGCGCCGTAGCGGAAGATGTTGACGGTGCCTGGTTGGGGGGGGGCGAGGTTAGAGGAAGGCAAACGAAATTGAGGAAGTGGTCAGACATACCATAGATGAAGCCAATGATCACGCCCACCGCTGTAAGCAAGGTCAGCAAAGGACAGGTTACCATCGCCGAGGTCACCGGAGTTGGGCCCCGGTCGGCCGAGTCGGCCCAGACGGGAAGGGAATCTCAAGAGGAGCACGTACTGCCGCCCATCATGGCACCCATCTTGACTGTCCATTCGTTAGCTTCTGTCCAGTGTTTCATTCCGCCTGCTCCGCTGCCCGACGGGCTGGCCTGTGCCGTCCCGCATTCTTCTTCCCCCCACGTACACTTGTCAAAGTTTGACGGCCCAACAAGGCCGGTGTTCACGGGAGCCGGCATCTTGGTTGTCTTGCGTGCTGTGCGGTCAACAGTGCGACTCGTCCGCGGGGGCGGTTCTTCGTGGCCGGGGAGGTGGGCTTCGCAAAGTGCGTGCAATGCTGGGTTCAAAGTCTTATTTCTCTCGTCGTTTTTACATGTTCTTCTTCTAGAAAGACCGTTCAAAAGCTCGCCGTGCACGGGCCAAGGCCACCACAAAGCTCGGGCCAATCAGCGGCCAGCTCACCAACGTTCCAGTGTGCTCACGTGCCTGCCTCCCGCGCCTGCAAAATGCCCTGCAGCGCCTGCAGCGTCCTGCAGCGCTCCCGATGCATTTCCGCAGCGTTTCGCCGTGTTGTTCCTGAACAACTCGGGGTGGGCACCCTGGCTGCAGCGATGCACCAGCGGGGAAACGCGCGGGAGCAGAAACAGACGTCCAACACGAGTACGGCAGAGAGGAGAAGAGAAAGAGAAAAAGGAACACGGGAAATCATCAGGCCGCACCGTGCGAAGGATCGCTGCCAGACGAGTCTGGCCAATCGGCACCAGTATAAGAGCGGGTCTCTCTTAGTCATGCCGCCGCCCAGCACAGTGCACTCGCACGCGCTCCCGGGGGGGTGGACTGTTTGGGGGCGGACCTCCTTCTCTATTCGTGGCCCATACCGCCCAGGGAGAGAGGAGGAGACGCCAAACAACGGAGCAAAAAAAGGGTTGCAAAAGCATCACCTTTTCCCTCTCGTCCCCCCCCCGAGTCACCCCCCTCCCCCATCCAAGCACGCCGCACCGCGCGTCCGCATCGAGACCCAACGCCCGCTTTTTGTCGGATCGCGTTTTTTTTCGTCCACGGCCATCCGTTTTTTCCGTCGCGGCATCGGCGCTGCACGTCCAGAACGCCCTGTCTCTCCCCTTTTTCCCGCGGCCGCGGATCCCGTGCGCCGGCGACGTCCTTTTTTATTTGGCGTCATTTCGTGTCGATCTCCCTTTGCTCGTTGTTTATCCGGCGCTGGCCATCGCATTCCCCATCTTCTTATCATTGGCTGTCAAACGCACATCGTCTACCGTCGCACACGGCCGTCGTCCTCTGATCTGACGATCGTTGACGGCCACGACGACGAAGACGACGACGACCCCGACGACGACGCCACAAGGACAAACATTACGACGAACGACTGCGAAAACCGGCGTACGACAATAAAAGCACCCCCCCGGGATAACATCACCAACCATCATCCTATCTCGCGTCGACACCCAGTGACAACCTCAACAAAGCACAATAACGCGACCAAAACACAAATCATCCACGACGACGATCGACTGTGGTGAACGCCGTTTGCTTGCGTCACTTGTCGCCGTCCACCATCTCGCACTTTCCCCCCCGAGACGGCGCCCATGACTGCTGTTGCAAACCTCCCCAGCTTCGGAACCATTAACCGACCGGCATGGGGTGACAGCAGCCAGACGCTCAACGGCCCCAACTATCGCGAAGACGGCCGAAGCAGCATCAGCATGTTTGCCCCCGCCCCCCGCAAAACCCTCTCCCGCTCCAGCTCGTCCTCGTCCATCGCCTCCAACGCGTCGGCCTCCTCCATCAGCACGGCCATCGCGTCCGACGCGTCGGCTGCCACGAATGGCGGCCCCGTCGGTGGCGTCGGCATAAACGGCGGCAACCCTGGACGCCCAGCGCCCTCTGCAAATGGACCCAATGGGTCCATGGTCCGCAAGCGGCCACTACGCGTGCCTGCCTCCAACAAGCAGAACGGCGGCGGTGGCGCCGGCAGCGAAGGCCCTACGGACTTTCAGCGCGGCGTGTCCGTCGGCCGCCAGCAGCAGATGGGCTCTACACAATCTGGCGGCCTGACCTCTCTCCATCAGCTGCCACCCTTTGTGCCGGGCCAAATGACCAACGGCATGAACGGCAATGTCAACGGCATCAACGGCAACAACATGCCTCGCCAAGACGGTGACACAGCTGCGGCTGCAGCCGCGGCGGCAGCCCTCCAGCAAGGACAGCCAGTTCTCTACCTGCTGTCACTAAACGGCACCTTCGACCGAAAGACCATCAGCGTGCCGTTTCTGCCAGAAACACTGCGCATCGGGCGGCAGACTAACCGCAACACAACGCCGACGACGGTGAACGGCTACTTTGACAGCAAAGTCCTCTCGCGGCAGCACGCCGAGATCTGGGCCGACGCCCAAGGCAAAATTTGGATCCGGGATATTAAGTCTTCCAACGGAACGTTTGTCAACGGGACGCGTCTGTCGGCGGAAAACCGCGAGTCGGAGCCGCACGAGCTGCAGACCAACGACCGGCTGGAGCTCGGCATCGACATTGTCAGCGAGGACCAGAAGCAGGTCGTGCACCACAAGGTGTCGGCCAAGGTCGAGCATGCCGGCTTCATCAACCCGTCCAACAACCTGCTCGACATGAGCTTTGGTGACCTGGACCCGTCCGCCAACGGCGGAATGCTGCTGGGCGGCCCGCTCAACGGCCTTCCCTTCCGTGGACGCCCAGGCAGTGCCGCAGGCGGTGCCGCGGCCAACGCCAACATGGGCCCGGCCGGCCGCGTGGCGCCAACGTCGAACATGGCAGCAGCACAGAGCAACGGCATGGCTCTCCAGCGCGGCCTCTGGCTCACAGGACCCTCTACGGAGGCGATTGTCAAGAAGATTAACGTACGTTTTTTGTTTTCCTACTTGCCGTTTGTTTGCATCTTGCAGTTTTGTTGTCTAACACCCCCCCCCAGCAAGAAATGCGCCTGGCAAAGCAACAGTCGCAGGATCTTTTGCGCACACAAGAATTTGTCAAGGCCCTCCTCTCCAAAGACGATCTGCGGTCGGACAAGAACAACCACACAAACAACACCAAAGCCAAGGCCGACAACGGGCCAGAAGCCGGACGGCCACACATGGTGAACGGGCACGGCGTACCATTCCGTACCGACGCCAAAACACGCTTCTCTGACCCCCCCGCACCGCCTCCCCAGCAGCCGTTGCCAGAAAAGCCGGATGCCTCATCTCTCAAACGCGGCGGCCTGGACCGTCCAAAGCTTGGCAACATGTCCCCGGTTCGGCCCGATGTACTCGGGCAGGTGCTGCAGTTGACCGACGCGCTCAACACGGCCAAGCGGGAAATGGACACCCAGCACGCACGGTTGCGCGAGCTCGAAGATCGTTTACTGCAGGAGCAGGAGGCGCGGCGGTCCGCCGAGGAGCTGGCTCGGCGACTGGAGGAGGCTGCCACAGCAACGGCGGCCACTGCGTCAGCACACAAGGGGATCAACGGCGTGGTGGTGAACGGCGTTGGGGGAAGCGCGCCACACGACAACGATGACGGCGAGTCCGTGTTGGAGGCAGGAGTGGCCGTTGCAGACGCCGGTGGTGCGGGCACGACCGGCGTCGATGCGCAGCCGAGTGTACGGGCGGCCAAGGTGGAGGACGCGGAAGACAGCCAGGCCAAGACGACACCAGCGTCAGGCGACGCGGGCCTTGCTGATGCCGCCGTGTTCCGGACCCGCATCGACACGATGACAGCGGAGATGGAAGGCATGAAGCGGCAGCTGCAGGCGTTCCGGGAGCGGGCGGAGAAGGCCGAGGCGGAGCGGGATGCCGACCGAGAAACGCTGGCCGAGATGGTGACGCGGATCCGGCAACGGGACGCGGAGAACGCGCGGCTGGCGCGGGAAGCGGCCGACGCCGCCGCTGCCATGGCCGCGGCCACCCGCGCGGCCACGGCCGCCGAAGCAGCCGCAGCCGCAGCCGCCGCGTCTGCCCTTGCAGCACGCAGGAGCTCGCCGTCGCGCGGCCGCAGCCGCGGGGCATCCACCTCCTCGGAGAAGGACGGGGTGCGGAAGACGCGCAAGGCCGTATCGGCCACGGACGGCGCCGACGCCAGCGCCGAGACAGAGGACGACGGCAGCCCGATGGGCGCGCCGTCGCGGATGAACACGATCACGCCGGCGTCGGTGGCGGCTGCACAGTCGTCGTCCGCCAAGGGGTCGGCCTCGGCGTCCTCGGCCGCGCTGGTCAAGGCGCCGCGCGAGCGGTCTGCCGCGCTGCAGCACGGGGTCCCATACGCGTCCATGATGGGCGTGATGCTGCTCGGGATGGGCCTGATGGCGTACCTGAACGGATGGCGGGCACAGCCCCGTCTGGACCGGTGAGAGGATGGACGGGTTGTACAGGGGAGGGAGTATTACAGTGGAAACAGGGGCATACAAGGGGAGTAGCGGTGGTGGTTTGGAGCAATGCATTTGGCGATGGGGTGTTGTGTTTTTTTTTTTTTTTTCCTCTTCTTTTCTTCTTCTCTTCATTCTTTCCTTTTTTCCCTCCCCTTTTTTTTTCTTCTGTCGTTTTTTTTTTTTTGCGGTTTCATTCTTCGGCTCGGATCACGGCATTGTACACATTCTTGGGACGTGGTTCTCTTCTTGTTTCAGCTCTGAGCTGCCTGTGCTCATTCTTCTCGTCATGATTCCATTCTTTCTCCAACACGCTCCAGCGCACGTCACCCCTGGGCGGGCGCCCCACCCTCGCCACATGCGCCACAACGGCATCTCGATACAGGCATTCGCGGACCCGCTACGCGCATCCTGGGGACTTTGGCCCTGCCCCTCCTGCCGTCTTTACCGCTTCTTTCCCGCCTCGGCCAAGAAGCACACGTGTTGTCTTTTTCCAGCTTTCCAGCTTTCCAGCTTTCCATCCCACGCGTCTTGCTTCATCCTTGTCCATCACCTCCCCTAATTGGATTAGATTTTTGTATTGTCTACCCCCCGCTACCGTCCTTTTTGTTGGTCCGATTGGGCGGCTGCTCTCGTTCGCCAATGGTGCCTGCACCCGTCTAAAAGCACCCACCCTTCCTCCCCCCCTGGACGTTCCAGCCGCCACCACCCTCCAAACACCTCCATCACCAGCTTCGTCCCATCCCAGCTCCAGCCCAACGGGAACACATCTCACCGGATCAACCGCCTCTCCGAGAGAGTGCATCCTCTCCTTTCCTCGACACTTGACCAGTCCATCAACACCTACGCAGCAGCCATGTCTGAAGCCGGCGACAGCAAGTAGGTTTTTCCCCTCCTTTTTTCGAGATCGACCGTTTTCTCCTCGTTCTCCTCATTCTTTTCCCCTCCTTGTCCTCCTTCTCCTCCCCTTCTCGCTAACCGACCAAAGCCACAAACGATCCAAGAGCTCCGGCCTCTCCAAGTTCCGCCGCAAAGACCGCTCCGCCGCCGCCTCGTCCGTGGCCGCCGACGACGACGTCGCCTCCGAAGACGGCTCCCTCACGAACCTCCCGCCCGTGCCCATCCCCTCCTCCTCGGGCCCCGCCGTGCCCACCCTGGCCTACCAGCAGCAGCCCGCGCCGCCGCCCGTCACCATCCGCGGCCACGTCTCGCGCCGTTCCGCCGCCGGCTCGTCCGTGACCGGCCGCAGCCCCCAGCCGGGCATGGGCGTCTCGCCGCTGTCGTCCTCGGCCGCCATGCAGAGCTACGGCACCTCGCCCCGGCGGACCCCGGCATCGGCCGCCGCCGCCGCGTCCGCCGCCGCCGCCGTCGCCACCGCCGCCGTGTCGTCCAGCAACACGCTGCCGGCACCGCACACGTCGCTCGAGCAGTCGGTCCGGAAATTCCGCATTGTCGAGGCGCTGCGCAGCGGCGACACGGCCTCCATCTCCAAATTCTTGCGCGAGTCGGCGCCCGCTTCGGGCAATGCCGACGCACACCCACGTGCCAGCACCTCGTCCGTGGCCACGTCAGCGGCGGGCGGCGGGGGCAGCGGGGGCCTGGACGACACGTCGATCCTGCACCTGGCCATCCAGTGCGCGGTGAAACCCGTCATCGAGTACGTGCTGTCGGACGGCGCCGGCCAGCTGGACATCAACTGCCGCGACAAGGACGGCAACACGCCGCTGCACCTGGCCGCGGCCCAAGGCCGCACCCAGGTCGTGCAGCTGCTGCTGGAGCAGAAGGACATCAACGACTCGCTGCCCAACCTGCAGGGCCGCCTGCCGATCGACGTGGCCCGCCACCCCGAGATCTTTCAGCTGCTCAATCTGTCGCGCTCGCTCTACTCCGAGAGCAAGATCCGCGAGATTCAGGACCTGATTGCGCGCGGCGACTACGCCACGCTGGCCAACGTGCTCGAGGAGCCCCGCCTCAAGACGGTGCTCGACATCAACAGCACCGACTTCGTGTCCGACCCCGTCACCCTGCAGGCCGGCGGCACCCTGCTGCACGAGGCCGCCCGCAAGAAGAACACCCAGCTGATCCAGGCCCTGCTGCTGCACGGCGCCGACCCCTTCCGCCGCGACCGCAAGGGCAAGCTGCCCCAGGACGTGACCAAGGATGACGTGACGCGTGCCATGCTGAAAAAGTCTCCAGCGGCCGTCGCCGCCCAGCGCGGCATCCAGGAAAAGGCCGTCCTCGGCGCCGCGGCACAGGGCGGCCTGGCGTACTACCACCACCCGGCCGGCAGCACGGCGTCGGGACTGGGCGTCTCGGGTGGCGGTGCGTCCGGTGGCAGCGTGAGTGGCGGTGGCGGCGGCGGCGGCGGCGGCGACGGGTCCATGTCGTCTGTGCCGATGGGCGGGGGTGGTAGCGTCAGTGCGGGCAATGCGGCATTCCTGGCCGACCCCCTAGCCGGGCGCGAGGCGCGCGAGATGAAGGGCTACCTGAAGAAGTGGACCAACTACCGTAAGGGGTACCAGCTGCGGTGGTTCGTGCTGGAGGACGGCGTGCTCAGCTACTACAAGCACCAGGACGACGCCGGGTCGGCGTGCCGCGGTGCGATCAACATGCGGATTGCGCGGCTCAACATGAGCCCGGACGAGAAGACCAAGTTTGAGATCATCGGCAAGTCGTCGGTCAAGTACACGCTCAAGGCCAACCACGAGGTCGAGGCCAAGCGCTGGTTCTGGGCCCTCAACAACTCGATCCAGTGGAGCAAGGACCAGGCCAAGGAGGAGGAGCGCCAGCGCGACCGCAGCGCCGAGCTGCTGCAGCAGGCCAAGGCCGAGCACACGCTGCAGCCGCAGCTGTCGCATCAGTCGTATCAGCACGGCCGGACGCATTCGCAGGCGGCGTCCTTCAACTACGCCAACGCTGCCGCTAATGCCGCGGGCGGCGGCGGCGGCCCGGGCAGCGACAGCACGGGCGGCGATGCTGGTGCGTATGCGGCCGCGGGCGGCACGAGCGGCCAGCTGACGCGCATCCAGTCGGCGGCCGCGCGGTCGTCGACGAGCCGGATGCTGGCAACGGCCGGCGGCGTGGGAGCCAGCACGACCGGCAGCGTGGATGAGGATGCCACGGGCATGGGAGCGGAGTACCTGGGTGGCGCGGGCAGCGTGCGCCCAGACATGTACGACGATGAGGACGACGAGGACGACGGGTCGAGCGTGGGCGGCGACGACGACATTGAGCGGCGCGCGGCACGCGGCGGCAAGCGCGGTGGACGCGACGCGCCGACGGTGACGCGGGACGCACTGACGATCACGGCGCAGTCGGCGCGGCTGCAGCTGGAGACGATGGCGCAGGTGACGCAGGCGCTGGTGAACGAGGCGGCGCGCAACCCGAGCCAGACGCTCTCGGACGGGGCGACGACGGCGGCGCTGGCGACGTACGACGCGGCGATCCGGTCGCTGACGGGGCTGGTGGGCGACCTGATGCGGATCTCGCGCGACCGCGACGCGTTCTGGCAGTACCGGCTGGACCGCGAGATCGAGATGCGGCGCATGTGGGAGGAGAGCATGGCGCAGGTGGCACGCGAGCAGGAGGCGCTGGAGGCGCGCGTGGGCGCGGCCGAGGAAAAGAAGAAGTCGGCCAAGCGCATCCTGCGCGGCGTGATCGACAGCGGCCTGCTGGACGAACGGCCGGCGTCGTCGTCGGCGGGCGGCAGCCCGGCTCCGGCGGCGGCGACCATGGAGGGGGCGGCAGCTGTGGCGGGAGCAGCAGCAGCAGCAGGGGCAGGGGCAGCAGCAGCAGCAGGAGGAGGCAGTGGCGAGGGCGCGGACGGCGACTGGTCCAGCGTGCGGTCGCCGTCGCTGTACACGACGCGGCGGCAGACGGTGATTGAGCAGGTGCAGGCAGCCGGGCTGTCGGACTCGGAGTCGGACGACGAGGAGTTCTTCGACGCCGTGGACGCGGGCGAGGTCGAGGTCGAGACGGCGCTGCCGGCGCCACGGGCGTCAGCGGATGCAGTGGCGGCAGCCCGCAAGGACGACACCGCGAAGACCGAAGAAGGCGACGCCCAGTCGTCGACAGAGACTGGCACAACGGCCACGGCCGCGGCCGCGGGCACGGGCACGGCTGTGGCGGTGCGGACCAAGACAGGCGGCAGTGGCACCAGCACCGGCACCAGCACCGGCCTCGTGGACATCAGCCGGTCGTACCGGGGCTACGAGAACGGGATCCGCAAGCGGCTCAAGCTGGACGCGGACAACCGGCCGAAGCTGTCGCTGTGGAGCATTCTGAAGTCGATGGTGGGCAAGGACATGACGAAGATGACGCTGCCCGTGACGTTTAACGAGCCGACGTCGCTTCTGTACCGGTGCGGCGAGGACATGGAGTACGCGGACCTGCTGGAGGAGGCGGCGGACCGGACGGACTCGATCGAGCGGCTGATCTACGTGGCGGCGTTTGCGGCCAGCGAGTACGCGTCGACGATTGGGCGCGTGGCCAAGCCGTTCAACCCGCTGCTGGGCGAGACCTTTGAGTACGTGCGGCCGGACAAGGGCTACCGGTTCTTCATCGAGCAGGTCAGCCACCACCCGCCGGTGGGCGCGGCGTGGGCGGAGGCGGCGCGGTGGACGTACTACGGCGAGTCGGCGGTCAAGTCCAAGTTCTACGGCAAGTCGTTCGACATCAACCCGCTGGGCACGTGGTTCCTGCGCATGGTGTCGGCGACGCCGGGCGGGCGCGAGGATTTCTTCACGTGGAAGAAGGTGACGTCGTCGGTCGTCGGCATCATCACGGGCAACCCGACCGTCGACAACTACGGGCCCATGGAGGTCAAGAACTGGACGACGGGCGAGGTGGCGCACGTCGAGTTCAAGCCGCGCGGCTGGACGGCCGCGTCGGCGTACGTCGTCACCGGCAAGGTCGTCGACGCGTCGGGGCAGGTGCGCGTGTCGCTCGGCGGCCGCTGGAACTCGCGCCTGTACGCGCGTCTGACGCCGGGCTACCAGGCGACGCTGTCGGGCAAGGAGCAGGAGGCGGCCGACCAGCTGAGTGCCGCAGCGGCGGCCAGTTCTGGCTCCGGCACAGTCTCCGGCACGGTCTCCGGCGGCGGCGGCGGCGGCGGCGGCCTCGGCACGGACCAGGACCGCGCGTACCTGATCTGGCAGGCCAACGAGCGGCCGACGGGCATCCCGTTCAACCTGACGCCGTTTGTGCTGACGTTCAACCACGTGGACGAGATGCTGCGGCCGTGGCTGGCGCCGACGGACTCGCGCTTCCGGCCCGACCAGCGCGCGATGGAGGACGGCGAGTACGACCGCGCGGCCGACGAGAAGACGCGGCTCGAGAACGAGCAGCGGCAGCGCCGGCGCGCGCGCGAGGAGGCCGGCGAGGAGTTTGTGCCCGCGTGGTTTGCGCGCGCGCGCTGCCCCGTCACGGGCGAGACGTACTGGCAGTTCAACGGCAAGTACTGGGACGCGCGCGACCGCGCCGGCCACGGCGACCGCAGCGTGTGGCAGGGGCTGGAGCCGCTGTTTGTCAAGGAGGCCGAGACGCCGGTCGAGTGAGCGGGCGCTGTACGAGCGCTATACACGAGCGCAAATAGACTTTATCACAGCCATCGTCGTGGACACTCGTGTTTTGGCATTCGTAATTCGTTATTCGTTATCCGTTATTCGTATCTGGGTATCAGGTATCAAACGCTGTGCAATGCATCATGCCTCTTCCTTGAGCCGCTTCTCGGCCGGCTCGTCCCTCCCGCCCGTCTCCTCCGTCGCCTCCGTCGCCGCGCTCTTGCGCTTCGCCACCGTGCTCTCTTCCTGCCACAGCGACCGGTCAAAGTCAATCCGCATCACCCGCTGGGTCTCGGCGCACCATGTAAAGTTTTCGCGCCGGGCGTCGTCGTCGCGTAGGCCCAGCCCCCACAACTCTTTGTGCGTGCGCGCCATGGCGCCCTCCACATCGTCCGGTGCATCGGCCGGCCCACGTGGCGCCGTACACTGGGTTGTCTTGTTGGTCGGCTCCTGCGGTTCCTGCTGTTCCTGCTGCTCCTGCTGCTCCTGCTGCTCCTGCTCCTCCCGCTGCCACAGAATCGACGACACCGTCACGCCCGCATACGACAGCAGCAGCATGTACGGCAGCGCCAGATATTGCGACTGCAGAACGTACGGCGCCCGCAGCGTCAGCAGCCCGAGATGCACCGGCACCAGGCGGCCCTGCTGCGCCTGCAACCGTTCGTAGATGGCCGACTCGCGTGCCAGACGTCGCTGCCGACATGCCTCCACACCCTTGGCCACAAACGTGTAGCCGTACTCCTTGACCGTGATCTTGAACAGGTGCCCGATGGCGCCATACTGGCCGCGCCCGTCCAGGTTCTCGCAATGGTCTTCGAGCCCGTTGAAAAGCTGTGTGCGCACAAGCTCCTGTAGCTGTTCCAGAGAGAGTGGATGCCGCGGGGGGGGGTGGCCGTCTTTGGTATCGTGCTTAGCATCGCCCTCCGCATCGGCATAGGCCGGGCTTTCGCCGGCCGGTGACAGCGCCGGGGTCAGAGGCAGCGAGCTGTCCTTGGGCGTTGCGTGCTTATGAACAAGGTAGTTGGGGCATGCGCGGTCGAGCGGGCCGTTGCGCACCAGTCCAAGCAAGCATGCCTGTGTGCAATACGGCAGATGTGGCCGAACGACAACTTGCCGTGTGGCGGAGGGGAGTGCCAAGTGCCTGGACAGGCCGGCCCGCGAAACCGCCCCAGACGAAGCCGGATGCGTCGTTGACGGCGAGACGGCGGATGTTACCTGCTGCAATGGCGAAGGCACACGCGCCTGGTTGCCTGGGTAGCCGCCGGGTGGACGCAGCGTCCGGCCACGGGAACTGCCGCCGCCATCGCTGCTATCTCCACCATCGTCGTGGCCATCGTCGTCGTTGTCGTCGTCGTCGTCGTCGTTGTCCCGGCGCCGGCGCCTTCCCACAGATGATGGTGAGCTGGCGACAGACTGCTGGCTCGGTGGCAGCTGCGGGAACATGGCCAAGTCCATCATGACATGCGATACCCACAGCGGCGTGCGTGGGGTTGATTGGAAGGCGAGCAGACAGAGAGTGGTCAGCTGGGCCACGGGGAGTGCAGCGAGCGCTTCTTCGCCGGTCACGTCGGTGGTGGTCAAAGGCGGCTCGAGAGCAACGGGGCCCGAATAGGACGACAGGTCCTGCGGCGAGGTTACCGGGAACACGGCTGTATGATAGAGCAACGTTGTCGGCTCGTCCTCGGGAATGCGAAGCAGAACGAGCGTCTCGCCGGTAGCAATGTAGCCATACTCCAGGCCCCCGAGGAGCATGTAGTGGTACACCTGCGTGAGTGCGTAGGCAAAGTAGACTTGCCGGGGGGGGGCTCGCCTGCCGCGGCTGCCGGACGCGTCTTCTTCCGGATCTTGGTCTGCCGAGGCATCCCATGAGGCGCCCTGTCCGTCGCCCTCCGCTGGAGCATGCCGCCGCCTGTTCGCACGGGCCAGTCGCACCATGTACGTCTCCGGGAGTGGACCATTCTGGATCTCAGTGACGGCGGTATGCCGCAGAGCATGGAGGGGCTTGTGTTCGCCAAGAACGATGCGGTAGGGCTCCGCAGGTGTGGTCTGTGGCGAAGCAGTCGCTACTTTCGATGCCGCCGATGCCTCCGATGCTTCCGATGCTGCTGATTCTGCCGATACTGCCGATGCTGCCGATGCTGCCGTCGCCGCCACCGCCGCTGCTGCCGGAATAGCAAGCACCACAACATCGGGCAGTGTTTTGCGACGCCGGGCCGCAGAGGATGACGAGGAGGCGTCGCCGGAAGAGGGCGACGATGAAGCGGCCGAGGCGGCCGACGACGCCTGCGATGTAAAGTCGAAGAGGAGCGAAATGTCGGAGGAAATGGCGGCCAGGTACTCGTTCGCGACACGGTCCGTGGGTTTCTCCAGCAGGGGAGCGAGAAACTGGGCCGTTTTGCGCTCGTTGAGCACCCACTCCATCTGCATGGCTTTGGCGTGACTGCTGTGCAGAAGTTCTTCCTCTGCCTGCTGCACCGAATAGTGCGAAGGCAGCGCTCTGCGGTCGGCCATGGCCGCATAGACGCGGGAGAAGGTGCTTCTGTGCAGGTCTGGAAAGTCGGTCCAGGCCCGAAGACGCAGCGGATAGTATTTCCCGTGGATGGAAGTGCGGCCGGATGTCGTGCCTGACTTGACCTTGGTATCGGATTCGGACGCAGCGATCTTCTCGGGCCGTGAGCGTGGCAGGGGGATGAGCCGTGCGAGATGGACGTGGAGACGCGCAATCAGGCTAGGTATGGCTGAAGAGCCAGATCTGGGACACGAATCAGTGAATGTACAGACAACAAGGAGGAGAATACATACCACGCGTAAGCTCTTTGGTTGCTTTCAAGTCTTTCCTAAGCTGGGCATTGACCACTTGCGCATCACGGTTCGCCTGGGCTACCCGGTCGCGTTCGATCTCGGCTTCTAGACGAGCCCGTTTCTCTTCCTGAAGAGCCCGTTTCTCTTCCTGACGAGCCCGTTTCTCTTCCTGCAGGGTCTGTCGGGCTTCGCGCAGGCTCCTCTGGCTCTCTTCGTACAAAGCACGGTAGTCGATTTCGTCGGCCATGGTGGCAACGTTGCTGGTACGATGGGCAACGAGTTCAGATAAAAACCGCAACAGGAAATGATCGAGATGCAGAACAGAAAGGACAATGGAAAAAAGAAAAAAAGGGGGAAGAGAAGAAACGCAAACTGGCAAGCCCGGAAATGGAAAACAGGACACAGGTCCAGGCAGGAGCCTAACGCTCCCCGTCGAAAAGGAGCAGGCGCAACCGCGTCGCCCCACTGGCAGTATACCCCCTGCTGGTTGGCCAGCCACTCACCGCCCGCAGCAAGGCTGCGAGGCAGCTGCCGGGGCTAGTCCGGTCACAGGAAGCCGAGGTCGATTGGTGTGAACGTCGCGCTCGCCCGCTCGCTCGCCCCCTTTCTGCACCGCGCGCTGCCCGCGGACGACTGCCAGTTTTGCCTCGCCTCTCTTCCGTCTCGAACGCAACGCGCCCGCCTCCATCATGCCGCGCCCGCGCCCGACCCTGCTCCCGCCGCCGCCGCCGGACCCGGCGTGCGCCCAGCTGGAGAACGACTTGCACGTGACTGCTCTCGGCGTGCTCGGCGAGGTGCGTCGTGTTGACGGCCGTGGCGATGCGGCGAGCGCGTCCTTCTTGCGTTGCCATTCTCTGCTGACACCCCCAGGACATCTTTACCAATGCCCGCCCGACGTGGCACCCCGCCGGCGCGCGCGGCATCTTTGGCGGCTCCGTGGTCGCGCTCAGCGTCGCGGCCGCGCAGCGCACCGTCGGCAAGGGCGCCGACCTGCCCGACGGCGCGCCCGGGCCCGACGCCGCGTGGGCGCTGCACAGCGCGCACTGCTACTTCTTGCTGGCCGGCAACGGCGACCTGCCGATTGTCTTCCACGTCGAGCGCATCCAGGACGGCCGGTCGTTTGCGGCGCGCACCGTGCAGGCGCGGCAGCGCGGCCGGGTCATCTTTACGGTGACGCTGTCGTTTGTGCGGCGGCCGTCGACGGCGACGACGACAGCGCCCCTGCTGACGGCCGGCCCCGCCCACGCGGCCGTGCTGCCGGCCGACGCGCCGCCGGTGCCGGAGCCCGGCTACGGCGACAACGGGCACCAGACGCGCGACGAGGCGGTGCACGCGCGGCTGGCCGCGGCGCTGCGCGCAGCGGGCGTCGAGGGCGACGCCGACAGCAAGGACCCGATCCAGCTGCCGATCCAGGGCGGGCCCATGGTGCTGGCGCGGCCGCTGGACGAGCCGCCGCAGACGCAGCGGTCGCTGCAGTGGGTGCGCGTGCGCGGGCGCGTGTCGGCGGCCGGCGGCGCGGCGGCCCATCTGACGGCGCTGGCGTTCCTGACAGACCGCTTCTTCATCGGCACCGTCGCGCGCCTGCACCGCCTGTGGTGGTACCCCGTGCCGGTCGAGGACCTGCTGCCCAGCGCCGACGGGCCCGACGACACGCCCGTCGACCGCGAGCTGCGCGCCGCCACGCGCGACTTTGTGCAGTTTGCCACGGCCGGCGTGCCGCTCGAGGCGTACCGCGGCCGCCCGTCCATGGGCATGTCCGTCAGCCGCGACCACGTGCTGTACGTCCACGCCGCCGACAAGGTGCGCGTCGACGACTGGATGCTCGTCGAGATGGCCAGCCCCTGGGCCGGCGAGGGCCGCGGGCTCGTGTCGCAGCGCATCTACAGCCGCGACGGCACGCTCGTGGCGTCGTGCGTGCAGGAGGGCCTCGTGCGGCTGCGGGAAGAGTCGGCGTCGGCGTCGGCGTCGGCGCCGGCGCCCGGTGCAAAGCTGTAGCTAGCTGGAGAGAACTGCATAGATTGTCATTGTCTGGTAAGGACACCAGGCCTGGGATAGCGCATTTATTTGTCTGTATTCTCTACTGTATTCCATACTGCATTCGTTCTGATGGAGGTGTAAGTCAAGGTAGCATTGTGGTTTTCCAGCTCAGCCGGCAATGTTGCCGAAACTGGTCACGTGCATTGCGCTCCACAAAAATCGACAACCACACGCCAACGTCGACACCACGACGTCCTCCTCTCTCGCTCCCACCGACAACCCACCCCGTGCCATGGCGTCCGTTGTCTGCTCTGCTCTGCGGGCCACGGCCACGGCCCGGGCCTCTGCCGGCCGCTGTCTGCAGCGGGCGGCCCGCCCGTCTGCCCAGCGGCCGGCGTGTCGGCCCCGGCTCGCCTCGACGCTCTCGGCATCGACACCACCCCCCCCTCGCCGCCGCCGCCGCATGCCCCGGACCTCGTCGATTGTCTTCTTTCTGCTGGGCGCCGCCGCCCTGACCGGCCCGGCTTCGCGCGCCGCCACGCTGCTGCTCGACCGCGACGGCAGCATTGCCGACGACTTCCTGGCCGCCGACGAGCTGGCCGAGACCGACGCCGCGACGGGCGCCGCCGCCGCCACCGACGCCGACGGCCTGCCCGAGCTGTCGCTCGCCACGATGCTCGACCGCGGCTCGCCCGCCGAGCAGGCGCTGCAGGCGCAGCTGCGCGCGGCCGCCGACGCCACGCTGCCGATCGTGGCCCAGCTCGAGGCCGACCCGGCCTGGGCCGAGTGGGCCGTGGGCGAGCAGTGGGCGGCAAAGGGCGAAAATGCAGCCGCCGGTGCGGCCTACCCCCGCCGCGCCACCCGCTACACCACCGGCGCGCTCGGCGGCCTGCGCGGCATGAGCGGCTACCACCGCGTGTTCCGCAACGCCGCCACCGGCGAGGTCGTCAGCGTCGTCTTCCTCGGCCCCGCGCTCGGCGGCTGGCCCCAGACCGCCCACGGCGGCGCCCTGGCCACGCTGCTCGACGAGGCGCTCGGCCGCTGCGCCATCGCCGCGCTGCCCGCCCAGACCGGCGTCACCGCCCGCCTCGAGCTGCAGTACCGCCGCCCCGTCTCCGTGCCGGGCTTCTACGTCGTGCGCTGCTGGCCCGAGGCCGCCGCCGCCCCCGACAGCCGCAAGCTCTGGTGCGGCGCCGCGCTGCAGGCCCTCGACGGCAAGACCATGGTCGAGGCCCGCGGCCTGTTTGTCGTGCCGCGCACGTACGATCTGCCGCGCGTCGTGGACAAGTTCTAGGGGAGGACGATAGAGTTACTGAATGACAGATAATTCATGCATACAATGGATACAACGGAAGTCGCAATGGCAAGCAATTTATTCATACAATCTGGCGTAGACGAACCTCGCTGTCCACCTCCGGGCTCGGCACTGGGGCGGTCAGGGCCGGGCGCTGCAACGATCAGTCCCGGGGCAGCGACAGCGACGGCCGGTTGGGCTAGCGCGGCGTCGGCGGTCTGGGTACCGGCTGTGGCGGCCTGGGCACCGGCGGCGGCGGCAGCAGCTGCGGCGATGGCAGCGGGAGCAGCACCGGCACCGGCACCGGCACCGGCGGCTGGGTGTACCACAGCGACACCGGCTGCTGCACGACCACGGGCTGCGTCCGGCGGCGCTGCTGCTGCTGGCCCGACGCAGACCATGGCACGATGCAGACGGGCGCCGTGCAGGCCGAGTGGCCGCCCAGGCCGACGTGCTGGCGCAGCCCCGGACTGGCGAGCGCCGGCTGCAGCACCAGCTCCAGCTGGCACGGCCGCAGCGCGTGCAGCGGCGCGAGCTCCGGCAGCCAGTGCCGCGTAAAGACCAGCCCGGCGTCGTAGGTCATGGCCTGCTGCACCGGGTGCAGCACGCGCTTGCCGGTGGCCTGCGCCGCGTCCAGGTCCAGGGCGTACTGCCAGTTGCCGTGGCACAGCACCGCGTCGTTGTCGCGCTGCAGCGAGCCCATGTAGGCCGCGCCGATGCGCCAGTCCACGCCGCAGTGCTGGCTCCAGTACATGGCCACCGTCCGCCGCTGTTGCTGCGCCAGGTGGCCCGTCACCAGCAGCTGCCGCATCGCCGCGTCGACGTAGCTCATGCCCGTCGTGCCCGTCTGGAACCGCCACACCCACTCCTGCACCGCTGCCGGCGCCGGCTCCTGGTCCTCACGCGCCTGTGCCGGGTCCGGCGACAGGAACCGGATCAGCGCGCTGCCGTTGCGCCCGGAAAAGGGCTCGCCGTCCATGCTGCTGCTGTCGCTGTCCGCGCCGTTCTGGCGGCGCCGCGCCGGCGCGTCCCGCGGGTGTGCCACGCCGGGCTTCTGCTCGCCGTACAGCGCAAACATGGACGGGCCCCGCACCATGTACCGGTAGTGGTAGTAGTCGTTCCACGCCAGCCACATGCGGAGGGCATTGCCGCCCCTTTCCGTCGCGCCCTGGCCGAAGCCCTCGGCCTGCCCCAGCACCTCTGGCCACTCGCCGTCTTCGTACTTGCGCAGCACGTCCGCCACCTGCCGCTTCGAGATGCACCCGTGCACCAGGTACGGTCCCAGAAGCGTCCCGTTGCCGCCCATGCTGCGCGCAGTGCCAAAGTTGGCCACCAGCGTCCGCCGCTCCTCCGCAAACAGGCCCAGCAGCCATCGCCAGCCCTCCTCCTCACCGCCCCGCGGCCCCGTTGGCACCCACTGCCGCCGCTGCGCTCGCACCGCCGCCGCCTGCAGGAACGCCCGCCGCTCGTTCAGCCGCCGGGTCACGCCGTTGATGGCATCGTTGATGCCGTCCACGGTCGCCTTCTCAAACCGGAGCACCGGGTTCACGAGGGCCCTCAGCAGCGCCTGCCGGTCGGCGGGAATCACAAACGGCGCTGCCTGGGGCGGCGCTTCCACAAACCGCGGCAGCGTGCCGGGCTCTGGCTTCGGGACGGGAACAAGGGGCACGCTCCGTAGCATACCCAGTTTATCAACAAAGGTCCGTGGCGATTGCCCAGCCACGACCTCCCAGAGCCACTCCTTCTGTTGGAACGTGGTGCTGCTGACAAACGTGTTCCCGTCCTCCCAGAGCCGGAACGGAACGTCGAGCTTCGTGCAGAGTTGCTGCACTTCAATCTCGTCCCGGCTCTCGTCCAGCCCGGCACGCTGCGCCATCCACACCTCGGCCACCTCCGACCCGTCGCCACGCGCCCGGGCCGCCGCAATCGCCCCCTCCGTGACACCCGCCAAGGACCCCGCGCGGATCGAGAGGCCGCTGCCGAGCCCCTCCAGTGCCTCCTTCATCGAGAGCACTGCCTCAGCCAGGAACCGAATCTGGCTCGACCCCACCTTTGGGAAGCTGCCAAATTCGGTCCGTGGAGCGACGTAAGACGTCTGCTCGGATGAGGAAGGCTCGACCAGCCCGCTCAGATCCACCTGCCGTTCGTTGAACACGAACACAGGCTGCAGGTGGCTGTACCACCCGTACTTGGAGGCCGCAGCCAACGAGTGAAGAATGGCGTTGTCAGCCACGCGCAGGTCCCACCGCACCAGGTAAAGGAGGATGCGGTCAGGGAGGGGTCTCGGGGCAGCGAACGTTGGCGCCTGGAAAAGGTGTTAGCACGTTAGTTTGGAAATGAAGAAAATTTGGAAAAAAAAAAAAAAGCACTAAAGCACTAAAACAAAACATGACAAAATAGGGGAAATAAACAACCAAATAACATGAGAATCAGGAAGGAACAACACAGAAGACAAAAAAAAAAAAAAACTGTGCACTGTATATTTTCAAAGTATACAGTGAGAACAGTGTGTTGAAAACAGTGTGCTATAGCAATGAATAAACCAAAAAAAGTGAAAATAAAACTGAAAATGAAACTGAAAAACGCAAAGACAAAAAAGACCAGTGTTGTGACGTACCCTTGCGTTCGGAGGCACGCTCCGGCTGTTGGCGGCCGGCTTGGAGGCCGGCGTCGAAGAAGCATCCATCGCCTTGTCTTTGGCTTCTGCTGCAGACATCTTTCGTAGAGGCGATGGGAAAAGAAACGGGGAAAAAAAGAACGTTGGTCAAAAGACGACCAGAAAGCAAAAAGAGGAGAAGGAAGAGAAAGGTAGACAGGCGAAAGTCTCCTCGGAAGAAAAAAAGAGAAAAGAAGAGAAGCAAAGAAGTCAACAGTCGGCTTTGAAAGGTCTGGAAGTTGGGAACTTCGGTCTTCTTGTGCTCTTGTTCTTTATATATGGAAGAGAAAAAAAAAAAAAAAAAGGCAGATTCACCGGGAGGGAAGCTTTCCTTTTATACTTTTTGGGAGAGGAGGCATGACGACATCCAGCAGGCCTTGTGGAAGCACCACGATGCCATTGAACTTTCGTGATACAATTAACAAAGGGGCTGTTGGTTATTTTTAGGGGAGGGTGAGGCCAATACGTCTGATCTTCTACGACTTGCGGCAGCTGATGCTCACTGGGGCTGCTGACGTCGACGCCTCGTTCTTTCTTGGCCTCATCGTCAGCTCTCTCGCGCCGCTGCCTGCTCTTGCCATTGAGCCAGATTAGGCCTCCAGACAAAGCTGCTGCTGCCCAGTCCGGGGTTATGAGGCTGCTGCTTGCGCTGTCCGACGAGGCCCGTATCTCCGTATCTTTTTTCCACTCCCCATGTATCTTACCCCAGATTCCCCAGATATCAAATGGGGCTTTTTTTTTTGGTGCGTGCGCATCGGAGCCTTTAGTCATGCTTCATCTCGCCACCAACAGCATCGCCTACCATCTTCCACAACCCACGAGGAAAAAATAAATCGCACCCCATCGAATGGGTGATTTATGGCTAGTCTGTCTTTCTTTTCTCGTGGTGTTGCATTTTTTTCCAGAAAGTTGTGTCTCTTCAAGGCAAATGCTATTGTTGCTTGGTTATTGCATTGTTGCTTTGATTGCTGCCCCGTTGTTGCTTCTATTGTTGTTTCTATTGTGCTTCTATTGTTGCTGCAATTGTCGCTGTCCTTTTGCCCTAGATTCTGCTTTTGTTCCTGCTTTTGCCCTGCCTCCTACCTTCAAGCATGTAGGGTTTTGTCTCGCCACCACCAGCGTCAGGAAAGATCTGTCGGCCTAGAATGACTATCCCATACCCTCCCTCTTATCCTCTTATGGCACAAAGTTCACTTTCCAGTGGGGCCGTTCTTTTTCTTCCCATCGGGAGGTGCTGGTTTCTGGAAACAATGACGAAAGAGTGACGCGTATACTCTTGACTCGAGCACAGAAAAAAAAAAAAAAAGGTGCGCACTGTTTTCACCGTCAGCAATAGCAAAACAAGTACATCAGACCTCTAAGGTTAATGAGACCCTTCTCGCTGCTGGAATCAAGGTTTGGCTCACTATGGGCTCCTATACGATTGCGTATGCTACAGTGTTGTTTGGTTTGTTGAGCCTTTCTTTTTCGTCCGCACTGCATCAACTAATACGACGCCAACAACAAGAACAACAACAAGAATGGCAGCATTGATACATCCCAGTCTATCTTGTCTGCCAACCTCTAACCCAAGATGCAATTTCCTCAAACTGCACCCAATTGAAACGGTTTTGTACTGCACGGGTTATCGGGCCTCTGTTTTGCTTTCTCTTCTTAGTGATGAACAAAATCGGGGCTTGATAAAGAGCAGAAAAAATCGATCTCCCGAGTGTAGTGGTGGGAGTTTCCCAGAGCGATGAGGCATCCCGCATAATATGAATTGCGACAAGTTGCAAACTGCTTTTATTCTATGGGTATTTCCACAAATCTGTTGTTTGGTGGCTTCTAATACACCCATCTGCCATTTCTGTGGTCTCTCAGTTTCTCTTCGGTTTTAAGGTTTTCACCACTAACAATAGTCTTGTAATGCTTAGGCCAAAGGATCATAAAAGGCATGGATGACGAGACAGCTCGAAGTGCATCTCGCTGTGAAGGCAAATATCCATGTAATGGTCTTCTCTTTCTGATATAAAAACAACTAGAACACAAAAAAAAAAAAAAACAAGTCCCATCGGTTCCATGTATCAAAGGGCAACATGTGACTCAAATACAAGACGATTTTCCTACACCACGTCCAACCTTCCGAAGTCTGTGTCATTCAAATCTTTCGAGGTTTTATAGCAAAAGACAACTTGCCTCTCCCCATCCTATTTCGTGGAATTCGGCCGTGTTCAATCAAGCAACTGGCGCCAATCTGTATCCGCCGTCTTCCGTACTGTCGCGCGCCCCAAAAAACTGAATGCATCTGTGCCGTCAGAATCGAAATTTCTTCCATGAGAGACCTGTCTTTTTTAGGGAACAATGCTGTACTTACTTTGCTCACTGCCTGTGGTGTCTCAACCCGAATCACCAGATATAATAGTCCTCTGGCGAAGCGACACTCGCCTCGTTGCCTTTAGCCATCGTGACACGCGCCTGAACTTCCGTGCCAATGTCACCGGTCGATTTCATCAACTCCACCTCATTTTTCCCGTCGTTGAAATTCTCAACACGGACATCGCTTTTGGCGTCGTTCATCTTAACAGAAGGTCGACTCATGCCATCAGGTTGAGGGGTAACAGCTTGGGCAACTGCTGCTGCCTGCGGAGCATATCTTTCGAGTTGTCCTGCCGGCTGGCACATGTTGAGTGTTACAACCCGGCCTTCTCCCATGCCGTTTTGACTTGTCTGGCAAGCCAAGTAGAGCTTTTTCAAGTACCGGCTTTCTCGGAAAGTCCGAGAGTGCGGCATTGCCGGGTGCATAAGGTGCCATTCACCCTGTCGGGCCCGCGTCAAACCCACATTAAAGCGGTACATGCCGTCCATAAACTCCGTGCAATGATCGCGGACGTAGTCGATGCCAACAATGTCGGCCTCGTGGCCCTGGGAGCTGTCCCAAGTGCGAGCTTCAACGCGATGGGTAACGCGCAGGTCGGGGTATTGTTTTGCAAGCGACTCAATGGCATCCTGGTACTTCTTCACGGCAGCCTTGTATGGGGCCAGAAGAAGAATCTTGCCTTCTTTTTCCGGATTTTCGGCACTGCGGAAGTGCTTGCTTTTGAGCAAATCCAAGACACGCACCATAGTCCAAGCCATGTGCTTCTCATGGAACCAACTTGTGCCCACCTTTGTCGGCATGCCAACTCCGGAAAGATGCACAACAAGCCGAGGAACACTGCATTCCATGCCACTCAGCTTCTCCAGGTAGGTCTTGACGAAGCGGACATGATTGGGAAACCGATCCTTGAATGGAATCCCCGAGACCATCTTTGCATCATAGATGAGCTTCGACGGTAGCCGCTCAAGCCGTCCATAGGCTCTGTGGTTGATGAGTAACTGGTGTTTGAGCACACCAGCCAGGTATGCTCGTTCCATGGTCGAGGTCGCCAATTGTCTTCCATATGGATTGGACTTGTGGCTCTTCACCGTTGGTTGAGTTTGCCTATGGTCGCCAATGAAGATCCAGCCCAACGTTGGGCAGAAATTGGCAACAGCAATAAGCGTTGAGAGCTCTCGTGCATGTGCTGCTTCGTCAAAAACGACAAGATCGGGCTTGAACATTCTGTTGAATGCAGACGCTGCCACACATGGTGTTGTAGCAATGAAGTCAGCTTCCCGAAGGACTTGCGCATACAGATCGTAAATCAGTCGACGCAGGGCGCGGCTTTCCGCTGGCGTCTCATGTGCCTCAAGAAGCTGTGTCAACTCGGGCATGCTGGCTTTGGCACTTTCGTAACGATCCCATGCCGCCTCGTCGAGGGTTGGAAAGGCGCTTGCCGGCTTCGCAGAAACTCCGGAAGCGTGCTTGGTGTACAAAGAAATAAAGTTCCGAGAAAAGTCAATGTCTGGCTCCTCATCGGCGATCTTCCGTGCGGCCATTGAGCCACTTGCTCGACCTGCATCCTGGGCCCGTTTTTGAATTTCCTTTACCCGTACACTTGTTTTGAGCTCCGAACCAAAATTTCTCATGCGAATTGCTTTTTTGGATAAATTCGCATTTCTGACCATGGTGATGTATTTCAGTGTCGAGTCATCGAGAGGGTCGTTTATATCTAGCATGTACAAGACTTTTGCTGATGACTTGCTTTGAATAATCCCGATGACTGTCATAACCCAGTCGGTCTTGCCACCGCCTGGACCTCCCGGAAGAAAAGCCATACCACAAGGCATGTTGGTCAAGAGCTCGTGGTAGGCCTGGAGTTGATGTTGGTTCATGCGCTGGTATTTGCTGACAATGGACGGCGGGATTCCTGAGTCTGTCAAGGGACTCGCAAAATGCGGCATCAGAGCATGCAGGTCCACGATAAAGCGTGGATTTTCGAAGTCCATGATATACTCAAATGCAGCAATCTGCTTTGGCTTAACGGCTTCAGAACCAGCTGCTGAAAGATCTGTTTGGCCCATGGGCGCCCGGGGACGACGAGAAGAAGTCGGGGTACTGAGCCAGCTCCCGGCCATGGTCAGCTTCTCCATGGACTCGTTGAGCTCATGGCTTTTAGCAAAAGGCAACCCAACCGCTTTCACCAGCTTTGAGAGAGCTGCCATTTCGGCAGTGAATGTCGCATCAGAGACAGTGAAAGAAATGCCAATGCTAATGGCATTGTTGTTAGACAAGACAAGTTGATCGAGCTGATTCTTGACTTGGCTATCATTGGAGATAAGCGGTTCCAGGGGCGTCTTGCAAGACAGTTCATCGTCCGTTGACAAATGAAGATCAAAGGCCAACAACTTCGCCCAGGAAACCTTCGATTCCCCGGCAGCAGCGAAGTTGTTGACAATCCGCCGAGCTGTCCAATACGAGGACGTGTCCATGCCAGTTTCCGGGTCAATCATGCGCAACTGGCATGATTCGCCGACACTGGGGATCCGAGACTCGATACTTTGCTTGGGCTCGAGCAGAAAAACCCAAGACTTGGTCTCCTCGCTGGTGGGTGTTGCGGTGATAGGCCAAGCACGGAAGGAAATCTTTGACTTGTTGAGTGCTATCACCTCCTCGCGCTCAACACGGTCTTCGTACTCTGAAGCCGCTTTATGGACGTCTTTGAAGTGCTCCACAGATTTGAACCGAACGATGACGGATGGCTCTTCTTGCTTGCGGAATCGCTCAGGAATTGGCGTCAGGTTGTAGTTGATCCCATTGTCTGCGAACTGCATCACAAGTCAGAATCGACACCAAATAAAAATAAGAGTTCACAGAGACGAGGGACGTACCTGTAAACGACCGTTGACGGAGTTCTTTGCCATGAACTCTTTCATGGCGGCAATAACGCGATCCGCGTTCTGCGGGTCGTCGATGTCGTAACGAGGCGCCGGTTCCATGTCTATTGAAGTAAAAGTCAGCATGTGGCTTAATACATGTCAATGATTCAAGACAAGAAACACAGTCTTGTTGGCTTGGCCAGCGTGCTATGCGAGGAAGAGCACAGGGAGATATGCAGACGGGCAGGAGAAGATGGTGTGTAGTGTGTAGTTATGCAGGGGTGCGATGGCATTGGCAAAGGGGAAGGTTGAAGATGCAGCTCCAACCGAAAAAAAAAAGAAAGAAAAGCTATCGAAGATGGTGATGGGATGATTACGGCTGCTCGAAGTGAAGCAGACCAAAAGTAGACCCACGCCGAGCAGCTGAGAACAAGCCAGGCAATATATTGAACATGGCAAAAATAGAAAACCATACACCGAAGAAAACTGAGAAAATCCACTCACTGTTCGCTGAGGCGTTGTCACGATATGATGAGATGAAGGGGAAAAAATGCCAAACACGTCGGACAGATGCCGGCTGCTTAAACGATTTGAGGGATTCTGATCCCGTCAAAGAAAGACGGCAAATGCTCGTAATATGCTTGGTGGATGTGGATTGAGGAAGTAGCAAAATGTGTGTTGTGTGGTAAGGGGGGTTGTTCGAGATATCTTAGTCTCAGCTGTACTTGAAAGAGACAGAAAACAAAATAAGGCAACAGGACAATCAAATATTCAGACAAAAAGATCGGTGACTGTCAATATAGAGAAAACAACAGGGTTGATGACCGTGATGCCACAAAAGAAAAAATGCCAAACAACGCAAGCGTGGATGTAGTCAAAGGAGGCACCAATAGGACTGACTCGCATCGAACCACTGATGTGAACGTTAAGAAAAGAACAATGCAAACGAGGCAACTATTCCAGAGTTCGATGGACTGAAAACAACTGGATAGAGGAAAAGGTAAATATAAGAGAGCAGCGATTGTGATAGAGCAAGAAAGAAGAGAGAGTAGAGAGGGGGCAGAGAGAGGGCAGAGAGAGGGCAGATGGGCGGAATTTATAGACGAAAGGCACACGAAAAAACAAATGAATTAAAAACGAGGCGAGAGCAGAGAATGCTCTGGCCGCCCAGTCCAGAGTACGGAAACGGAAGGAGCAGGATAGTGATTCACAGTTTTGAGCCCGTGTAGGCCGCTCGCGAGGAAGGAGCCCTCGGGCCCTGGTGGACAGAACAGGTAGAATATGGGGCGCAGAGGAGGAAGACCCAGTCAGTACCACCTCGTTCTTTCCTCTTTTGAAAATCAAACAAGCAATTATACATCAAAATCCAGTGAAGAGAAACGAGACCCGGTAAAAATAAATGGGTGATTCGCCCAAGGACGAGGAAGAGGAGGTGGCCGTGACGAGGTACCCCATTGCGCCGGCGAGAAGGCGTAGTGAATGCGAAGAGCTGACGAGGTGTAGCAGGTCAGGGTAGCAGGGGCATGGGGGAGCTGTCAATGCCGTATTGTTGTGAATAGAGAGCGAGGGCAGAGAGGGAAGATGAAGAAGAAGCAAAAAAAATACAAAGCATTTGATTTTGTTTCAATGTCTGTCCCGCATCTTCGATCCCAATTTTTTCCGTTTCGGGATGGCAATCTGCATCTACATTGCCGTGGAAAAATTAGACAATGAACCCCCCCCCCCCCCCAAGAAACAACCAAGCTCTATAGGGCTGCCTCGAGCTGTCTCAGAAACGGTGCTTGTCTGACAGGGACGGGACCATCGAGCGGGCCGTGGTGACTCGAGACTCGAATTTGCAGGCAAGCCAAAGAGAGATGGGTGCACCACGCAGAGAAGGACAAGACCCAAAGAAGTGATTTTGCTAACATATGCAGTAAAAATACAGCATGCAGTCCACAGCAACCGAGAACCACGGGCACGAGAACAACACGGAAGGAAGTCGTAGCAATACAAAAAAGAGAAGATGGAATCGATGAAAGAATAAAGAAAAAAAAAAAAAAAAATCCTGCGCCCAACGACCAAGATCGCGCCATACGACCGCAGTCGCTCAGTCCTCGTCGAAGATCTGGTACGTGTTCTGGAGGATCGTATCGATCACCCGCACATGCCACCGGCCCTTCTCCATGTCGCCTGTACCGGCACCCATCAGCGTCGGGCCAAACACAATCGCCAGGTTCTGCGTGGTCATCCGCGTCACCGCCGCGTGTTCCACGACACGGTTCAGGTGCAGGATGAGTGCCCGCAGGGTCGCGTAGTTCGTGTCCGGAAGGTCGTTGATAACTGCATGTAGAGAGTCGCGGCGGACCGTGTCGTCGTTGTGCTCTGCCCGTCATATAGTTAGCACAGCGAGAAGAGACAAACGGATAGGGTAGATACTCACGCGCTGCTTCAATAAACCGGTCGTAGTGCTCGCGCGTCAGCAGCGGATCGGGCAGGTCCCGGAAGAACTGCTTGAGCAGCCCGGCAACACTGTTTACGTCGTGGAAAAAATTCTCCGGGTTACGGAAATCCAGGTTGGGCGACGCTGAGTCTGTGTCAAACATCGCCTTGAGCTTGTTGACGTGCGGCACCGACCCCGACAGTCGGTAGATGCCCTCGACGGTGAGACCAAAGAGATCGACCGCCTGGATGCACTGGTACACCACCATCGGCACCGCGAGACTATCGCGTTCGTATAGGGTTTCCAGCGGGACGCCAAAAACAGGCCGCGATGGCCGGCCCATGCCCACGCCAGCCAGTGCACCTCCACCAGGCGCCCCAACACCCATTGAAGGAGACGGGTGTTGCATCATTGTGTTGGACTGCCCGCCCGGCACGCCCTGTTGAGGATAATACGGCTGCTTATGCTGCAGCTGTGGCTGAGCCTGTGACGGTGCCGTTGCTGTGAAGGTGGGTGCCGCATCGGAACTTGACATAGGAGCAGGGGTGGACTGGAAAGGCAGAGCACCCAGCTGCGGGGGACCGTGGCTCGCAGAGTTGGCGGGAGCACCGTACGACGGGCCAGATTGGGGGTAGCGTGATGCCACAGGAGCAGCGCCGGACGTAGGAGGGTACGATGAAGCCCCGTCCCCTGTCCCCGAAAACCCGCCGCCTGCTGTGCGAGCGGGCATCTGCTGTGACGGAAGCTGCTGATGATGCGGCGACTGATATTGTTGCTGTGCCGGTGCTGGCGCCTGTTGGGGATGTCCTTGCTGCTGCGGCGTCTGGCTGTAGGCACTGCCGTAACTAAAATGGCGATCCTGACTGCCGGCAGCCGCAGCTGCAGGCACCACACTGCCGCGGTACTGGCCTGATGGGCCAGACGTCCCCGAGGGACCTGTTGCACTTGCTGCTCCCCCAAAGGCAGGACTAGCTGCGGACTCTGGACGGTTGTTCTGTGCTGGCTGGAACGTATCTCTATACGCAGTGGGTGCTGCCTGGGACGTCGATTGTGTTGCCGTGTGCGACCTCGTTACTGGTGCGGGTTGGCTGGGGGGCGAGGGCCCGCCACCAAGAACCTAGAAACGTCAGTAACGCCAGAATAGAGTTCAATCCGTCTTCTCAGTTACGTACAGCGTGGCGTTCGTATTTGGGTTCGCCCGTCTTCGGTGGCACCTTGCCGTAAAATGTGCCGATATAGCTGTTGAGGTCGCGCTCTTGATCGATGGCCATGACAATCTCGCGCAGACTGCGTGCGTCAGGTTTCTGGGCAGACTTGATAGGGCTGATACAAAGGCCGTTGCTGAGGAGGAGCTTCTCGCTAAAGGAGGCTGGAGAACAGTTAGGACAGAAGAGCCAGGGCAAGCGACACAGGCGATCTTACCGTATTTCTGCACCTGCAACACCATGCCGCCGTCCGACTCGCGCACGAGATCTTGCAGAGTCTTGACAATTTCCGGACGGCCGGTAGAGAGCAGCTCGGCACGCTCGCGCGCCAGGGTGTCGACGCGGCCGTGGTAGTCCTCGTCGGAGGCCTGCAGCTTGCGCAGCAGGTCTTCTTCAAGCTGGGCAGCCGACTTGGGGCCCTTGAAACCGAAGCCGCCACGGCGACCCGGGTCGCCGGTGCGCGCACGGTCGTACTCCTCGGCGAGAGAGTCGTACTTGGCCTTGGACTTGCGGGTGGCGGCCTCGAGGTCGGCGACACGCTGCTCGGCAGCCAGGCCGGTCTGCTTCCAGCCCTTGCGGTTCTTCTCGGCGACGGCGGCCAGCTCGAGCAGATCTTCGTGCATCTGATGCAGCGACATGGAGAACTGCGTGCCGTTGTCAGCCATGCGTGCATGGATGTCCATCATCTCGCCGACCGAGTGGCTGAAACTGCTGCCGCCGGTGGCGTGCGCGGTCTGGTCGCTGCGGTTGATGGCATCCTGTGTACTGCGTGCGAGCTTGCGCATGCCGGAAGAATAGTCCTCTTCGAGCTGCGCCCGCTTCTTGAGGAAGAGGGCAAATTCCTGGGTTGTCAGTTGGTGTGCTCTCAAGGACAGAAGTCGTTTGCACTGCCGGCCTGCCTGTTTACCTTTGCTGTGGCGATGCTCTGCTTGAGGCGGTTGAGCATGGTGACAATGCCAATCTCGGACTCGAGGACCTCCTTCACTTGTTTTGGCACCTCGTGGCTGGTCGGAGCAGGCGCTGTTGCGGCCGCGGCCGCGGGGGTTGAAGCCGCAGCGACGTCATCATCGCCAGCCCCTGCACCAGTGCCGGTGCCGGTACCCGATCCAAGGGTATCCTGCCCTGGCACAGAGCCCTCCACCTCGGCAAGGGTAGCGTTTCCTTGGGCGTCGATGGGCGAGCCGGGATTGGCGCCTCCAGCGCCACCCGGGTAGTCAGCAGCGGCCGCCATGGTGGCCGGTGTTGGGGATGCGTGTGCGTTGTGCAGGCCTTCAAGCGATGGAACCGATTGCGGTCAGGCAGGGCGTCGAGGAAGCCGTCGCGGTCGAGGGTGTCGTGCGAAGGCGAAAAGTGATAGAAAATCCGACGAAGAACGATAGAGGGGACCCAAGGAATGCGGCGCGCGAGAGTGGAGCGCGGAGCGTGGCTAGCTCGTTGCAGGGCAAGAGGAAAATATGTCGAGCGGTAAGAAATGAAGGGAAACGAATGTCGGATCAATGCAACGAAAAAGAAGGATGTGCAAAGTCGTCGTCTCGTCTGTCGTCTCTCGTGTGTGGTTACGTCTGGCGTTCGCGGGGAGACGGGGAGCGAGCGTGGTGGAACGCGAAACGCGACGGGCTTGCTGGTAAAGTCTGCTGGCTAGCGATGCTTCCCGTGGAGTTGATGGGGGTGGGTGGTGATGAGAGGAGGGAGGGAGGGCCGAAGCTCGAAGCTGGGGAAGAGAAAACGGAAAATGCCAAGAACAAGGCCCGGCGGTGCGCTGGGGATGCAGGGGTGGGCGGCCAGGAGCGACTCTTTGACGGGCGGTCGCGTCGCAGCAGCGGTGGAGGGGTAGCGCCTTCCTAAAGTGCGCTCGCGGGTCGCGGTTGCCTCGTGTCTTTCGCTGTTGCGCTTTCCACATCAGACGGTCCCCTCGCCCGAATTTTCATGCACTGTGCCAAACTCTATCCCTTCTCTGTGGAATTTGTTCTCTTGCTTTTGGACTGTCCGTTTCGCACGCTTTCCCCCCCTTTCCCTCTTATTCTTCCTTTGGCCGTCCTTCGTCTCCTTTTGCACCCCACTGACAGGCTGTTCTAGCGTCCTCGTATGGGATAGATTAGCTGGCCCGAGCATTGCGTCAGTTACGGTGGCTGTGCTGGCGACGCGCAACAATTCGTCTGCGCCAGCGCATCGTCTCGTCTAGTCGACCACCCTACGCGTTTTCCACCACGTGTTCAGTCGCCTGCTGCATAGCGGCTCGGAAAGGCCTTGTTGCCGGCAGGGACCCGAAACGGCACAAGCGTTTCAGACCTGGGACGGAAGAGAGCCTGGAATACGATCCGTACCAGACAGGACGACGGCGACGACGGCGACACAACGACTGAACGGAACACTCACGTGGTCTTTGCCGCCTTTTCCGCCTTTGCCTTCTTGGCCGACCGCAGTGTGTTCAGGATGTCCCGCGCCCAGCCGATCCAGCCACGCACCATGGTGACGCCGTTGATCAGGCGCACGTAGCGCAGGACGAAGACCTCGGCGGTGAAGACATCTTCGGCATAGCACTCCCAGATGCTGCGTGCGGTCTCGGGCGGGGCGCTGGCGGGCGGGATGCCGACGACATGGGGTGCCGCGTTGGAGCTGCTGTCGCCGCTGCCGTCGCCATACTCGTTGATGATGTCGTGCGTGCCGTCGGTCAGCGTCATGCGCGGCCCGACGACGAGGGCGCGGCCAATGACCTTTTCGTCCGCCATGAAGCGCGTGGCGGCGTCGACGACGTCGGCAACGCTGGCCAGGCCGGCGCCAGCGAGGAGCACCTGCGCGGGCACGGTCAGGATGCCGGTCTGCGCAAAGTAGGGGCACAGCATGTTGACACGCAGGGTGCGGCCGCTGTTCCCGAGCGTGTGGGCCGTCAGGCGCAGGGCGCGGAACAGGCCGGTGACGCCGTGCTTGGACGTCGTGTACAGCGCCTGGCCGGCCAGGGGTTGCAGGCCGGCGATGGATCCGACCAGCAGCAGGTGGGCGTCGCCGGCGGACGCAGACGCCGCGGACGCGGGCGCCGTGGGGCTGCGCCGGCCCAGCCAGTACAGGGCCAGGTGGACGCTGTAGAGCACAGCGGTCAGGTTGATGTTGATGACGTCGAGGCGGGGCGGCAGCGGGTCGGCGTCGGCCGGGGCGTCGGGCTCGGGCACGCCGGCGGCCGTGCGGGGGCACTCAAAGCCGTGGCGAGTGACGGCGGACTCGCGGCCGGCAATGCCGGCGTTGGGCACGACGGCGTCGATGGTGCCGGTGTGGCTGCGGGTGGCGGCGGCGCGGAAGAAGGCGACCTGGCTGTCCCAGCTGGTGACGTCGCAATGCTGGTAGTGGTGGTAGTCCCCGCCGGGCGTGGTAGCGCGCAGCTCGGCGACGAGGGCCTCGCCGGCGGCGTCGTCGATGTCGCCGACGGCAATGTGGGCGCCGTGGCTGGCCCACTCGCGCGCAAAGGCGGCGCCGAAGCCGGAGGCCCCGCCGGTGACCAGGATGGTCTTGCCGGCAAGGCTGGCCTTGTCGTAGGGGGCGCTCGTGTCGACCGGGGGGGACTGGCGGACAATGTCCGCGATGGAGTTGGTCTCGCCAAAGGGCATGGTGACGGGTGGCAGTTTAATGGTAGTGGTGATAGTGGTGATAGTAGACGTCCTGGATGTGGTGTCTGGGAAAGGCCAAGAGAATCCCCGCGTCTGGATACGAGCGGGCAAACGGGTTCTTTATACAGCGCTCGGATCCTCTGCCATGCTGAACTGGGAAGTCCTCGGTGCTTGTGCCGTCGACTCCATGCCGCAGGCCAATCCCAACGGTGCGTAGGCGACTCCGTGGGACCCCTGCAAAATCCCATGCATGGCTAGGGAGGAATTGCTGGCGCCGTTGGATCGGGGGCTGAGCTGGGCGCAGGCCGGGCGTTGCACGCCCGGAAAGCGCCAGGTGGGCACCGAATCCTGTGCTTGGCCGCAGTGTCTGTGCGCTCCGGTTGTGAATACGGAGTACGACTTCAGCGGAAGGTCGGACGGGGAGGGGCCACTCTGCCCTACGAGCTCACCGCCCTAAGAATACTGGCAGAGCACGGGCAATCGCCCAGAGCACTGGCAGTGGGGCTCCGATTGCGGTGGGGGGCATTGTCCCGATTTGCTGGGGGAGTTTTTTTTGGAGATTTTTTTTTTTTTGCATTGTATTTTCGCATTGTATTTTTGCCTAGCGGGGTCTTGACTCACCACGACGACAACTCTGCGACGAAACTTTGATATTCGATCACACCGCCCTTTCTGCGACTCGTCATGGCACAGTTTCCCACAAAGAAGTGTGGTACGTGCGCGCGCATCCTTTCGGCTCTCTCGTTTTTTGCCTCTTTTCCCTCCCCCCGCTGACGTTTCTCCTCCTCGTCACAGGTGTCCTCGGCGCCACTGGCTCGGTTGGCCAGCGCTTCATTCTGCTGCTGCAGGCGCACCCGCACTTTGTGCTGCATGCCGTGGGCGCGTCTGCGCGGTCGGCCGGCAAGCCGTACCGCGAGGCGGTGCGGTGGAAGCAGGCGACGCCGATGAGCGAGCGCATTGGCGCGCTGGTGGTGCGGCCGTGCACGGCGGAGGCGTTTGCCGACTGCGACATTGTGTTCAGCGGCCTGGACGCCGACGTGGCCGGCGAGATTGGTGGGTTCCGGCCGTCGTTGCGGCTTTGCGGCTTTGTGCCATCCTGCTGACGCCCCCCAGAAACCGAGTTCTTCGCCGCCAACCTGGCCGTCTTCTCCAACGCAAAGAACCACCGCCGCGACCCCCTCGTGCCGCTCGTCGTGCCGACCGTCAACCTCGACCACCTGGACCTGATCCCGCACCAGCGCGCGCACCACGCCACGGCCAAGGCGACGGCTGCCGGCCGCGTCGACCGCGGCTTCCTGGTGTGCAACAGCAACTGCGCCGTCATCGGGCTGGTCATCCCGTTTGCGGCGCTGGTGCGCGCGTTCGGCCCCATTGACGCCGTCTCCGTCGTCACGCTGCAGGCCGTCTCGGGCGCCGGCTACCCGGGCGTCAGCAGCATGGACATTCTCGACAACGTCGTGCCGTACATTGCCGGCGAGGAGGACAAGCTCGAGACCGAGGCGCGCAAGATCCTCGGCACCCTCGACCCGGCCGCCCACGCCATTGCCGAGCGCACCGAGCTGCGCGTCTCGGCCACCTGCACGCGCGTGCCCGTGCTCGACGGCCACACCGCCTGCGTGTCGCTGCGCTTTGCCCGCCGGCCCCCGCCGCCCGCCGCCGACGTCGCCGCCGCCCTGCGCGCCTACACCACCGAGGCCGGCGCCCTCGGCTGCCCCAGCGCCCCCAACCCGCCCATTGTCGTGCTGGACGAGCCCGACCGGCCGCAGCCCCGGCTCGACCGCGACCGCGCCGGCGGCTACGCCGTGACCGTCGGCCGCGTGCGCGAGGACGACTCGGGCCTCTTCGACATCAAGTACGTGGCGTTGAGTCACAACAGTACGTACCCTCCTCCTCCCGCCCCCTGCCCCACCATTGTCAAGTTTTCTTCGCTCACACAGTTCAGCCGTCATTGGCGCCGCCGGGTCGTCGATCCTGAACGCAGAGGCCGCCGTGCTCAAGGGCTACGTCTAGGTCATAGGGTGCATAACAACGCACACACACACACCCCACCCAGCAGGCCATGCCGTCACCCATCGCTGTTGGATCGTGGCGCGCAACCTCTATGCGTCTTCATAAGTATCATTGTGCTGTGTCGGGACCGAAAATTCAGCATCGAAAAAAGAAAAATAAAAAAATGAAAATGAAAAACAATGAAGATCCCCCAACCTTACGATGTTGTTCTGTGCCCCGTGTCCCCATAGTAAAAAGCTCGGGCCCGGCAGTGGGTATGTAAGATACGTACCGAATAGCACTTAATACTCCCAGCACGCGCAGCACGCTAGCGCGGCGAGCCAGCCCCTAATGGACCCGGTCCGCATCAGCGCCGCGCAAGAGCCCACCACGCGCCCGCGGCCTGTGATTGGCGCGCACGCCGCAAACCACTGTAGCAGCTGCAGCGCGCTGCGACGAGGACGACGTGGGAGCCGCGGGCGATCGACCGTGGCGAGGCCTCATCCGCCCGCGCGCAGCCAGGAACAAGACGCTGCTGTAATATGCGCTCGATCGCGTCGCTCATTCATGGCCATGTGACCGAAACTTTGTACTTTTTGGCAGGAAGGCGCAACGCCACCACGGCAAGAGAGGAAAGTGTTCGCCCACCCGTCCTGCCTCCTCTCGCGCAGACGGTCGCTCGCGCCTGCCCTGCCCTTCGCGCGCTTTGGCGCTAGCGATACCCTCTCTCTCCCTATCGCTCTTGCCCCCATTTCTCCAGCGTGCGCACAACAGCAATCCACTTTCGCGCGCACCACCACCGCCCACACACCCCCCCCCCCCCTTCCGTTGCCCCCAACTGCACAACTGTGACGACCATTTCGGTTCTTTTTGTTTTTGTATTTTTTATTTTTTTATCTTTTTGATCGTCTTGTTGACGCACATTGCAGCCTCTTCTTCGCTCTGTCGTCAGCGTCCCTTCTGGTCCGCCCGATGACCACAGATATAAAGCCCCCCCCTTCTCCCCCCTTCGTTCTTTTTGTCTTTCTCTTTCGCTCCCCGCTACCTTTTACGCCAGTCCTCGAACCCCCAAGATCTGTGTACGCGCTCCCCAGTGCATAGCGAGGATTCCTATCACCACAACGACCAGCAATACTAGCAACACCAATACGAGTGTTCATACACTCCAGCTTCCCATTTTCTCACCGACAAGCCCGTTTTTGGCGCGTAACGCACCTGCTCGTTGTGCACAACGCCCATCCGAGGACACGCCTCTGACCAACGGCACTGCGTACACCCAGTACGGCCATGAAACAATCGACAGCCGCGTCAAACGACGCAGACAGCCAGAGCACGGCGCCTACGGGCGCCAGCAGCCAGCCTCTGGCGACGACCGCACCCGTCAGCAGCCAGCATGCGGCATCGACTCTGCGAGCTGACGGCCCGTTTTCTGCATTTGCGCCGCAACCTTTCCATCCCCAAGCGACGGCTGCGCCGCAAGCCAGCGCTCCGTTCGAGACATATCCGCTGCCTCCCAGCGCTGCAACGTTGTCGCCGGGAGCCACCAGTCTACGAGAGATGCACGCGGTGAGGACGCAGGCCGCCGAGCAGCATACGACAACTGCACCGTACCCCAACGCCTCGCGCCCACCAGGGCCGCCCGAGTACGCGCAGCATTGGCAGCAAGCAAACTACCAGGAACTGTCGCCAAGGGACCTCCATGCTTTTTCTCCGTACGCCCAGATGGCTTGTCCGCCGCAGCTGGCTGACCAGCGAGCGATGCAGCATTATGCGCCGGTGTATCAGCCACGGCTGCCGGCCAGCCAGCAAGTGCCTCAACCACACATGGCACAGCGGCCGTACGGCGCTCAAAACCACCCCATGCTATACCAGGCAACCTACCCGCCACTGCAGATGGTGCCACACCCGCCACAACAGCATTCGCCTTTGCAACCCCAGCGGCCTCCCATAGAGTATAACATGCACCCCGATGCGCATGAGACGTTGGATAAAGAGCGCTACAAATTGTCTGTGGCAGCCGGGTATGTCAAAGACCCGAACGTCCAGCATTCTCTGGAGCGGAAGGAGCGAATGCCCCCCGCGTACCCCTGCACGTGGATTCGGGTGCAGGGGCCGGCAGGCCTCGCCACTTTCTACGTGAACCATACCAAGCCGGACCCGAATCCAAGGGACATCTACGGGGAGTGCAATACACTGTACGTTGGCAATTTGATGTCGGGCACCTGTGAGGATGAGCTGAAGCTCCTTTTCTCCAGCCAGAGCGGCTATAAACGCTTGGGGCTCCGCTCCCGGCGAGCGAGCATTCTCTGCTTCGTTGAGTTCTACAGCAAAGAGGCAGCAACCCGGGCGCTTGCCGAACTGTACGGTGCTCTTTTGCACAACAGTGGGCGCGGTGGCATCCGCCTCTCCTATTCACGGAACCCATTCGGCAAACACTCGGATGAGGACACCTCGGAAGGTCCGCACAACGTCAATGGCCAGCTGCTGAACGGCGCGCCCCTCCAGATGGGTGTGCAGAACTTCCAGGCGGCCACGTCGTTCCCTCCGGGTGTCATTCCATGGCACATGAACGGCCCCGCTCGCCCCCCGGCCCTCAGTGGTGGTACGTACATCTGGCACAACAACCAGCCAGCCGCTATGACCAATGTCAACGACTATGGCTACGCCAACGGCCAGCACACGGCAGCGGCCAGCCTCAATGGCTATAGCTACCCTGGCAACCAGAACGCCGGTCCGGACAACACCAGCGATCTCTCGCACACGGGCCTGCCAGCTGCTATCACCAATATCAACGGCTATGGCTACGCCAACGGCCAGCACACGGCAGCGGTCAGCCTCAATGGCTATAGCTACCCTGGCAACCAGAACGCCGGTCCGGACAACACCAGCGATCTCTCGCACACGGGCCTGCCAGCTGCTATCCCCACTGACAATGGTCTCGGGCCGGCCAGAAGCCAGATGGGAGGACTGGCGAGTGCAAATAGCGGCACCAACGGCAACACCCACGCTATGTCATCGTTGCTCAACAATTCGACTGCCGACCAAGGGACAACGTCCCCGTGGGGCAGCAACAGCGCTGCGAATTGGGGTATGTTGTCCGCGGCCGGCAACGCCGGCCCCGCCAGCTCCGGCACGTTCCCGCCCCGGACGAGCACCACCGCGCGGGATCGTGAAATTGCCGGTTTTTTAAAGGCATTTAGAAGCGAAAGCACTTCTCGTCGGACGGACAGACTTGCCATTGTCCCTAGCGATGCATACCTAGAGGCCCTCGTCACGGCACCCAGTCTGGCCCAACGTCGTCTCTCCGAGGAGAGAACGAGCAACGGTACCGCTGGCTCGAACGCCTCTAGCCCCGAAACCAATGGCGAACCCGACAACGACCCCCTGCGGACATTGCTCTCCCGCCTGACGATTCGTGATCGCGAGTCGTCTGCCGCCAACGGTCCTGGGGTGATTGGCACCCGCGTGGGGGGCGCGCAACCCAACACGGCCGGGGCACCTGGCTCCAATCCCCAGCGACTGCTGCCCGGTCCTCGCCGCATCTCGCCTACCATGTCGGGTATCCGCCAGATTTGGGAGAACCCGGATCAGTCTTCTGCGTCGAAGCAGTAGCTGCGGCGTGTGTTTTTTATGTTGCTTTTTTTTATTTTTTTTTGTTGTTATTTTTTGTTTTGTTTTTGTTTTTCCCCAGATATCCCTTGCCGCGTTTGGAACTGGCTTTTTGGACTTGTCTGGCTTGGTTTGTGTTTCCATCTCATCGGCGAAGGGTTTCCGGGGTCTACTAGACAGGGACGGGCTCGTCGCAAACCACGAAAAAAATAGGGATGTGGGCGACGTCTTTTGTTTGGCGCAAGGCGTTTTTTTTGTTTTTTTGTTTTGTTTTGTTTTTGCTTTTCTATATCCCCCAAGGTCTCGGCTTTGTTTGTTCGGCGTCTCCTGCTCTTATCATGGGCGTTGTTGCGGTACGTCACACTACACGGCTGGGAAGAGGCTAGCACCAGCCAGCATGCCTTTTGTTTGTCTCTTGTTTGTTTTTTTGGGGGGTTTTTTTTTCACGGATTCAAGGTTTATGGGCGGCATGGAGGACTGGATTCCAGCATCGTCAGGTTTGCAAAAACGGTGCATCCGGGCTGTTTGTCTTGTTCTTTGTATACCTCTTGTTTTGGCTACGGTTGCTTTTGGGCTTTGGATTCGGGTTTTTTTGTGCCTTTGGTTGGCCAATCTGTGTTTTCTTCATCTTGTGTTTGCCAATGTTGGCACGAGCTTAGATCTTCCTAGGTTTTTTCTAGAGAAACCAATTTTGTCAAAAGCCTGCCTGTGCATGCGTCGTGGTCGCGATGCTCCGTCCGTGCCTCGAGGTACTGTTGTTGTACCCCTGAATCTCGATGCAAGCGCATCGGCCCTGGTCCGCTGTGTGTAGGGTAGGCCACCCATCACGGACGGGCGTGCCTGACTATCCTGGCGCCTAGTCGGATAAGCAGCGGCCGGCGCTGGCGCCCATGACGACACCCGCGCCGAACCCTTGACAGCCAGCCAGAAATAGCCTTTCCGTCCGTCGTGTCCCTATTGTCACACCGGCCCGCGCTATCAGGGCCGGCGCCGTCGTTTGCTCGCACTGGTCCTTTTACTGACAGGCGCTGATCACCGGACCTTGGCAACGCGTGGGCATTCGCCTTGCCTTGCCTCGCTCGCCGGTTCAGGCCTTCGGCGCGTTGGCCAGCCGCCGCAGCGCCTCTTGGTACAGGGCCTGCTGCTCGTTGACAATCTCCAGCAGCTCCTCGTTCTGCTTGCGCAGGCGGTCCACGTCAGCGCTGCTGGCGCCGCCGCCGCCGCCGCCGGCGGTTGCGGTACTTCCGTTGGCGGCACCGCCGGCCGCCTGCTGCTGCAGCTGCTGCTGGAAGGCGGCGACGGCCTGGTCGAGCGCGGCCGGGGGGAAGCCCGGCTGGCGCAGCAGCGCGGAAAATGTGTCGTCATTGTTGTTGCCGTCGTCGTCGCCGTCGTCGACCGCACTGCTGCTGCCCGCGGGCTCGTCAAAGCTGACCGTTACCGAGTACTCGCGGCCGGCCTGCGACGGCTTCACGACCGTGTGCGCGCTGGCCGCCGGAAGCGCCGCGGCCGTGTCCACCACGTCCTCGTGCGACGGGAGTGGTGGCACAAACACCAGATTTGTGATGGCGTTGTTGAGCCGGGCCACCTCGGTCGGCAGCATGTTGGCGGTGCCAGCGGCCGGGTCGCCGAGGTTCCACTGCAGGATGCGGCCGCCCGGGTGGCCGGAGAGCAGCGTGGTGCCGTCGTAGCTGACGGCGAGGCAGGTGGCGGCGCCGCCGGCGTCGTCGGGCACGGCGGCAAACGGGGTGGCGATGGAGACGGCGGTGGACGCGGCCTCGCTGCGGGCGCCCAGCAGCGGCTTGTCGCCAAAGAGCTCGACGGCGTACAGGTGGCCGGAGAGGGGGGAGGCGGGCGATGCGGTGCCGTTGGGTGCGTGTGTGCGTTGTTTGGCCGCGTCTGCGCCGTCGTCGGTCGCGGCCACGTAGAGCGCGCGCGCGGCCGGGTCGAGCACCAGGCAGGACAGCGACGCGGCGGCGGGGAAGAGCAGGGTGCGGAGGGCAGTGCCGGTCTGGTAGTTCCAGAGCACGACGGTCTTGTCGGCGCTGGCGGACGCGCACAGGTTCGTGTCGCGGCTGGTGCCGCCGCCGACGACCAGGCTGGTGACGGCGGCGCGGTGGCGGGCCAGCGTGCGCTCGGGCTCGAGCTCGTCGATGGCGCCGGCGTCGATGCCGCCGACCATGGCCAGCAGCTGCGGCAGCGACCAGACGTGCACGTTGGCGTCCTCGGAGCCGGACAGGATGTGGTAGGGCGTGGTGGCGAGGCAGGACACGGCCTGCACGTGGCAAGGGGGGGTGGCCACGAGGCGGCCGGTGAGGGTCTGGGGGTCAGCATCAGTACATCCCACCGCCAGAAATAGAAAAGAACACACCTCCCAGAGAAAGAGCCGTCCCTCGGCCGTGCCGGCAACCAGCACGTCGCCCGCCAGCGCCACGCACCGCACCTTCTCCGGCATCGGCACCACGGCCTCCTGGCCGCCGCGCCGCCGCGAGTACACGTGCACGTATGCGCGGTCCTGCTGCGCGGCGAAGACGTGGGCGGCGCTGACGGCGACGGCGCCGGGCGGTGCGGCGCTCTTCTTGAACGTCGCCCGCGTGCTGACGCTGGGGCTGAGCGTGTAGTGGTAGAGGCCGACGTCCTTGGCCACGGCCGTGTTGCTGGCCAGCGGCGGGCCGCTGACGGCCGCAAAGAAGTCTTCGGAGAGCATGTCGGCGTCGGGGAGGGGGGTGGAGGTTGCTCGAGGAGAAAAACAAACACCACGTGATTCCGGACCTCCTTTCTTGTGCGTGCTCGTCTCCCTGCGTTGGCGCTCGTTGCGCTCTTTCCCTATAGAGTGTCTTTCGTCCGATGCAGTTGCTTCTTTTTTTTTTTTTTTTTTGCCTACAGAGTCATGCACTTTTGATTGGTTGCCTATCGGAGTGGATACGCGATCGTCGCGCATTGACGTTTGAGCGCGGTCGAGCCGGTCGTTGTTTCATCGCGTTCTGTCGTCCGTCGTTTTAGGAAGGTGCAATGCTTGCTCGTCCTTTGGATGAAGGTGTGATGTCTTTATTACTCTGAGACGGAAGGAACAACGATGCAGGAAATGACTGCAAAGGATTTAGGATTTTTGTCGGTCCTTCCGCATGCCTGCGAAGAGAAAAGTGATTTCCCCCTTGTGCTGCATCGTCTTTTTCGCGGCCCCCCCCCGGTCTTTTAGTGGCTTCATTTCTCGTCCGCCGGCCACTCGTATCGCCAGCATCGCCCATGGCCATGCACGCCCCCTTCTGCCGACATCCGTGCAGACTTTCTCGCTGCTCTCTGCCGCATGCGAAAACGCGCCTCGAATTGAGACATACATTGCATGTTTGTGGCTGTATCCTACCTTACGGAGTATCTTACCCTGTAAGATGCACTCTCTTTTCTCTGTTGTCTCTCGTTTGCCTCTTGCTTATCGCCCGCCATTGCAAGCCAAGCGACGACAGAGTGCGAAGATCGCTCGCGAATTAAGTCTTGTTTGAGTGGATGTCAATACTTTACTCCGTACACACTGGACGCCACAGTTCGGACGGCCACGGACTAGCCTCCACACGGCGCGTTCAACCGCTTTTTCCGTGCCATCACTGCACGCCCACGCGAACCAGCTTGGCTGGAATCGTGTGTGTGTGTGTGTGGAGACGCGGAGGATAAAGGCATCGTTCTTTCTGCGGGCGATGAGGCCTCTTCTGCCGTTGCTGCCGTTGCTGCCGTCGCTTTGTTTTCTGTCTTCATTTCCCGGCATCCCTTGCATGGATGCCTCTCCCTCAGAAACAATCGCGCGTTCCGTTCTTACTGGCTCGGACTGACGATCCATTCCCTACCGGGATTTACGGATCTCACCCCCTCCCGACCTTCTACGGAGCAATCCAGCTCCATCTGGCACCCTCGCTGCAAGTCATCACTGCACAAAGCAGCTTGTCGACTTTGCGTAAGTCCTGTGCAGGTGTCTGAGACAGCATGTTGCGTTAATGCGCTGTTGGTTGCTTTGCCGCCACCCTCCAGGTAAGTAAGTTTGCCCGCCCGTTCCGCGCCGTTTCTCTCTCCCCTAAACCAGCCAGCCCTCGCTTTTGCTAGAACGCCATGATCGACACTGCTAACGTGCCTGACCGCCCTGTCGCCGTGTTTGATGGGGGTTCTTCGGATATGGACCGCATGACGACGCATCTGGCGTCGTATGCGTCAGGCCCCTGTACGAACGATACGCCGGCGGAGTATTGCTTACACTCGACAGCCTCCTCTCCCCCCCCCGTCCCTGCTGCGAAACAAAAGTGTCGTGCATCGCCCACATGGGCCACGTTGGTTGCCTGCAATCCGCGGCTTCGTGCTGCGAGCCGGAAACAAGATACGGCGCACGCACGCGTACGGAGTACTTACGGAGCACGGAGTCTTGCGCTATGGGACGCTTGTCTTTGACGTTGCTCCACCCGCACCAGACCGACTCCGCGTTTGCTCTGGATCGAGCACTATCGCGACACTTTGCGCCGGTGCCCTGACAAGAAAAGTGCTATGAATATCCTGCTCGGCCTCGTATCTTACGCAGCACTCGTAATCACCACGGAGCAAGCCACAGAACGGGCACAAGCAAAATTGCTGCCAGCGTCCGAGCGCGCCTTGCCTGGCCCTGGTCCCTGTCGGCCTCGACCCCCACCCCTGTCACTTTTCTCGCCACTCTCAGTCAGACCCATCGCAACAGCAGAAACAGAACGACGCAGCGTGCGTGGTGGATCTCCCGAACAAGAATCCTGACCTAGCTCGATCAAGATAGGCGCTGGCGCTGATGTGCCAGCCGGTGCCTGCAAGAGGTCACAGGGGAACCTCTGCCCTGGCGCCAAGCCAAAGGGTCAATCCTACGCCAGCATGGGGTCTACCCCAACCGCCTACGGAGTACATACAGCTTCACCGAACTGCTCCAGCTCCGCCCGATCGGAGCTCGTTTCGAAGAGGGGGGGGGGGGAGGAGAGGGAGGGGCGGCAACCAGACAGGGCACGACGAGATGGCAGGGCCGCAGGGTCTGTGTGTCGCGAGCGGTTTTTCACCTCGTGGTGGTGTCGTGGTGCCACGGCGCTTCGCACCGGCCAAAACCACTCGGGCGCACGGTCTCGTTTGCGGCCGCCGCGTCCCTGCGCACGGCATCCTCGAATTGCTTTTTCAGGACTCTTACTCTTTTGGGCACGGTGCCTCCGCCCGCCGACGCAAGGCACCGCCAGCATCCACAATCTATTTGACACATTCTCAACTTATTTGCCGTGCGGTGTGGCGGCTGCTCTCTGATACGTATTCGTTTATCTCCTCTGCCTTTTTCGTCTTTTCTCCACCCTCTTCTCCCCCCCCTTGCGCACAGCTGTCTCATTGCCATCTCCCTTCCGGGCTGCTTCTTTTGTGTTTTCTTGTTCCCCCCCACCCCGTCGTCTCGTCTTTACTGCCACCCCCTCCCTCTCTGCTTGACTACGCGTGTTTCTTGCAACGTCCACGAGTACACGCTACCCAGCACACACTCCCTTGTCCAGGACGTGTTAGTTTCGTTTTATAACATAGCATCGCCCCCCCTGCGGGCCGCCCTCTTCCCCATGTTGTTCTTGTCTTCGATCTTCCTTCTCGTCTTTTTTTTCTGCTTTCGGCCATTGTTCTTGACGCCTGCCCATTCCAAATACGACCGTTCGGCGGCCTGGCGAGCGATGTTGCACTAGAATCCCACGTCCGGCACGGAAGCTGTCAAGAGCTACGTTCCAGCTATCGCCCTCATTCCGGCTCCTCGATCATTTTGGTTTGCCTCACGGCTTTACCTTTGCACCGCAGCTCCAGCTACACAGCAACTCTTCGCCGTGTAACTGTAGCAGAGAGAAACAACATCTGCCAAACAAGCCTCTTTCGTCTACAGTGTTTTGTTACCCTTTCCTCGTCATTGTTTGAATACCCTGGTCTTCTGTGCGACGCCCGCATTGTTTTATCTTCCCCTTGTGTGTTTATAAGGAGGAAGGGAAGCCGCCGGCTGGGCGACACCACAGGAAACCGTATCCCGAGAGCACCGAACGAGCCAGACAAGACAGCTCTCAGTCACGGCACGGAACGGTACACGCGACAGCAACAAAACTCCGTGCTACAGGTCTCAGGTTCACGCGAGTTTGTGGTGATCTCTCATCCTCTGCTGGCACCGGGCCTTCCGTCGATCGATCGATCGCATCACATCTTTCTACCATTGCGGGCACGCATTGTCGATTCACAACACCCGCCGCAGCAATGGACGCGTGCAATTTCCCCGAGTTCCTGGCTCTAGACCTGGAGACAGCCGAGTCCATCTTCGCTGCCAAGCAAATGACAGCTGGGCCTCCGCGCGCTCTCGGCGCCATCGGGTCGCCCGAGGTGATTCAGCACCAGGACCTCTTGAGCTCGGAGCTCATGGCTCACTTGAAAGGCGACGCAAAGTCGTGCCCACGGAGCTCCATCCCGGCGGCCCCCGCCGCAGTATCGGAAACAAGCAAGGATGGCGCCCAGAGTTACAGCGACACCGACAGCATTGACAGCTTTGCTGCGGCAAACAACAAGAGCGCGTCGCCTTCGTCTCGGCGAGCTGAGCCACTGTGCCAGGAACACATGCTGGAACCAGACGAACAGGCCAGTCGCTCAATTCGCAGTGGCATCCGCAACAGCCATGCTCACAGTAGCTCCCGGAACACCAACAGCCGCATCAGTCACAGAACCCGTGACAGCTATGCAAGCTACGAGGGCTACGGCAGCTTGTTTGGCGATTACGACTACGCTGACGACTACGACAACTACACCATTCCGTCCGATGCCGAAAGCGTGTCGTCCTTTGACGTGTCGGTACCCACGTCCAGCCGGGACCGACAACAATCCATTATCACTGCCGCCACCTCCGTGGCGTCCTCTGACCGCCACACCTCAGTACAGTCGCACATCCTCTCGGCTATGGGGCCTTTTTCTCCTGTTTGTGAACCCAGGCACTCTGGGCAGTCTTCACGGTCGGGGGCGTCTCTTGGCCGCCGCGTGGAATTTAGCCTCGACAACGATGCCACCGATGCGCGCAGCATGGATGCCAAGGATTGCGCCGCACCCAGGGACATCACAGTCAGCAGAAGCAACTCCGAAAAGAGGCGACAGAGAGGTTCCGAAGAGGCACCTGCGACGGCAGCCATTCGCCGCATTCCAGGCGAAGCCCGCACGAGCCAAGACAGCAGCCGGGAGGGGCGTTCGAGCTGGATGAACTTTGCCGACGACGACGGCAGCGACGCTGGTCGCGACGACGACGTCAAGAGCAGGGCTACGGCTTTCAAAGCGGAATTGTCCTCCCGCAGCGCTGTCGCTGCCGACCAGCGGCCCAAAACATCGCATGGGCAGTTTGGCAGGAGTTCTTCGGGGCGGAGCAGGAACGATGTGTCTCCTGGGCCGCGTACCGGCGACCTGGCTCTCCGGAGACGCTCGTCGCTGGACGCAGGGCAGCTCCGCGCGTGGATGGGCTCATCGTCGAACCTGCAACAGCGGCGCCGCCTTCGGCATATTGCGCCCCTCCGGGAGCTTTCGGTTCTGCGCGATGCCGCATCTGCTGGCGCACCGTCATGGGTCGATCATGAGGCCGTCTTGCCGCAGACACACGAGCCTGGCAGTGGAAACCGGTCGTCGTCCAAGGCGAGCTCTGCCGTTTCCAGGACGGTCGACGACGTCCCTCTCGTGCTGCAAAAAACGGTCTACTCGCCCACGAAGCAGCAGTCCCAGCAGTCCCCCGCGGCCGAACAGCTGCGGAGCTACTTCGACGATGATGAGAGTGATGACGACTGTGCCGCACCGAGTCCCAACGGTACCAGCCGGTTTGACGATTTCGATGACGAGATGCCGGCCGCGTTGGAAGCGGCCAAGCCGCTGGCAAGACCGGCCTTTGGTTCGATCCGCTCGGACCGCTCCAGGCTCTCGCTTACATCGACCGCCAAGCCCTCGTTCGAGTCCTCGGCCCTGACCTGCGATACAGACTCTGTCAGCGCGAAGAAAACGTCCGAGGCCCTTCAGGGCTGGGTGAGACACGCATCCGAGCAGCAGAAGCAGACGGAGGGCCGGATGGCACCTCCCCGGCCGGCCACAGCTTTGCAGCAAAAGCCGCTGGCAGAGGAGGAAGATGACGCCGTCCCTGCCCTGCCGCAGCCCTTCGACTACAGCAGCTTCTATCATCCCGGCGTTGTTGGCATTCCGCTGCCGCGCGACGTGGTTGAGACGCTGCGGGTGTCGGTTTCATGCTTTCCGGAGACGATGCTGAGCCTGTCGAGCTTTTCGATCCAGACCATCCGCTCGTATTCGCGCAAGGTGCGCCGCTGCAGTCCCTCGGATACAGACAGCACCTTCCGCCTGCTCGTGGCACCTGTGCCGCCGAGCGGGGTGCAGGCGGACCAGAAGACGGAGATGCCTTCTCTGCCTTTGTCGCCGACCACGGCGTCTTTCCGGACTGCCCCATCGGAGGCAGACACAGACTTGCGGCGGACCACGACGGGCGTGTCGGCCGCCACGACGGCCAGCCACCGCTTCTGGAAGTTCAAGCGGCTCGGGGGTCTTCGTCCGTCGTCCAGCTCCAACAGCCTGGGTGGTGCAGGCAACGCCGCGTCTGCCCGGCCGCCCAGCCCCCACATTCGGAGTCTTCGTGGCGACAGCCGCGGCGCGGAGCTGCCGTTGCCGGACGACAGCAAGAGCAGCGGGATTTGCTTCAAGCGGATCTTTCCGACAGGCTCGGATTATCTCTGCGACGCATTGTACGCGCACATCATTGCCTTCAACTACATCAGCCTGCTCTGCCCTCCGGCGACGGACGCCAAGCCAGCTTGCTCGGAAGCAGCATCGGGCACGCCGTCCGAAGCGGATGCGCGTCCATGGACGTCGAGCGGCAACACGATTGCGACGACGTCGACGGCGACGCTGATCGAGAACGGCGACAAGGCCAAGCGCCAGACCATTCGCATCTACATGGACTCGGATGTTGCGCTGGACAGTCCTTCGGCGGGCGCAGCGGAGGACCAGCCGGCCCTGCTGGACTCACCGCCGCCATCGCCGCCGCCCTCGCGCGGCCGTCCCGACGACGGCAATCGGCTGATCTCGCGCAAGGCAGCGTCCTTGCTGGGCATCACCGAGTTGCTGGAGCCGGACATGACCAACAACCAGGTCCTGGCGAAGCGGCAACACCAGTCGGTGGGCAGTGGACTGGCACGGCGGTACCATACGATGCGGCAGCGGCACAACCGGGCGCCGGGCACGTCGTCGACGGGGACCACCGAGACGGTCGCGACCAAGAAACCGGCTGCGGCTACGGCGACCAAGAAGCCGCTGGAGATCAGCAAGCCGCTCCCGGTGCAGCCAGTCGCTGTGCCAGAGATGGTGCCGGCGGCTCCTACGGTGTCTACGACGCCAGCCTCGACCTTGCCCACGTCTGCGTCCATGCCGGCGATGTCGGCGGTGTCGGCGCCGTCCGACACGCACCTGCGCGATTTGCAGGCCGGCCTCCACCACTGCATCTGCCAGCTGGTGTCGACGCTGAAACTGACGACGGGCCAGCTGGGCAATACGACGCTGCTGACGACGGAAACAGCCCGGGAACTGGACCCGTTGTTTCTGCGGATGCTCTGCGAACTGGTGCGGTCGCAAGAGGAGCCGATCTGAGGGGCGTTTCAAACACGGCTTGCGTGGCTTTCCTTTTTCTTTTTTTTTTTTTTTCTTTTCCTTATTTTCCTATTCTGTGCATTCTTCCGGTTTCGTTTCAAGGGGTTGTGGAATCTGGTTTCCTCGTTGCAATGTTTCCATGGGCAAGGGTTATAATACGGTTACAACGGGCGCAAGACAAAAGTGGCGGGCATGGGGATACATCGGGAGAAGATACCAGTTCTGTTTGTTTGGTTGTTACGTTCATTTTTTATACATCTCTTTCTCTGCCTCTGCACAACGTGCTCGTCCATCAAGCCACCGTAGTATCACGCATGGTGATGTTGATGTGCAGGAAAAGAAAAAAAAAAAAAAAAAAAAAAAAAATACAAATAAATTCAATTATTACTCATCACGTCACGTGCATGTTCCCGGTGCAAACCATCTGCGCTCATTGGTGGGGTCACCAAAAAAACGGCCCAGGATGAACCGCACCCCACGACAGCACCCGGCACGCGGCGTCTGCCAGATTCAGCATCCCCTCTCTTCGACATGCGGGCCAGGCAGCTGCCTCTGATGCGGCTCCGGCGGCCGCGGAGCCTTGCGGCCGGCGACGGTTCCCTTAGCAGCAGCAGCAGCAGCAGCAGCAGCAGCACTCCTTCCGCCTTCTTCACCACCTCCTCCATCTTCTTCCTCGGCCGGGCATGGCTGCCACTGCCACTGCCACAGGCACAACCAGAAACACCGGCACAAGCACAGCACGCCAACGCTCCGCGCCGCCGCCACAGCACGCTGCTCCCGCTGCGCTCGGCGGCGCGGCCGCAGCTGCCGTTCCTGCCGACGGCGGCGCCGTCGGCCGCGCGCCCGGCCGCCGCGTCGCCGCGCTACTTCACGACGCAGCGGCGGCGCTGGCTGCGCTACGAGGCGCTGGCGTTTGTCAAGTACACGCTCTACTTCTGGGCGGCGGTCGCGTGCGTCGTGCTCGGCCAGTTTGTCGTGCAGCAGGAGTGGCTCGAGCGCGCGCACCCGACGCCGCCCGAGTGGACGTTCCTGTCGCGGATGCGGCTGCGCGGCGCGCAGAGCGAGCGGCTGGGCGACGACGGCGTTGGCGGGGACGAAGACGGGCTCGCGGCCGGCGGCGGCGCGCTGGGCGACGGCAGCGCCAGCGAGCGGGCCGTCGACCACGTCAAGGCGATCCAGATCCTGCTGGACCTGCTGGGCCGGCTCGAGGACGCCGCGGTTGACGGCACCGGAGTGGTGCCGGTGCCGGCGCCGGCGGCCGACAGCGAGAACGCCGCCGGCGCCCTCCTCGTGCCCATGGACATCCGCGCCAAGGACGAGCCGTGGCGGCGCGGCTACTTTGAGGCGCTGCTGGCGGCGGCGGCGACGGCCGAGCACGTCGACGGCTGGGTGCGCGACCGCGTGCACAACGTCGTCGTGCCGCCCGACATGGTTGTCGGGCCGTCGAACCAGGGCCGGCCGCGGCGGCCGCTGCCGCCGGGCACGACGCTGGCCGGCGGCGCGCCGCGCGAGGAGGACTGCGACCCGGACCCGTGCTTCCCGGCGCCCGCCGCGCTGTACGGCAAGCTGCTGCGCACGCGCGGCCTGACGCCGCGGCAGCAGCTCACCGCCGCGCTCGCCTTTGCCAACTACCTCGAGTTCAAGCACGACCCTGCCGCCGCCGCCGCGCTGTACGCGCGCGCCGTCCTGGTGGCCGCCAAGACCACTGCCGACGACAGCGTCCGCGACGACGCCGACGTCCCGGCCTTTTATGCGCCCGACGCCGTCGGCGCCGACGCGGCCGCCGACCCCGCCGCCTGGATCCAGGCCTGGGCCAAGACCCAGGGCCGCAAGCCGGCGGCCCGCGCAGCCCAGCACTCGCCCCCGGTCTCGCAGAACCTGCTGGCCACGCTGACGGCCTACGCCACGTTCCAGGCCCGCTCGGGCGACGTCGCGGCCGCGCTGCCGCTGTTTGTGGCCCTGCTGCAGGCGCGTCAGTCGCTGCCGCCGGCGTCCTCGGAAAGCATCGAGGCAGCCCGGCGCGGCGACCTGGCATCAACGACGGGGCCGCCGTCGTCCTCTCTCCCCGCCCGCATCCGCAGCCTCTTCTCGCCCCCGGCGTACCCGCCGCCGCCCGACGACGGCCGCGGCCCGCCGCTGCCGGGCCCGCAGGCCATCTGCAGCGAGGCCGCCCTGCGGCTGCACATTGGCGAGATCCTCTATGCGTCGGCGCGGCAGCGCGCGGCGGCGTCTGCTTCGAGCTTCTTTGCCAGCAGCAGCGCCCAGCACGAGCGCGAGGAGGGCATCGCGTGGACGCGCGAGGCCGTCGACGTGGCCGAGGAGCAGCTGCACGCGCTGGCGCAGGCGGCCGAGGAGCGCCGCAAGGAGCAGAAGAAGGCACGGGCGCTGCTGGGGTCGCTGCTGGTGGGCGATGCGCCGGGCGCGGCAGCGGGCACCGCGGCGGCCAAGACGACGTGCCGGCAGTGTCTCGCCACCGGGCTGGACAACTGGGCGACCATGGTGGCGCAGCTGGCGCGGGACGAGGCCCGGCGCAAGGGGCCGGCGGCGGTAGCCTCGGCAACCGACGCGTCAAGTTCGTGGTGGCCCAGCTGGCTGAACATCTGGGGCAGCCACGAGACCGCAGCGTCCGCAACAACAACATCGGCATCCACGGCGCCGTCGCCACACCTGCACCGGTGGGCGGCCGAGGAGCAGGTGATCCTGGAGCGGCGGCGGCGGGCGCACGAGCTGCTGGAGGACGAGCAGAGAGCGCCTGCACAGGGCTTCATGGGGCTGTTTGCGGCATAGACGGGCTTGGGTGCACTGGGTTCATGATTGGGATTGCCTAGGAATGATCAGTAGACGAATAAACTCTCAACAATATTGCATGTCATTTCTTGCTGATCGTTGACCTCCTTTTCCTCGAAAGATGTCACCAGTCACTTTCCTGCTTCGTTCTCAGCGGTCGAGACCTTGTCCGTGTCCGTCGTCTCCTCGTCGTTGAAGTGCACCGTCCGAGTTGGCTTCTCGCCATTGGTGCTGGCAGCAGGGGCCTCTCCAAGTGCTTCCTTCGTCGTCTCGTTCTCGGCCTTGGCGTCGACCTCCTCTTCGTTCTTGTCGCCGTCCTCCTGCTTCTCGTCATCCCAATCGCCCCAGCCTCTGTCCTTCCCCTCCTCGTAGTCGGCCCACGTCTGATCCCGCGCCGTGGTTATCTTTTCGGCGTACGAGATGGCAATCTGCGGGTTGGTGTACGTCCGGTTGCGTGCCACCGTCTCGCCCCACGCCAGCACGGCCTCCTGTGCGTCGATGAACATGGTCTCCGTCAGCCACGACGTGCCCGCGCTGTGCACGGGGCAGCCGTAGCTGATGGCCCGCGCTGTCTTGTCGTTGCCGTCGGGGCCGGCGATGGGTGTGTCCACCGGTGCGGCACTGGCAATGTATGCTCGTCCTCTCTGGATGTGTTAGCAAAGTCAAGATGCCAACGAAAAGGAGCCCTACCATCCGAAGAAATCCCTTGAAATCAGACAGCTTAATGTCCTTGTCTTCGTAGAGGCCACCGAGAAGCGCCAAACTCTCCATGTGCGGGCCCCAGCGTGCCCAATTGTCTTTCTGGTCGAGAAAGGCTTCCAGAGCGTCGGCGCCGCCAGCAATGGCAATGGCCGTGAAGCGGGGCAAGACACGATTGTCGACGTTGCCGTCGCCATTGCCATCGCCTGTCCCCTCTGGACGGCGGCACAGCGGATCCAGAATGTCGCGGAAGACGCTGGCCACGTGGTCGTCGGCCGTCTCGTGGCCCGGGATGGTGTTCTGGCCCGGCACAGTGCGCGGCGGCAGGTGAGCGGCGCTGGGCCGCGGCATGCCCTGGACCATGGGCAGGCTGAGGCTGCGGCGGCCCTCGGGCCACCAGAAAAGCTCGCCGGGGTTGAAGATGAGGACGGCGGGCCGGTCCTCGCCATCCTGCGGGTCGGTGGTGCGCAGCCGCGCGATCATGGGCACAAGGCTGCCCTGGCTGACGCCGCCGGGGCCGCCACAGATGCGGTGAGCAAGGACACCGAGATCCTGGCAGGTCTCGCCGACGAAGAGCACGACGCGACGGGCCGTTGCCAGGTCGTCGGACGCCATGACCAGCACATGGGGCTCATCGTCGGTGGCACCCAGCGGCAGGCGGATAGGACGAATGCCGAGAACTGCAAGGCGGCTGAGAATGGTCTGCTGGACGGCGGCTGGGGTTTTAGGACGTATTTGTGAAGAAACGTGGTACGATTTGTCTTACCGTTCAAGGAGAACCGCTGGCGGTCGTTCCAGTACGTGTTTTTGGTGAGGAAGTACTTGAAGTAGAAGTTGGGGTTGTTGCGGTTGCGGATCTCGTCGTCATTGTTGATGAAGTAGCTGTAGTGGTCAGGTTGAAGAGAAAAAAGAAAAAAAGAAATACGGACAGGAGCAAGCAAGACTTACCCAAGCTTTTCCAGGTCCATGGGAAACCTGGGGGCCTCTGGTAGACCCGACCACAGACGACGGAACATGTCGGCGCACACGGACAGAGCAGGGGTGTTGAAAACAACGAGAAGAGAGAAAGCAAAAGAGAAATGAAGCAAAAGAGAAAAAGGAGAAGAGAAGAGACGACGTTGCTGTCCGAGACCAATATGGCAGGAGCGAGCTGTGACACCCAGTTATATAAGCAGCCGCAAACAGACGGCAAACAATCAACTGTGTTCGTCTGCTGTCCTTTGTTCGTTTGCTCGTCTGCTCGTTTGCTGTCTCTGTTTGCTTGGATGCACGGTGAAACCGTCGTGTATGCTTGCTATAGATCTATCGTATTCGCGGCAAGGGGTCTACGGTGATATAGGGCAGAAATCAGAAAACAGAAAAGATGAGCAGAAGAAAGAAAAAACAGAGATCCTCGGCCGGACAGGCCGACCACGGCCACAACGCCTAGTCGTCGCCCTCGGTGCTGTCGGCCGGCTTGGCGGGCTTGGCGGCGTCGGCGGCGGCGGCGGCCATAACCTTGGCCTCGGCCACGACGTCGACCCAGATGGGCGGGCGGGCGCGCAGCTCGGCCACGACGGGCTCGGCATCAACGCCCAGGCGCAGCAGCGCCGCCTCGGTGGCCCACTCGCCGGTCATCATGATGCCGACGGGGACGATGCCGGCGGCGTCGGCGCCCGCGTCCGCGTCCGCGTCTGCGTCCTTGGCGGCCATGGCCGCGACCGGGTCCTCGACGACGGTGCCCGCGCCCGGGCGGCCCTCGGGCACGACGTAGCCGGCGGGCAGGGTCAGCGACGGCAGGCCGCAAAAGTTGGCGAGCCAGACGTACTCCATGGAGCGCAGGGTGGTGTTGCCGTCGCTGACGCCCCAGCGCAGCTCGGCGGCGCCGCCGCGGACGGGCCAGCCGGCGCAGGCGGTGGTGGGCGTGACCAGGACCATGCCCGGGTGGGCGCGCCACAGGTGGGCCAGGTGGCCGACGAGGGCGCGGCGCAGCTTCTGGGCCAGCACGTAGTCGGCGGCGGGCGTGGTGCGGCCGAGCGCCAGCAGGATGCGCGTGGGCGCGGTCAGGCGCGCGGCGTCGGGCAGCAGCGCGGCGCCGTCGGTCAGCACGGTCATGGCGTGGGCGGTCTGGCCCTCGGCCAGGAAGGGCAGGTCGACGGCGACGGTGCGGTAGCCGTGGTCGCGCACGAGGCGGTCGACGAAGCGGCGGCACAGCTGCTGCACGCCGGCGTCGGCACGCGCGAACCAGGCCTCGGGGATGCCGAGAATCTTTTCTTTCGGTTGTTCGCCGGGCGCGCCCGGGAACGCCGGCCGGGCCGGGTCCAGCAGCGCGGCGGGCGGCGGCACGGGCGGAAAGGGCGACGTCGGGTGCGGCTGGCCCAGCACGGCGTAGACGGCGGCCAGGGTGCGCAGGTCGCCGGCCAGCGGGCCCAGACAGGCGCAGGTGATGCAGTGGTTCTGGCCCGGCTTGAAGGACAGGCGGCCGTGGGTGGGCTTGAGCCCGTAGACGGAGCAGAAGGAGGCCGGGATGCGCACGCTGCCGCCGCCGTCGCTGCCGAGCGCAAACGGCACCAGGCCGGCGGCCACGGCGTACGCGCAGCCGGACGAGCTGCCGCCGGTGTAGTAGCCGGCGTGGTACGGGTTCGGCGGCGTGCCGTGCACCACGTTGTTGCCGGGCGTGTCCAGCCCGAACTCGACCATGTGCAGCTTGCCCAGGATCACGCAGCCGGCCGCCTGCAGCCGCCGCACGCTCCACGCCGTGTTGGTGCCGTCGGCCGCGTCGACAATGGTGCCGGTGTAGTCGTTGCGCGACCCCAGGCACGTGCGGTACCCGGCCATGTCGTACTCGTCCTTGACGGCCGTCGGCACGCCGTCCAGCAGGCCCAGCGGCTGGCCGCGGCGGTAGCGGTCGGTGGCCGCGTCGGCCGCCGCCAGCACCAGGTCCTCGTGCGTCTCGAACCAGGCGACTGCGTGCGCGCCGCCCGTCTCCTTGCGGATCAGCGGCAGCAGCGCGCGCGCCACGTCGGTCGGCGTCACGGTGCCGGCCAGAAACAGCGCGTGGTAGTCGGCCGCCGTGTAGTAGCGCGTGTCCGGGAACCGGTCGGCCGGCGGCGGCGGCAGCAGCGTGGGGGGCAGGCTCAGGTCCAGGGGCCCGTCCCCGGCCGGCTGCGCACTCGGGTCCGGCAGCGGCACCACCTCGGGCGTGTAGTACGGCTCGTAGTCCTCGATCTGGAAGCGGATGCGGCGCAGCGAGTCGAAGCCGGCGTTCTTCCAGACCGAGTGGCGGACGAGGCCAGACCATTCCATTCTGGAGGTCAGTCGAGTTGGCGAACAGACAGAGACAAGAGGGCACGTACATTGATGCGCTGGCCTGCAGCAGCGGTCCGCGGATGACGGGGTTGTCCTTGCGCTCATTGCGGTAGGGGACGTTTGGTCTGGTCAGCGAGTCAGCATTTCGAGATGTATCGAGATGTATCGACAGATGTCATTGGGATGTATCTCGAGCTACCGAAGACAGATGTATCCTGCACTCACCCCTTCCATGGCTCGGGATAGTTGACATAGCCACGGCGTTTCGAATCAGGATCCATGGCAGCGGTTAATGAACAGAGAAAGATCGAGTCGGAAGAAACGGCTCGACTCCGGAAAGTTATAGCATCGGCGCCCTCGGCATGTGCAACGTCTTGTGCTGGGTGAGTAAGTACCTGGACGGCCAGGCAACCGTTTCGCATGCGGCGTAGCGGGTACCTGCAGACAGCGCCGTTTGCAGCCAAATTGCGTACGGTGTGCAGTACCCGCTACTTCGGCGTGCACGGGCGCTAGCGAGCTGGGGCGAGAGTGGGAGCTTGCGGGTGCAAGGCTTCCGGCGCAGCTACGCAGCTCCGTGTCTCGTTGCCGTCACGTTCCGTCTCGTTGTGTCAGGTGAGGAGGATCAGATTCGTATTGTGTGTGTTGTTCGTTGTCCGTGCCATTGTCCGTGCTGTTTCCAGCAGCTCGTACTTTGTATATCGCATAGTGGCGTATCTGCAGTGCTTACCTGCACAGCACGTAGCAACACCACACCATCGTAAGATACGGTGTAACGGCTGCCTACCGGCAGACTGACAGCCACCTCTGCCGCGGCCACTGCAGCTTGGCACTGCAGCGTCCTGCTGCATCTGCTCGTCCTCTCCTGAACGGCTCCTGCCGACAGCCAATCAGGTGCAGGCACCCCCACTTTCCCCTGCAGGATCTCGCCGGCCAATCACCGTCCGCAGCAGCTCCCCCAACGGGGCCTCGCCAAATACGGCAGCAACCCTGAAAAGCTTCACTTCCACTCCCGCCCGTTCCCCCCAGCTGCAACCCACCGCATCGCGCCGAGGCAACCCACCCGGCTCCGCACGCTTCGATCTCGCTCTGCCTGGCGCTGTGCACTGCTTTGCCGGCCACACGCCCGCCGTGCTCTGTCCGCCCGCACGCGTCCCCGCCGCCCGACGCGTGTCGCGTTCAAGGGGGCCTCTTTTCCTTGGCAACCGGCATGCTCGCTGAACGGCCTCTGCCGTCTCTCTCCACGCGCACACCCTCCTGCCCACCATGACCGCCAACGCCAACCGCTTCTCGACGTACACGTCCACGTCGGCCGGGTCCGGCAGCAAGAGCCACGCCGCCGCCGGCGACAAGAAGAAGGACCTGTGGAACTCGCTGCTGGACTCCGTCGCCAGCGGCCGCCGCCTGCCGGAGCGCAACGTGCTGGTCTTTGGTGGGTGTTTGCTGTCCCGGGGGGGCGCTGCGTCAGGGTCCCGTCCGCTAACCAACACACACAGGCGGCTCGGTCGACTCGCAGCGCGAGTTCCTCGAATCGCTCGCGCGCTCCGACGCCCGGCGCGCCGGCGCCGACCGCCAGCCCGCCAAGCTGCCGCCCGTGGCCAACCGCTTTGCGCTGGGCTACACCTACTATGACGTGCTGGACGCGGACCAGGAGGGTGGGTGCTTTTGCCGGCTCCCGACAACACCGATGAACTGCCGCCCGCTGACCGCCCCTGACCACCAGACATCCTCGCCCGCATCAACCTCTACCTGCTGGCGGCGCCGTCGCCCGCCTTTGGCGCCCTGCTGCGCCCGCTGCTGACCCCCGAGACCATCCCGCACACCCAGATCGTCGTCCTGCTCGACTGGGCCGCGCCCTGGCGCTGGCTGCGCCAGCTGCGCCAGTGGATCCTGCTGCTGCGCGCCGTGCTCGTCTCGCTCAGCCCGGCCTGCAAGGAGGCCCTGGAGGCCACCATGCTGGCCTGGCGCGACCGCGGCCGCGGCGGCGCCGTCAACCTGGACGGCACCGCCGCCGCCGTCGACGGCGACTCGCTGCCGCCGGGGCCGGGCGAGTGGGAGGACGCGCTGGGGCTGCCGCTGTGCGTCGTGTGCCAGAATGTGAGTGCAGTGGCCATCCATGCTCCTCTGTTGCTCCCGCTAACAGACAGTCCGAAAAAACCGACATTCTCGAAAAGACCCAGGGCTGGAAGGACGACGAGTTCGACCTGGTCCTGCAGTACCTGCGGACCGTCCTGGTAAAACGTGGGTTCTCCCTTCTTTGTCCCCTGTTTTGCTTCTCCTCTGACAACCCCCAGACGGCGCCTCCCTCATCTACACCACCCCCAACGTGCCGTCTCAGCTGCCCACCCTGCTGCACGCCTGCCTCGGCATCACGTCGCTGCTCAAGCGCCAGCCGCTCAAGCCCGAGGTCATCAAGCGCACCGAGGTCGTCGTGCCGTCCAACTGGGACTCGTGGACCAAGATCCTCGTCGTGCGCGAGGGCTTCGACGTCGAGCGCGTCAGCGCCGGCTGGTCCATGGACCTGCAAAAACCCTTTCCGGCCGTGCTGCCCGCGGCGGCGGCTGCTGCTACGTCTGTTTCCAAGCCCCGGCGAACGCAGCGGAGTCCGACCCGGAGGCGACCCGACGACGACGACGGCGATGAGAACCACAACATCAGCGACATACGCAGACGCGACGACGTCGAGGTGTACGAGGACGACGGCGGCGTGGACGCCGACGCCAACGGACACGGCACGGCCGCAGCAGCGGAAACCGACGACGACGACGACGAGGACCCCAACTCGGCCGTTGCCCAGTACGAGCGCGCCATCCGCGACCCCGGCATGGACGTTCTGGCGCTGGCCGCGGCCGTGGGCAGCGGCGGCGGGGCGCACGTGGACGACGACGACGGCGCCGAGGACGACGAAGATGCCGAGGACGACGAGAAAGACGACGACGACTACGACGACGACGACGACGACGACGACGTGCATGCCGATCACGGCCACGACCACATCACCGGCCGCGGCCATGGCCACCGCCGCCGCCGCCGCCGCCGGCAGCGCCCGCGCCAGCGCCTCGAGGTCGAGACCGAGGACGTGCAGCGCTTCCTGGCCGCGCAGCTGCAGGTGCTGGACCAGCTGCGCCAGAAGGAGGACGCCAAGCGCGACAAGGAGGCCAAGGAGGCGCGGCGGCGCGGCGACGGGCGGCCGGCAGCGCCGGGCGCGCTGGGCGGGTCGTCGTCGTCGGCAGCCGCAGCCGCAGCGGCGGCGGCAGCAGCAGCCGACGCCGAGGACCCGGCGTCGGTCATCAGCAGCCACATTGGGCCGGTGCAGTTCAACCTGGGCGGCATCCAGGTGGACGCGGACGACATGCTGGAGAAGATCAAGGTGGGTTCTTTCTTTTTCTTTTTTCTTTTTTTTTCTTTATCGTGTCATCACATGCTGACCCCCCCCAGAACCGCCACTACGACGAGGCAGACGCCGCCGACACCGCCGCGGCCGCCCCCGCGAGCGGCCCGACCGCCGGCCGCGACCTGGACACGGAGAAGATCTCGGCCTTTTTTGCCGGGCTGATGAACCAGCCGAGCCAGGCGGGCAAGTGAAGGGGGGAGGGTGGCCGTCTGTTTTGTTCTGCGTACATGTGCTTTGCTTTGTGTTTTCCGTTCGCTCCTGTTACCAAGATACTCTCGTCGCAGACGTTGTCTATTTCAAAGATTAAGCTGTATTCTCGGACCGTGAAGCTGATACAAACTGATATAAACTGATATAAACTGATATACTGCTATAAATCAATGTAAATGACTGATATAAAAACAGATCTTATGCTGCGACAAAGCAACCCAAATCCATCAACGCCTCTCCCAGCCAACTCCCTATGCACGCACCACCAGATCGTCCGCCGTCGCCGCCGTCCACCCGCCCTCGTTGAGCACATACACGCCGCCGGCGCTGCCGTGCTCCCGCGCCAGCTTGGCCAGCGACGGGTTGCGCTCCAGCAGCCACGACGTCGTCGCCGCCGTCGACGTCGCCGGCGCCGCCATCTTCACGTGCGCCAGGCTGCGCAGCCCTCCCCGCGGCCGCCGGAAGTAGGCGTCCACGACGGGCGACCCGGCAGCACTGGCAGCACTGGCAGCACTGCCGCCGCCCGCCACCACCGCCAGCGTCCGCCCGCCCAGCCGCGCCGGCACCACCTGCGCCAGCAGCGTCGGGAACAGCCAGGCGTGCTGCGTCATCTCGACCTCGAACGCGTGGATCGTCTCGCGCGCGCGGTGCGTGTAGCCGGCGTCGCCCAGCAGGCTGCCGAGGCGGAACAGGTTGGCGGCCGCCACGCCGTTCGTCGCCGGCAGCGTCGTGTCCATGCCGTCCTTGAGCCGCACGAGGTCCAGCGGCTGGTGGTCGCGCGTGCGGTAGAAGCCGCCGCTGCTCGAGTGCGAGGGCGTCGCGGGAGCGTCGGGTGCGTCGTAGAAGAGGGCGATTTGGCGGTCTGTGGGTTAGCACTTCATACTCGGTTTTGATGTTGATGAGAAAGAGAACGGCACTCACCCTGCAGCTCGTCGGCCCACTGCAACCACTCGTCCTCGCCCGTGGCCTCGTACAGGTCCAGCAGCCCCTCGATCACAAAGGCGTAGTCCTCGGCAAAGCCGCGCGTCGGCCCCCGCTTCCCGTCGCTGTGCATGCGGTACAGCTCCTTGGCCTCGGCGTCCCAGAGCGCACGCCGCACAAACTGCGCTGCCTCGCGCGCCGCGTCCAGGTACGCCCGGCCCCGGGCGGCGCCGTCGTCCGTGCTGCCGTGCGCCAGTGCCGCCCCCGTGCGCGCCAGCGCCCCGAGCACGATGCCGTTGGTCGCGGCGACCGCCTTGCCGTCGAGCGCCGGCCGCACGCGCTCCTTGGCACGGTACGCGGCCAGCTTGGCGCGCGCCGCGGCCGTGATGCGCTGCACGTTCTCGCGCGGGATGCCAAACTGGCGCGCCAGCTCGTCGGCGTCCTTGCTGACGTGCAGCACGTTCTGGTTCATAAACTCGTCGAGCGGGTCGTTCTCGCGGTCGACGTTGCCGTGCTGCAGCACGTTCCAGTGCGCCGCCGCCACGCGCGCGTCCATGTCGTTGGCGCTGTCGTCCTCCTCGCCCTTGCCGCTGACAACCGTGTCGAACTCGCGCCGCGTCCACACGTAGTACGCGCCCTCCCGCGTCGCCTGGCTGCCCTTGCGGTAGCACGAGTCCGCCGCCTCGCTCGTCGCAAACCCGCCGTCTGCCCGCCGCACCGGCGCGCTCGCCAGGTAGTCGGCCAGCCCGTGCACCACCGCCAGGAACTCGGCGCTGCCCGTCGCCAGCCACGCGTCCAGGTACAGCCCCAGCAGCAGCCCGTTGTCGGCCACCAGCTTCTCAAAGTACGGCAGCGTCCAGTTGACTGTGTGGCTGGCCCGCGCAAACCCGCCCGCCAGGTGGTCGTGCAGCCCGCTGTTGGCCAGCTTGCGCAGCGTGAACAGTGCAATCTTCACCACCTTGTCCACCTCGGCCGCGCCCACAATGTTCTGCACCACCGCCGGCAGGCTACCCAGCTGCAGCAAGAAGGCGTACTTGGCCGGCGTCACAAACTTGGGCACCACACCAAAACCGCCGTTGACCGGGTCGAACGTCTTCTTCAGCTGCGCGTACGCCTCGTCCAGTTGGTCAATGTCCAGGTCCGACTCCGCTGCCAGGTACGGCGCTGCCTCTGACGCAGTGCCGGCGCCGCTGCTGCTGCCCGGCGGCAGCAGCCCGCGCGGCCCCAGAGTGCCCTCGGCCACAAACTTGCGCAGCTGCACCAGCGTGTCCTTGGCCTCGGTGCGGCACTGGCCTTCACGCTCCGTCCACGAGTCCTTGAGCTTCTGCAGGATCGCCAGCAGCCCAAACAGCGACTCGCCCTCGTCGTTGTCGTCGTCGTCGTCGTGGGGAGCGTCGCCGCTGCTGCCGCCGCCGCCGCCACCACCACCGCCGCCACCGCTGCTGCCACGAAGGACGTCCTCCTCAATGCCGGGGCCGGGCCAGAAGCTGCCGCCAAACACGGGCTCGAGCTCGGGCGTCAGGAACACGTTGATGGGCCAGCCCGCGCTGCTGTTCACCAGCTGCAGGTAGTTCCAGTAGATGCCGTCGACGTCGGGGCGCTCGTCGCGGTCAACGACGACGGGGATGAACGACTCGTTGAGCAGCGAGACAATGCTCGGGTGGTGGAACGCGTCTTGTGTCGTCACATGGCAGTCTGTCCGTTAGAAGAGTGGAAACGCACAACACAACGGGAGGGAGGTCACATACAGTGGCAGGCCAGATAGCCCACATGCAGAAAGATGAGCTTGTTCTCCTTCTTTGCGCGGTCCACCGTCTCCTGGTCGAGGGGCTGCCACTGCACCGGCGTCTTTGCCTGCGCCTGCACAAACGGGCTGCTGCTGTCGCCGATGCGGCTGCGCAGCGGCTCCACGGGCTCGGGCGGCGGCACCGGCGGCTGCTCCGCGGGCACGGTCGTACCGCCCAGCGACGGCGCCGGCTTGTCCCCGGAAGAAGCAGACCCGCTGGCCTGTTGCAGCTGTGCTGCCATCATCTGGACAGCTGGAAATGGGGAGTGTGAGCGGTCGGGGTGCGGGTCGGTAGTGGCTCCGATAAGCAGGCAACGCACGCGCAGTCGGTGCCAATGGACTCCAATGATCGGATACCCCCAAAAAAAAGAAAAGGAATGCAGGGAAAAGAATGAAACACGGCAAACAGACAACTCTCGACAACGTCGAAACGCGGGTTGGGGTAACAAGCAAGCAATCGCGGGAAGGAGGGGCAGAAAACGATGTCGTATTGCCCCGTGACTTGAGTCAGCTGCCTTTGCAGCCAATCACACTGTGTTCTTTGGGTTTCTAGCGGCCTTTCTAGCGGGGCCCGGCCGAGCGACTGCGGTAGCAGCGGAACCCGAGCGCATGGGCACCCACTGACCGCCTGCCTGTTCCAGCCGGCTCGCCAGCCTAGTTTTGGCGTGAAGCTGATCGCATCGCATCGCCGCAAACGTCAGGACAGCAGGGCCCAGCAGCAGCAGCCACCAGCCAGCGCCACCCCGGATCCCTTGGACCCGCCGACGCGATGAACAAGATTCGGCAGATCCAGGAGCTCAACAAGCGGGAGATTGAGAATGGCATGTACGTTTCTGTGGGCCTGTCTTCTGTTCTTGTTGTTTTTTGTTGTTCTCGGACGATGTCTAACTTTTCTGAACAGCTCCCCAAACGCTTCCTGGCACACCGACTACCGCGACACCGCCTTTGTCTACTTTGGCGGCCTGCCCTTTGAGCTGAGCGAGGGCGACATCATCACCATCTTCTCGCAGTACGGCGAGCCCGTCTTCCTCAAGCTCGCCCGCGACCAAGAGACCGGCAAGAGCAAGGGCTTCGGCTGGCTCAAGTACGAGGACCAGCGCAGCACCGACCTGGCCGTCGACAACCTCGGCGGCGCCACCATCAGCGGCCGCCTCATCCACGTCGACCATGCGCGCTACAAGGCGCGCGACGACGAGGACCCGGACGAGTTTGCCGTTGGCTGGGCCGACCTGGAGCGGAAGAAGGGGGTGCGCGTCGACGGCGGTGACGACGACGCTCTGTCTGCGGGCACGGCGACCGACGACGACGACAACAGAGAAACGACACGAAAGGCTCTTCCCCCGCTGCCGGAAGAACGCGAGCTGCAGCGGCTGATTGACGAGCACGACGACGAGGACCCCATGAAGGCGTTCCTGATTGACGAGAAGAAGAAGGAGGTCGAAGAGGCCCGCAAGCGAGCCCTGGAGGCCGGCGACAAGGACAAGCGACGGCACCGCCACCATCACCACCGCCATCACCATCGCCACCACCGGTCGCGGTCCCGGTCACCTCAGGACGACCGGCGGTCGTCGCATCGCTCGTCGCACCATACGCACCGGTCACGGCATGGCGAGAGCGACGGCCGCGAAGACCGGGACAGCCGGGACCGGCGGCGCGACGACAGCACACGGCATCGGGACCGAGACCGGGACCGGGACCGGGACCGGGACCGGGGGGCAGAGAGCTCACGGCATCGAGACAGATGAACGGGAGCTGAGCATTGACGTGCCATTATAAATATAGGATACCATTTAGCGACGAGAAAAGCAGTGATTAAAACGCTTAAAAATAGAAAGAGCCTGTATAAAAGACCAGGAAAACAATTGTGCAACACCCGCGTTCCCTCCGATGCGTGTCGTACTCGTTGCTGTCATTCGTATCTTCGTTCCACATCGGCGCGCACCGTCGTCACCCGCCCGTCATCTTGAGGTAGTTCGCCCAGGCCTGCCGCACGCACACCCGGTGGCCGTCCCGGTTCGTCGTGATCACAAACCGCTCGTACTTGGGCGCCACGCCCATCCCCAGCACCACCACCGTGTTGTCGCTCGGCCACCCGACAATCCCCAGGGGCAGCCGCGGGCGCGCACGACTGCTGCTGCTGCCGCGGTTGTTACCGCCGCCGCTGCCGCTGCCGCCGCCGCCGCCGCCGCCGCCACCGCTGATGCCACCGCCAACACCGCCGAGGGCTGCGGCCTCGCCCGCCTCGCGCCGGCGGTGCGCGCCTGGGCCGTCGTCCAGCGCAAACTCGGCACTGGCAAACGACACCGTGTCGCGGAAGTACTTGGGCATGAACGGCAGCTTCCCCAGCACGCCCCAGCGACCGTCGTTGCCGCTGCCGCTGCCGCTGCCGCCCCGCGTGCCGTGATAGTCCGCTGCTGCCTGGGATCCGCCCGCGTCCGAGTCCTCATGGGCCCAGTCGCCGCCGATGTCGGACGACACGTCGATCGCCGCCGTGCCACCGCCGCCGCCACCGGAGAACGCCTGCTGGTGCGGAATGTCAAAGACGTGCAGGGTGCCCTTGTCCGACGTGCAGGCCAGCAGCGTGCCGGACGGGTTGAAGCCGAGCGAGTAGATGGTGACCTGGTCGACGCCGCGGCGCAGCTCGGCAATGCGGCCGTTGTTGGCCGTCTGGTAGACGCGGATGAGCGTGCCCTTCTCGCTGGCCGTGGCCAGCAGCGCGCCGTCGCGGCTGAGCGCCAGCGCGGCCAGCTCGGACGTGTGCGCGGGCAGGATGCTGACGTCCTGGGTGTCGATGCGCACGAGCTTGACGTGGCCCGGGATCTGGCCCGGCAGCGCCAGGTGCGAGCGCGAGACGGCGCAGAGCCCGCGCGGGTTGCGCGTCGTCGGGAACGACGCCTCGCGCACCGGCTGCCGGTCCACCGCGTACACGCGCACCTCCTCGTCCAGCACCACCACCAGCTTCTGGCCCAGCACGCGCATCCCGCGCGGCGGCTGCGGGCACACGACCTCGCGCGAGAACTTCTCGCGCTTCTCGTCCCACACCACCACCTTGCGCGGGCTCTCGACGGGGCGCGTGCCGCCGCCCACCAGCGGGATGATGTTGGTGCGCCCGACAATGTCGATCAGGCCCACGCCGCCCTCGGGGAACACCCGCTTCGCCAGCTGCTTGCAGGTGGCCGCATCGTAGACTGCCAAACACAGCGTTAGTCCAGAACAAGCACAGAAGAGGTTTTTCTCCCGGACACACCTCCAAAGCCCACGTTGGTGCCCACCACGAAGCAATCGCAGTTCAGATTAAACGACGCCGCCAGCGCCACCACGCTGCTGGCACTCTCGATCGGTGTGCGCGCGTCCATCGTGGCCGAGCGACGATCGCTGCCCGATGGTTATCACGATCCGTCGATGCCTTGCCTGGAGGGGGGGGGGCGTCCGGCAGGCTGCAAGATCCAGCGGCTGCGGGTGATGGGGCTGACAGAAAACACACTGCCTTCACGTGGGTATAGTCGACTGCAGTGCCGTCCGACTTGGAGCGTCCATATCTAGCGATGGCGACGACGATCTCCCCCGGGTGTTGTGCGGCGTCCGAGAATGTGCTCCGAGACGACTGTGCAATCATAGTGGGATGCGGATACTCAGTTGCTGCCAGCTGTTGCCAGCTGCCAGCTTATATAAGCACACTGCATTGACTTCGGCTTCCCCATCTTCCAGTCGTGTACGTTTCCATTGCATTTTCGGTGCAGCAGAAATAAGCATTGTTCAGTCCTTCGAGGCTCAATTCTACAACACTTGTCCTCGTAGGCCTGCAGTCAGTGCATCTGCATCTCTCGATCCCCGAACGCACGCTCCATATGATGCTCACCCCTTTTTCGAACTGCCTGCGCTTTCCCCCTTTGGGCCATGGCGCCGCCGTCACAGCCAACGGCCCTTGTTTCTCCCCCTGAATTTGTGTCCTCTTCCGCGCCGTGCGCGCTGCGCGCACCGTGCACGCCCCACAGCCCATCTCTCCATTCGCAGCAACGAACGCCAGCAGCCAGGGCCAGGCAAGAACGGTTGGGTGCTTCTGCGATCCCCAGCGGTGTGCTGCTCTTCCCTTTTTTTCGGGCCTGAAATTGCCCTGTACTACAGGCACCTGCTAACTCTTCAGGGGGGTGTCCCCGTTCCTTCTGAACCCGTTTTTCTGGTATCTCACGTCGGTCCCCACTGTTCCCCTCTCCCCCTTTCCCATCGTCCCTTCCTCGCTGGGCTACTGCCTCCTTAAAATTAGACAGCCGTTCCCTTGTCCTTCTGCCTGCACCGCAACACAAACTCAAAACACAAAACATCGTCTGTCTTGTGGTTTTTCTCCCACTCCCGCTACGCAACCCCCTCCCTCTCGTATCCCGCCCGTCACGGTCCCGAAACGAAACAGCTCCCTCGATCGAACGTCGAGCGACTAAGGCGTCTTTACCGTCTCTTCACGACCTTCACTCCACCCCATATCCAACAACCGACCCCTTGACATCCACAGCCATGTCGTCGCCTGCGGTATGTTTGGCCTCGCTCGATACATGCATTCCTCCTGTTCGACCATTGCACAGTCGACGAATGGGAGAGAGTCGGCACGCGTGTTGATGCTCTCCGCCCTGGGGAAGATAGCTGGCTAACGGGTTTTCCCCACGCGCAGAAGATGATCCGTCGCAAGAAGAACGTGAAGAAGGGTATCCAGTTCTGCCTCATGGTCTGCGGTGCCTCAGGAACTGGTGAGTCTGCTCTTCTTTCGAACCGGCGCACGGTCTTGCGCTGTCCGCAAGCAAAGCTCAGTGCTAACGCATTCGCGCCTAGGCCGGACAACCTTTGTGAACACGCTGTGCAGTAAGGGTGTGCTGTCTCACAAGGACTCGGACGACCCGAACACTGCCCACATTGAGGATGGCGTCAAGATCAAGCCCATCACCGTTGGTATGCATATCCCGTCGCCGCGTCTGTGCGCATTTGCACCTTCTGACCACGACCCCAGAGCTCGAGCTGGACGAGGAGGGCACCCGCATTTCCCTGACCATTGTCGACACCCCCGGCTTCGGCGACCAGATTGACAACGAAGCTAGGTACGATACTCTTCTCTTCTGCATTGGGCAGCGGGTATGCTAACCCAATCGCAACAGCTTCTCTGAGATTGTCGGCTACCTGGAGAGACAATATGACGACATTCTGGCCGAGGAGTCGCGTATCAAGCGTAACCCGCGGTTCCGTGATAACCGTGTCCACGCCCTTCTCTACTTTATCACGCCCACGGGCCATGGGTGAGTGCTGCAAGCCACGCAGGTACCAGATAGATGATGTGTCTAACGGATCAATGCAGCCTCCGCGAGCTCGACATTGAGCTGATGAAGCGCCTCGCTCCCCGTGTCAACGTCATTCCGGTCATTGGCCGCGCCGATTCGCTTACGCCTGCGGAGCTTGCCGAGTCGAAGAAGCTTGTCATGGAGGACATTGAGCACTACCGCATCCCCGTGTACAACTTCCCGTACGACATTGAGGAGGACGACGAGGACACGGTCGAGGAGAACGCCGAGCTGAGAGGCCTCATGCCCTTTGCTATCGTCGGGTCTGAGGACATCATCGAGATCGGCGGCCGCAAGGTCCGGGCCCGCCAGTACCCGTGGGGCGTGGTGGAGGTGGACAACCCGCGGCACTCGGACTTCCTGGCCATCCGCTCGGCCCTGCTGCACAGCCATCTGGCCGACCTCAAGGAGATCACGCACGATTTCCTCTACGAAAACTACCGTACCGAGAAGCTCAGCAAGAGCGTGGAGGGCGGCGCTGGGGTGTACGTGTTCCCGTCTGTTTGCATTCTGGAGCACGATTGGATATTTGGCGACTCTGCTAACATGTTCTTCTTCTCACAGCGACTCGTCCATGAACCCGGAGGACCTGGCCTCGCAGTCTGTCCGCCTAAAGGAGGAGCAGCTCCGCCGCGAGGAGGAGAAGCTGCGCGAGATCGAGGTCAAGGTGCAGCGCGAGATCAACGAGAAGCGCCAGGAGCTCCTGGCCCGCGAGTCCCAGCTGCGCGAGATCGAGGCGCGCATGCAGCGCGACGCTGCCGCCGCGGTGGCATCGCACCAGCAGATGGCGACGCCGCTGGAGTCGAACGGCGAGCACGACGGCAACTAGATGCTGCCAGCCGCGAGCCGGAATGTCTCGGCGGAGATTTCCGTGACGTGACCGGACTGCCCTTCCTTCCTCGCCTTGCCAGCATCTACTACTCCTTACAGGGGGCGTTTTTTTCCCCCTTTTGCGTGCAGCACTAACCGGCGTTCAAAGAGTAGAGGATTGAGCATCTTGTTATCGGACCATCGTCTGGGCTGGCTCAAAAAAAAAGGAGCGAAAAATGGAACGGCAAAGGGAAAAGAACAGAAACGCGCTGTTGGCTTCGGATATTGGGAGCGACGTCGGTTTTATTATTTTTGTTGCTTCTTACTGCCCAGTCTCGTTTTCTTGTTGATTTTGTTTTTCGAACGGGGGGTGGCCGGACGGATGGACGTGGTTTGTTTTTTTGCTGCTCTCTTATTGTCTACTATGCGCATCCCCTTTGCTTTGCCAGTGCTTACTGTTTTTTTTTTTCCTTTTTATTCGCTGTCGTCTTTTATCACCCTCCTATGAGATTTCTAATGCAGATATCCCCAATTCAATACGTCTTAACCTGCTGTGCAATGGCAGGGGAGGTGGTGAACAAGACGAGGATCATATATTAAGGAAGTAGGGAATAAAACGATACAGGAAATAAACGAGGTAAACAAAAGAAAGCCTAGGCATGGTCGTACAGACAGAAAGGAAAAGAAAAAAAAAAAGGAAACTAGAAAGCACAATAGAAAAACACGAATGGCCCAAGTAGACTGCTTTGCTTCACAGCAACATGAGCTTTTTACCAGACACAAGCAAATGCTCATCGTGCCAGCGCTGCCCTCTAGTTGTTCTGCTGGCTGTTGAGGATGCGCAGGATGGCGAGGAAGAGGTTGATGATGTCGAGGTAGAGGCTGATGGCGGCGGCGATCTCCTCCTCGACGTGGTGCTTGCGCAGGACCATCTGGGTGTCGACGAGGATGTAGGCGCTGAAGATGAGGGCGGACAGGCCGCCGAAGACGAGCTCGGAGGTGGAGCTGTAGGGGAAGAAGGCGGCCATGAAGCCGAAGAGCAGCAGGCCCCAGAGGGCGCCGAAGAGGTAGGGCATCCACGAGGTGAAGTCGTAGCGGGTCTGGCAGGCAAAGGCGGTCAAAAAGACAAAGATGCCGGCGGTCAGGACGACGGCGTTGAGGACGAGCGGGGCGTCGTAGAAGGAGACGATGACGGAGACGCTGTAGGCCTCGAGCAGGGTGAAGCCGCTGAGGAAGAGCAGGTTGGTGGGGTACGACTTGCGCTTCCAAAAGGTGAGCAGGAGCATGCCCATGGCGCCGAAGAGCTGGGGGTCAGTATCGACGAACAAGAAGGAGGAGTGAACAGAAGAACAGAAGAGGAAGATGAAAGAAGAAAAACCTACCGACACGTACACCAGCCCCGGGTGCGACTGGATCCAGGCGCGGTAGCCGCTGCTCAGAAAGGTCAGGCCGCTCAGCGCCGCGGTCGCCAGCAGCTGCACGGTCAGGATGGCGTACACCTTGCGCACAAACTGGTTGCGGATGTCGACCGACGCCTCGGCCACCATGCCGCCAAACTTGAAGTCGTCCGGCAGGTCGCCGTCCACGACGCCGTCCACGCTGTCGCCGCGCGCGCGCGGCACGCCGCCAAACAGGCGGGCCTCGTCGTCGTCGGGAGACGGAGCCGAAGCCGACGCGCCCGTGGCCTGGTACGACGGCGGCGGCGCCGTGTAGTCGAGGTGCTCGTCCGGGTCGACGGCCGGCGCCCGGCTATACTTTGCGCTGGACATGACGGGAAAGAGGAAGAGAGCGGTTGATCGGTTTGGTGTCTTTCTGGTGATTCGGACGGACGTGTCTGGCGATGAACAATCGTTTGCGCGTGGGTTGGGCGGGGAGGACAGAAGATAAACGGACAGATCGGCCGATGACTTTGTGAGGGGGGAGAGATCACGCCTTTCTAACGTCGCTGCCTGGGGGCCGCCGGGTGTGGCGGGGAGGCTGTGTGGCTTCCCGAAGATTCGCGAAACTGACTAATGCCACGTGATGCATGCACGTGATCTGCGATGGGATGTTCTCTCCACGGCAATTGCAATTGGCAGACAACTGTGGTTCTTCTTGTGATCATGAGATACTCAGATCCTTATACTCTCTGTTGAAGATACTCCGTGCAGAGTGCAGACTGCAATTGGCCTTTTCCTTCCAGCCCTCGTCGTTCCCCAGGCAGTCGTTCGAAGATACGCAGATTATGGGGTCCGCGCCCTTGTCCTAAACGACGGCGCAGAAGCAAAAGCGTAGATGGGCCAATCAGCGTGCTTGCATGTCCTGGCTAGCTCGACAGGCACAAGGGGAGGCGGGGGTGAGGGGGGGGGGAGGCCAGGACGAGACGACGGGAACCCACTGCAGATCCCACCACGCACAGAGCAGGGAAATCCAGAAACAGACGGGGTGCAAGGGAGCCGAGGCCAGGCCGTGCGTCTCTCTCTCTCTCTCTCTCCCGTGTCTCTCTGTCCTCTCTTGCGCGCCTTGGCCAACCCGTCTGCACACCGCATTTGGCACTTTTGGGGCGGGATACGGCGTTTTTTTCTGCTCTTTCTCTCTCGTTTTTTTTTGTTCCCTCGTTTTCTTTTTCGTCTCTCCCCCCCCTAGATCTCGATGACAGCTGTCTGTTGACCACAGGCAGCACCAGCACACCAGCAAGAGCGGCCGTTACCTCCACACCGCCGCCCACACCACCACCACCACCACCACCACGCGCTCGAGCCGCTTCGGCTCGGTTTCGACCCCAAGTGTTTGTCAATTGGTTTTCGTGCGACCTGCAGCAAAGCCATTCGCTTCTTTCTTGTTTCGTCTTGCAAACGTCCCGGCCGTCGTCGTCGTTTTTCCGTCTCGTTCCTTGACCGCCGCCCTCTCCGCTCCCTCTCTCAACCCATCATGGCCGACACTGCCTCCCACGGCCCGCGCCCCCCAGGGCCGGCCATGCGCGCTCACCGGGCCAAGCGGCGCCCCGACACGCCCGTCAAGCAGCTCACCAGCTGGCTGATCAGCAACCAGGCGGGTACGTCCAATTGCTCTTTCTGCTTGCTCTTGCTGCCAGCCCATGGCCCTGACTGACCTCCAGGCCTCGCCGCCAACCTGTTCGCCCTCCTCTTCCTCGCCCACAGCCTGTTCCCCCGGCTGCGCACCCACACCACCAAGTTCTTCTCGCTCGCCTACCACAACCCGGCCACGGGCGCCTACGGCGTCGGCCGCGACGACGCCTTCCTCGTCCTCTTCCTCATCGTGCTCTTCACCGGCCTGCGCGCCGGCTCCATGGAGTACGTCCTGGCGCCCTACGCCCGCCGCCGCGGCCTGCGCCGCTCCAAGGCCACCACCCGCTTCAGCGAGCAGGCCTGGCTCGTCGCCGTCTACGCCGTCTTCCTGCCCGCCGGCGTCTACCTGTACGCCACCGCGCCCTACTGCCTGAGCCTGCGCGCCCTGTGGACCGAGTGGCCCGGCCGCGAGATGGCCGGCCCGCGCAAGCTGTACATCCTCACCCAGATGGCCTTTTGGTTCCAGCAGATTGCCGTCATCAACATCGAGGACCGCCGCAAGGACCACTGGCAGATGCTGACCCACCACTTCATCACCGTCTCCCTCATCGTCGGCTCCTACTGCTACCGCCTGACCCCCGTCGCCAACGTCATCCTGGTCCTCATGGACGTCAGCGATCTGTTTCTGCCGGTAGGCACCTTGGCTGCATGCTAATCCTGCTCTTCCCCTGCTAACCTACTCCCCCCTCCCCCCTCACAGCTCGCCAAATGCCAAAAATACCTCGGCTACACCAACCTGTGCGACTACACCTTTGGCGCCTTCATGCTCGGCTGGCTCGTCTGCCGCCAGATCCTCTTCAGCATGGTCTGCTACTCTGTCTGGAAGGACACCCCGCACATCATGCCCACCGGCTGCTTCCGCCACGGCACCGCCGACCGCCCTGAGCCCCTCGACGCCGTCTCGCCCCTGGCCCCGACCGTCGCCCGCCTGCTGCCGTTCGCGTCGCCCGCCGTCTGCAACCGCCTGGGCTACCTGTTTGAGCCGCTGGCCCACGCCGACGGCGCCCTGTGCTACAATCCCACCGTCAAGTGGGCCTTCCTCTCGCTGCTGCTCGTCCTGCTGCTCATCATCTGTGTCTGGTTTGCCATGGTCGTCCAGGTGGCTGTGCGCGTGCTGCGCGGCGCCGGCGCCGACGATGTGCGCAGCGACGACGACGAGGACGAGGAAGAGGAGGAGGAGGAGGAAGAAAACGATGGCAAAGAATACACCGGTGTCGATGCCGACGAGCTGCAGCGCGGGCGCAGCCTCAAGGGAAAGGAACGCTATGACGCTCCACTCGAGGAAGAGGTCGGCGTCGACGCGCTCGACCTCAAGGGCTGGGAGCGGCGAAAGGCTGCCGCCGCCGCCGCCGCCGCGCACAGCGGCGGCAGCAGTGCGCGACGCGTGGCCGCTGCGAGCACCGGCGTCAGCCTGCCAGGCCACCACAGCAGCGACCGGAAAGAGCTGCTGGGCCGCATTGGCTGCGAGAAGCACGTGGACTGAGACAGCCAAGGGCTGACATGGGAGCAAGCAGGGTCACAGAGGGTAGGGAAAGACGCGGCGGAAGAAAAACGAGAACGCGGCAATGGTATATATAACGAAAAGAAAAGAAAAACACGCAAAAATAGACTGCCAACAACACCACGCCTGGCGCAGTGGCCGCGCTGAGCATTGCAACGTCTTACCTGGCCGTGCTGCTGGCCACTCTTGGGTATCCATGCAGCTCACTCCCCAGAAAGCCCTCCGAACCACGGCGGAAAAACACGCGCTTGGCTGCCTGTACGTCGCTCTCGTCTAAGTGGCTCAAATCCTCGGAACGCTGCCGCTTCATGCCCACAATGCCGAGCGACGGGGACGCTGCGCGCGTCTGCGGTGTGGCCTCAGTGCTGATAGGGCTGTGCGCCTCAAAAGACGCCTCCAAAGCAGGCACCTTTGCGTTGCTCTTGACCACGTGCGCACAGTCGAAGTCGACACGCATCATGCGCCGCGCCTCGTCACACCACGTGAAGTTGTTCTTCATGTTCTCTTCGTCGTTGTCGTCGATTCCGAGCGCCTGCAGCTCTTTCCATGTCCGCGCAGTCTCCCCTTTGCGGTCCAGTCCGGCCAGGTCCCCGTGCTGCCGCATACGACGGGCAAGCGCCGACGACGACGGTCTCGGCCCACCGTAGGACATGAGCATCATGTGTGTCATGAGCAGGGCATCGTCCCGCGGGTACGGAAGCAAAAGCTTAACGATGCCGAGATACACGGGCACGAGACGGCCCTGTTGCTCGTATAGGTGCTCGTAGACGGCCGTCTCCCGCTGCAGCCGCCGCCGGTCAAAAGACTGCACGCCCTTGGCCACAAACGTATAGCCGTACCCCGTCAGCGTCAGCTTAAAGAGACAACCAATCCTTCCCACGAGGTTGTTCTTCAGAAAGCATTCGCAGTCCTGCACGATGTTGCCATAAAGCTGCAGCACCAAAAGCCGGCCAAGCTCCTCGATGCTGTGGATCGCATGATGCATCTGTCCCGGTCGCCCGGGTAGCACGTCGTCAGCCGTCATAGCGTCGCATGCAGCCCGTTGGTGGAGAAGCACATTCGGGCAGTTGCTGTCGAGCGGCAAGCCACGCGCGAGGCCGAGAAGGCAGGCTTGTGTGCAGTAGGGTCGAAGAGGCCGAAACGACACCGGGTCAAAACGGCACCGCGGCAGGAGCACAGGTTTGCGTGAGCTGAACCGAGACGTATGCCATGCATGATGCGACTGCTGGTCTGTAGACGCTTCGTGCCACTGCAGCGGCGATGGTATGCGGGGTTGGTGCGTATGGGGAACGGAGAGGTCTCGACGTCGGCCGCGAGAATGGCCACCGCCAGCATCATCATCATCATCCATGCTATCGGGCCCACGCTTGCTTGACCGGTCGCTGTCTGTAGGTGAGCTTGGCGACTCCAGATCAGGCACGGCTGCGGTGCTAGCAGCCACGGAGTCGGGCAAGTTTGGAAACGTAGCAAGCTCATGAAAAGCGCTTGTCCGCCAGCGCTCATCCTGGACACTGGTTCTCCAAGCCGTGAGGGCCATTCCAGTCAACAGTCCAACAGTAGTGTGTTCTGGCGTGATATTCTCTCCCCGGGGCGGTTCGGCAGCTGCATCCGTGCCGCTGTCGGCTTTGCCGAACTCGGGGAAGAGAAACGGCCGATACAGCAGTTTCGTAGCCTCCGTCGGGGGTATGTGGAGGAAGGTCAGCGTGTCACCACTGGCCAGATACCCATACAGAATGCCGGCTGAGACCATATAGTGGAATGTCTGCGCAAGTGCGTAGGTGTAGTACACCTGGCCCGGAGACGAGCCAGGGACTGTCTTCTTGTTGTCAACGGACGGAACGCCAGTCGCTCTGTGGCGCGCCATCTGCACAATGTAGTCCTCGTGGATCCCTTTTTCAAGAAGCCGGTTGAGCATTACGGCACGCAGTCGGTGGGCGGCTTTGTGCTCGCCAAATGCGATGCGACGAGTAGCTGACGCTGGCTTCTCTTCGCCTATGCTTTCATTTCCGTCCGAGTCGCTGTCGTCGTTTTCTTCGTCCTCGTCGATCAGGGCTTTGCTACCCCGTTCAGCGGGGCCTAGAGCAGCATTTGACACGGCTTCGATATTGGAGCATAAAACAATACAGTCTGGCTGTACTTTTTTCGGGACCTTCGATTTCTTCTTCTTGCCGCCTTCCTCGCCTTGTTCCTCGCCGCTCGCTTGGCTGTCGGCGTCACTCCTGGCACTGCTGATCTCTTGCTCGTTCCGGCTTGATCCTTGGCCCTCCCTGGTTATGTATCGGATATGAGCTCCAGCATTGCGGTTGTCAAAAAAAATCTTATGCTTGGCAAGAAAAGCGTTTAATATTCGCGAAACAGGCTTCTCCAGCACTTCGTGGAGAAAGAACGAAGTCTTGAGTTCGGTGTGGAAGAGCGGTGCGTCGACAAACTCTACTGGCAGATCCTCTAAAAGGCTGAAGTCCATTGCGTCTATTCGATGCTTCGACGGGAGCAGGGGCTCGTTGCCGAGAGCTGAGGAAATCTCCCGAAAGGCCGCTCCTAATGTGGCCTCACACCCCTCCCAGAGCTCGAGCTTGAGGGGATAGTATTTGTCGTTGATAGAGGTGCGGCCCGTCGTGGCTGTAAGGTCCTTTGTTAAAGGCGGCTTCGATTTCGTTGCCCTTGGTTTAGGAAGAAGGCGTGGAAGGTGGAAGTTGCGCTGAAACTCGCAGGTTATGTAGTCGTTGACGGCTTGTCCTAAGGGAATGGGATGTTAGTTAACAGTGCTGGAAGGCGGAATACAGCATCACGCAATTGCCCACCTGCACTTAGTTGCTCCTTTTCTGCTCGTTCGTCTTCCAAAGCCTTGCGAAAAGCTGCAGCGTCCTCCTCGGCTTGCCTTCTGCGCTCCTCGGCTTGCCTTCTGCCCTCCTCGGCTTGCCTTCTGCTCTCCTCGGCTTGCTTTGCATGCTCCTGGATTCGATTAGCCCAGCTCCGTTGTTCTGGCGTGAGGGATGCCCAAATTAGGTCGTCCTCGGAAAAGAGGGCATCGGAGGAAGACATTGTTGGTCAAGAACCTGCCGAAAAGAATGCAGGGCTAGTTTGAATGGAAGACAGCATGGGGCAGAGGCACAAGAAGGCAACCGAAAGGGTTGAATGGTGCTTGTTTTCTCCAAAGGTTTGAGTGCGAGACGTTTCTGTCTGTTGCTGTTCCTGCCTGGACCTCCCGCGCCTTCCTCTTTTCTGACTAGCTCCTTCCGTCCCGTGTCCCCATTCGCGCCTTCCCACTCCACGCCACTCCACGCCCAGCACAACGCCAGTCGGCAAGGCTGTCGATAGCGCTGTTCAGGCGTCGACTAGCGTCTTGAGCAGGAACCTCAAGTTGTTAGCAGCCCACAATCTGCAATGCGCCGGAGTCGTTGTGAATTTGATCTGACTTTTGGGGCGTTTCCGTTATACGGGGTCACACATGGCCGCTCTTTGATACGCGGAGCTCTGTTGTCCGCGTACAATCTATTGCTCATCAAACGCAGCCTATCACAGCATCAGTGTCCTCCAAAATACAGAGCCAGCCTTGTTGATGTCTAAATCTGCACATTGGCATTTATCTGAACACGCCGCGCGGGGGGGTTTTTTTTTTTTTCGAGTATAATTAACGTTTCAAAAGAGCCACATGTAAGAGACAAGAAGCCAGAATAAAAAATAAAATAAAAAAATACAAACAGCAAACGCTTGAATAATATTTATGATAAAAAAATAACCCGTGGAATCAGCTTCAAACTCACCCAATATGTGTCTTAATACCAGAACTCTATACTCTGACTGTGACGAGATTATGACCGAGAATTCTCTACAACGCGATGATGGTCCTTGCGCCACTGTCGACATGGAAGTCATCTTTCTCACAAGTGTCACGCCCTGTGCCACTTGCTATGACTCTGGCTACGGCACCGGTCATTCCCGTGAGTCAACCAGTTTCTTTCTTGACTTTCACATTAATTCTCTGCAGTGTCCTTACATGAAACAGTCTGATGCTGGATGTACATCAGCCGTAAGGCGACTCTGAATTTCAGGACCGAGACTGTGTTTATGCGTTGTAACAAAACATTGCGGCGGTTACGAGGGAGGATGGCCGGGACCTGCCTGAGTGGCGGATAGGGGCGAGCAGCAGAAGTCAGTGTCAGTCGTCGGGATGGAAATAGGGGATGCAGACAGACAGTTGCAGCAACCCTGAAAACGGACACGCTTGTTAAGCTTCCATGTATCTTACGACGCTCCTCCTTTTCTATAGCCTTGCCGTTTTCTGTCTACGTCTCATTGCAGACAAGTGGCTTTATTGCAACCAAACAGAGTGCATTTTGCACAATCATCAGTCTGCACAATCATCGGTCGGCGGTTTAGAAGCACAGTCATGCAGTCGATTTCAAAATGGAGAGAACCAAAACCCGTTCCTAGCGAACTATGCGCGTAGAGAGAAAATAGTGAAAAAAACGAAAGTGAAGAAAAGAAGGCAAGATCCGAAGTCAAGATCTGCGGTGAAACACAAAAAAAAGTAGAAAAAAAGTCAAGATATGAAACAAAATGACCAGAAACATGGCTCATAAAAAGTATGGCCGTTCAGGTACACAAGAAAGAAGAGAAGATAAAAAAACGGGTTCAGTTCCTCCGGGGTTTTTATATGCAGAGTCCGGACGCAAGGTGGAAACGCTTAGGCCGTCACGGTGCCCTGGCCAAGAGGACGCAGGACGTTCGTGCCGTACGCACCGCCCATGTTGCCGGCGCTGCGGTAGTTGCAGACAGAGAACCACGCACCCATGTCCGAGTACATGGTGCCCGGAGCACAGTACTGCGCGGCGCAGCCAACCTCAGTCGAGTCAACCCAGACGACCTGGGAGAAGTGGCCCCAGGACTCGAAGTTGGACATGTCGGGGTCGCTGGAGCCGTAGTTGCTGTCGGGGAACTGCCACACCTCGCCGTTGTACCACATGTCGGTGATGGCCTCGGCAATGGTCTTCTCCGCGCCCTTGCTCTCGACGTCACCGCTGCCACCGTACATGGCAATGTTCTGGCCGTAAGAACCAGTGTCCGAGCCAGGGGTACTGGGAGTGTTAGCAGGGTGCTTTGTAAAATCTGAATGGAAATTGGGGGGTGAACATACAGGTCGTGCGCAAAGACACACTTGGCTGCCACCGTAGCGGCGTAGCTGGCAAGGTCGGAGTTCCAGCTCATGGCGGGCGCAGAGTGGTTGGAACGGTGCAGGTTGTGGTGGTAGACGGCAGTGCTGGCAAAATCCGTGGGCGTGGAGGCGGCGGCCGTAGACTTGGTAGTGGAGGTGGCAGCGGCGGCAGTCGTGGTGTCGGCAGCCGGCTCAGCAACAACAATGGCAGCCGCCGTGCTCGTCGTGGGCGCAGCCGTGGTTGTGGGCGCAGCCGTCGTGGTCGGCTCCGGCGTCGGGGTGACAACGACCGTCGTAACAGCCGCCGGCGTCGACGTTGTTGTGGGCGCCGGCGCCTGAGTGACCGAGGCCGTCTTGGTGTGTGTGTGGCCGTGCTTGGGCTTGAAGTTCGGAAAGTCGGCGGTCACGGTGACAATCGTGAGGTCAGTCACCCATTCCGTCTTGATGTCCCGCTTGATGGGAGAGGCGGCTGCCAGCATGGAGCTGGCAAGAACAAGAGCAAAAGAGGCCTTCATTTTGAATGCGAGGCGAGGCTGGTCAAAAGATTGACAAGGAAAGCTATGCAGGTTAGCAAAGGATCGAGTATATTAGATTTTCTGCTATTCAAGCAGATCGGTTCCTGGGGATGTGCTGGCATATAAGACACGGGTCCTGACTAGCTCCTCACAGGGCGGGATGAACACTTGTCCAGATAACAAAGAGAGCCAAGCCAGACAAAGAAAACGAACATGATCAACCAAAGTAGTGAACAGCATTGTTTAGGTTGGTGGGATACAAAGAAAGATAAAGGGCACATGAAAGCCAACGAGATAAAGAAACGGCACGGGGCAGACAAACACGATACAATGCACAAATGTGCAACGAGCACCGCAACCACTTCACCAGGTACTCACAATATGAATGATCTGTGAAGTTGGTGGGGATCACGGCAATCCTATCCAGGGATGCAGTCTTTGTGAAAAAAAGGAAAGATTGTTGCAGCACAGCTGTAGCCTGGTGACCTGGTGACCGGCGTGGGTAGTCGGTGATTTGCTTGTTGACGTTGACAAGAACAAGGAGTGTGGTGAGACAGCGACGAGAAGAGTGACTCGAGTAGAGGTCGTGGAAAGAGACCGGCCCTGCGGAGGAATGGAAGAGGGCAAAAAAAGAGAAGTGGAATAAAAGTGAAAGAAAGCCGGTGTATAATGGACACGGAGCCGGAGAAGAAGATTTTGAAAGAAAAAAGGGGTCTGCTCGGGTGAAAGAAGGGAAAAAGGAATGTAATGGGTCGAAAGACGCCGGACCTGGTTTGCGGCCACAAAAAGGAGTGTAAGAGCAGAGTGGTGAAGAAAAGAAGGGTGAAGAGAAAAGAGGGAGAGAAAGAAGGAGTGGACGAGCGGGAGAAGAAAGTTTTATGTGGAGGAGCCTGTGGTCGAGACCGACTTGGAATGGGGTACCACGACAACCAGGGCCTTATGGCGAGTGGAGGTGTCAGGGAGGCAGGCCCTGCAGAAGACGGGAAGTACCCCCCCGTACGGTGCTCCGTAATCATTGACTACTCCGCAAGATGGCCCAAGCTCGTAGCATTGTATTACTCGTACGCCACCTGCAGCCCTGGTCGTTTGTGCTGCGCTTGGCGGGTGCGGCGCCGGGGCGGCGAAATGAAGGCATTCGGTGGTGGCAGCTTACGGGGAAAGGTGAGGGAAGGAGCGACCAGGGCACCAGGGCGCCAGGGAGCCCCCGGGGAGCAGGAGCGAACGAGCTGCCCGATCAGGCACTAGAACGGAAGGAGCGACGCGCCTCTTGAGTAAGAGGGACGTTTTACGAGGCGACAGGGACGGCGATGCCAGGTCTGTACAAAAGTGCGCGCGGCGGCGGTCGTACCTGCAGGAAGGCACAGGAACCCCTGCGGCAAACGGTAGATCGTCAGGCACCGGACACACCCCCACTCCCCCTGCACCCCTCTGTCGCTCCCTCCTTTGGCGGCGGCAAAGTGCAGAACAGCGCTTTCGTCCTGTCCCAAACGAGCCTTTTAGCCAAGGCCAGAGCGGGGGCCGCCGGTCGCGCCAAGCGGTGTTTCGAAAACTGGTAGTTTGAAAGCAGCCCCAGCTACGAGCAATAAGATTCGGCGTACGACACACTCGTATGGATATGCCAGCCCCTGTGCGCATCGAACCCATCGCTTTACCCTGGAGAATTACGTCTGTTCACTCGGATCCTACCTGAGCACGTTGCCATCATCCCATGTCATTTCGATGACGACGTTGACGTGTTGGTTGTTTTCTGAGCTTCTTTTTCTCCTTTTCGGGTTCTTTCTCGATTCCGTCGTTTTTTCCCTTTTTCTAATTATCCCTCTCGTTATCTTTGCCCAGTCCGTTTTATGCTCGAATTTTCCCTCTTTTCTCCTGTCCCTCCGTCTTCCGCTCTCTCCCTTCGCCCACTGGTCTCCTCTTTGCCACGCTCGGCGTGCCTCAAAAGCCGCATGCCCCTTTTTCCTGTTCTTTGATGGGGCGGCGTCCAGACCGGCCGTTGAAACAGCCAGCTTTCTCCGTATGGAGACGCTTCATTGCAGCTGGATGTCTCCTCGAGGACTCCACCCCGGTCCAGCTGGTTGGACACCACCCACAGACCCTGGCCTGAGTCCCCTCTCTGAAACAAAGTTAATTTCTACCACTAAGGAGCCCGACGCCAGCACGCAAACGGCGGATTGGAGACCAGGGGACGAAACGGGCAAATAAAATCGAAGGACTGGAAAAACGAATGCAACAGAGAAACAAACCGCACAGCGACGAAACCGACCGGCCCGGCCACGGCCACGGCCACGGCCATGGGCCACGGGCCACGGGCCACGGGCCACGTAGGTTCTGCGATGCGATCGTGAATGGAGCCCGACAAAAAAATCAATAATGCTGGGACACGGGAGGGGAAACAAAAAGACCGTTTGTCAACGTTTGTCGTTTCGGGGCCGCTGCCATCTCGTTTTCGTGTACCTTTGGTTTTTTTTTTTTCCTCTCTCTCACCGTTTCATGTTTCCCGAGGCCTGGTCAGCCTTGCGTCTGCCGCGGTGCCGCGGTGCCCGTCCTCTACCAATCGGGCGCCAGAAGCGGCATGCACTGCTGGTGTTGTCCTACGCGGCGAAGAGGGACGACGCGCGTTTGCTGTCTCGAATTTTCCGTTCGTGGCCCGACCGCCATCGCTGGCACAAACGCGCGAGGCCATTTCGGTGAGGCGCCGAGAGGCAGGAAATGCGCTTGTTTGCCTGCCGCTGCTTTCCGCGGCGCCGCTGCGCAGCCGCGCAAGTCTCGTTTTGGCCGATGACGGACTCTGCTGCGTGGGATGGATAAGTTGCCTTGCCATCCCACACCTCAGAGACATTCGTTTATGTGAAACAAAGAAACGAGCAGAGACAAAGAAGGAGGCCGGCGTGATGCCAAGTCGGCCGAGAAGACTGCCCATCCATCTTTTTGTGCGGCCTCGGAGGCTGGCTCCGTGGAGATGATGCTGCACGTTTCGCATGAAGCAGACGTGTGGCCTGATTTTCTCGCTCCTGATGTTGTAAGAGGATCTCAATTCCCCGTGGCCCTCTACGACTATGATTTCTTTGTCTCGGACCGGAATGCATCGTAAAGAGGTGACAGATGCCCGCAACGTGGTCGCTATGCCGGTTGGCATTCTGAGTACTAATGCTCACGTTGCTGTGCAACTGGCAATAGAATAAAGCAAAAAATGGCAAAGAAGCATCACGAAAAGCAATGTTGTGCTACGTCATCATTTCTCTGAAACATCCGTTCTACCCGGTCTCCTTTTGGCTGCTTACAGTCGGAGAAGTGAACAAGCATCAACAAATAAGAAAAGAGCCTCATGTTTCCCAGGAAAACCGACCGTGTATCTTCCGCAACAAACCGGACCACCAGTCGGCTGGCCCGGTCCGTATCGGAGTGTGCTACGGCAAGACAATTCTTGTGTCCCTGGTGGTGAAATGGTCCAGGGATTCTCTGATGGATTGACTTTAGCTTTGTAGAAAGCTTTCGCATCGTTGATTTTATCTAATGATTTATCATGTTTTAACTCTTTTATTTACCAAATAATCTGTCTACCACCCTCTTGCATCCATCCTTCCATTATGCAGTACTCTATAATTTCAACTGCCCCTGGTCCCGAAACACCTCATGATGCCTTTACGGACATTTCTCCCATGGCAATCTAATCCCCGGATGGAAATGAATTTCCACTTGGCTACCCTGTCAACATCAATTTTTTAGCAGATTGGAGGTAGTATCCATACTTCGTCTCGCCAGTTCGAATGAGACCCGTCTTACGATGTATTACGATATCACAATAGAGGACTGCGACTCTGTGTCTGGTTTAATTCCCGGCTTAGCCGACCAACGACTAGGAGGAGCGTTGAGGAGACCGCAGGTTGAAACCCGATCGAGACCTCATCATCGATCCAGGCATGTGCACAGCAAGACCACACGACACGCAGACACGAGATCAAGCCCCGGCGCCTCAGCAGGCCAACAGAGTCGAAACATGTGTGTTTTCCAGTGTCTCTGCTGTCCTTGTTTTGTCTGGGAAATCCTTGCTTACGATCAGCACAGGCCTGTCTCTCCCATATGCCAAGGCACAACTACGGCTCCCCAAGAGCAGGTCACACTTTACACACCCGGAACCCGCCCGGAACAAAGCCTATCCGTAAACCTACAACGGTCACTGTCATCCGCCCCCTAGGACCACAGAGGATCACGGGGCACGGCCGCAGCATGTGCGCTCGGGAAGCGTCCCGCTGACCACAGGGCAGCTGCGCCCAAAATCAAAAGTCGGGCCACGTCACTGGTGTTCCATGCCTGCCTGCCTGTCTTCCTGCCTGCCTGACAAAAAAGCAGTGCAGGGCGCAGACGTCTGGCCACGTAGAGCATAAAAAAGGCGTAAAAGGCACGGAGCATCCAGTCGGCAGCGGCCGGGAGCCAGCGCCGTTGCTGTTGACCCTCTCCTCCGGATCGACCCGGGCCTAACTGCCGTAGAACGGCGGCTGGTCACCTCCTCCGTCCTACGGTGACGTGGACGGACACATGCACAACGCACGGGCGCAACCTTGACAACGTCGGCCAAGTTGGGAAAAAAGAAAAAAAATGTCATTTGTCACTTTGCATGCGACTGCTGCTGCTTGGAGCGGCCGCTTGCGCCCCCCCCCCCCCCCTCCGGTCGCCGCTTATATGTACACACGAGGACCTCGGCGCGCGTGCTGCTCTCTCCATCCACACTGCCCTCCTCCTGTTTGCCCGGCGCCCTCGGTGCTCACGATGCCGGCGCGGCAGCGGCAGCGTCGGCCGCCGGTGCGGCCGCCGTGCTCGAGGACGGAACAAACGGCGTGGCGCGCCGGTGGTAGTGTGCGTAGATCTGCTTTTCGCGGAGGTGGATGGGCGTGCCCTTGGCGGCGTCGGGGATGGTCTTCTCGAGTTTCTGCGAGGGGTTAGCGCTGGAACGTGGGAGCAACGTCCCCGCGTCGCTTTCGCCGCCTGCCATGCACCACCCACCAGGTTCTCAAAGACGCATTTGTTCAGCTTCCACTCCTCCGGCCGGCACTGCCACAGCTGGTGGTTGTTGTTGTCGAGGCACTGCCAGTGCGACCGGAAGCTCTCGAGGCAGCTCTTGTTGATGTCGTCCAGCACGCTGCGCGCGCACCGCGTCACCCGCCGGCCCTCCTTGAGGCAGGCAACCTCGCCCTTGCCCGGGTTCTCCGTCTTGCACTGCATAAAGTCGTCGTTGTAGTCGCGGCAGCGCGCGCCGATAAAGAACGCGGCCGACAGCAGCGGGGCCGAGCTGGCGCCGACCTCCTCGACCTTGGGGATCGACTCGGGCAGCGGCGTGGTGTCATACAGCACCTGCTGGTTGAAGCTAGAGAGGAAAAGCGAGGGTCAGTGGCCGAACAAGAAGAGACGACACCGGTCTTCCCACCGCGAATGGGGGTCCGTCCTTTCCGCCTCCGTACGTACACGGCTTTGCGGGCCGACATGGTGGGCCGGAGTCAATGCAGTCGTCTGGAAAATGCAGAGAGAAGAGACGGACGAGGGGAGCAGGACTGTGCGGAGCCTGCTGCGGTGGTGGGCGTGGGTGGTCGTTGTCGTTCGGATCGTCTGGCGTTGCCTTTGCCGGCTTTTTGGGAAGGAAATCGTTGCGGGCTGGGTCAGCAGCCAATTACAGGTTCTGATTGGTTGACCCCACATCGACACTTTCCGGCCAATCACAAGCTCATGGGTCCACTCTTTTTTCTTGGGAGAGCTTTTTGTTTGTACGCAGGCGACAGGGACCAGCGCGTCGACCTGTCCAGAGCCGACTTCCTTTCCGGCCGCCGACCGCAATCCATTTTGTGTCTGACGTGTTTTCCTGCGAGTCGAAGCTGCGAGTCGAGGCCTGCAACCATTTGACATCCGTCTCATCGATCGAGAGCCGGAGCCCCCCTTTGCATATCTGGACGCGCCTTGGACGAGGACAGTTCCACGCGACACTCGCCTTACGCCGACGCCGGATCTCTTTGACGCGGCCATGTCTCTGTTCGGCGCGAAGCCCGCTACGGGCGGCGGCCTGTTTGGCTCGGCGCCGGCGGCTTCGCCGTTTGGCCAGTCGACAACAACCAACACCAACACACAGGCGACGGGCGGCGGTCTCTTTGGCGCAGCAGCACCTGCAGCACAGCAGCAGCCAGCAGCAACAGGTGGTGGGCTATTTGGCGCATCGACAGCGCAGCCGGCAGGAGGTGGCCTTTTTGGTGCGTCAACGACACAGCAACCGGCGGGCGGACTGTTTGGCGCGTCGACGACACAGCAGACAGGGGGCGGCCTGTTTGGCGCATCGACACAGCAGCAACAGCAGCAGCAACAGCAGCAGCAACAACCGCAGCCGGGCGCATCACTCTTTGGCGGGCTCGGTGCATCCCAACAGCAGCAGCAGCAGCAACAACAGCAGCAACAGCAGCAGATGCAGCAGCAAAACCTGGGGCAGTCCAACCTGTGGGACACTTCCATGTGGCAGCCGGGCAAACCCGTGGCACGTTTGGGTATGTTTCTCTCTGTCTTGTCTATTTCGTTGCGTCCATGTGCCGTCCATGCTAACCCCCAGTGGAAAAACCAATCCCCGACCAGATCGCGACGCTGATCGGCAAGTGGCGGCCCGACAGCCCGGCCACGGTGTTCAAGGAGTACTTCTACAACAAGGTGGACGAGAACCGGGTGCCGTTTTTCCAGCCGCAGCCGCACGAGAACCCGAGCGAGTGGGAGGAGGCGCTGCAGAACAAGCCCGGGCCGGGCTACCTGCCGGTGCTGTGCACAGGGTTCGAGGGCCTGGCCACGCGCCTGCAGCTGCAGCGGCGCACCGTGGCGCTGTTCAACGCGGGCCTGCACGAGATCAACACCAAGCTCGACGCCATCCTGGCCCAGCACGACCTGCAGACGAGCGTGCGCGCCCTGGCGGCGCGCCGCCGCCACAACGAGCTGAGCCGGCGCTGTCTGGCGCTGGCGGCCAAGACGCAGGTGCTGCGCAACCGCGGCTACGCGCTATCGGGCGACGAGGACGACCTCAAGCAGAAGCTGCAGGCGCTCGAGAAGCGCATGCAGGACCCGGCGCTCAGCGCCCGCATGGAGGAGCTCTGGAGCCGTCTGATTGTGCTGCGCAACTATGCGGATGCGCTGCGCGTCGAGGTGAACAAGCGCGGCGTGCGCGAGGAGGAGGGTCTGAGCGAGGAGGTTGAGGCCAAAGCGAAGAAGGTGTGTCATCCCATTTCCCCGTCTCTACCGACCGGGCCCAGCATTGCTAACGAACCAGATTGTCGAGGATTACGAGAAGCAGCTGCAGCATCTCCGGAAAGAAGTCGAGCACATCAAGGCGGACTACGAAACGTGGTCGGCGGACAATGCGCGATGACGGCAATGGGAGCGCGTGTAACCGGTTTCTTTTTTGGCACGTTGGCACGTTGGCACTTTGGCTTTTTTTCCCTTTTCCTCTTTTTCTCTTTTGGTCTCTCGTAATGTTTAGAAAAATGGACAGAGCGCGTCCTTTTTCGCAATCCAGTGGAAATGAACGCGTAAAATACGAAATGCTATAATGGGAAGCAACGACCATGGCGTCGCGATGGCGCCTGCCGCACAGCTTCAGCCCGCGCCTGCCGTTTTCTGCCTCTGCCGCGTTCCTGTGCGTCGACAACATGCAGACGGAAATGACATTCCCAAATCCCCTCATTTCCCAATGCTTGCACGCGTCGTTTCACGGAATGAACGGCATGACGCTCTGACAGGCGGCCATGAACACGGCCATTGTTCCCTGCAGCTGCAAGCCCACCGGGCAACGCGGCAGAAAGAACCGAACAAAGAAAAGAGAGAAGGGGGGGAGGGGGGCCGTGGAGCAATTGGAGCGACTACGAGGATGCCGGGACCAAGGAGGGTCCAAGCAAGGACCGAGCAAGGGCCCAAGCAAAGAAAAAAAAGACACACACTGGGCCCGACCGTCGACGACAGGGGGGGCCCCGACTAGCCCCAGGCGATCACAGCTGAGATCGGGGAACGGAATGCTGGAAGATGGGACGAAACGAGAGGGCTAACACGCGAGTGCAGATAGTCCAGATGCCAACGTTGTTTGATACTGCACGCCGTTGACAAGCACGCGTTCTCGTGCCAGTTCGTTCGACCGGTTCACGCCCGACGCGAAAATGCATGCATGCATATACACTCACACACAAGCCAGCCCGCTCGCCCCCCCCCCGCCCCCCCCAAAAAGAACATGAAAAAGAACCTTGGTCCAGCTGTGTTCTGCCGCCTCCGCTAGTGCTCGCACCAGGGGACGCAAGACGCACGGGATGATGGATCAGCCCTCTCCCTTGCGCAGCGGCCCCGCCCTCGAGCTGGGAACGGCTTCTCGATGGAGGGCTACCGAGAGGACGCCCAAGCCGTTGCCCGGACGTGGCCCAGTGTTTTGGGTTCCTTGCATCGCCTCGCGTCTGGTCTACGCTCTGCCTTGCACGGAATGGGAGGGACTGGGGGGCGTATCTCCTCCTGGTGTATTGCTTTTGCGTGTTTCTCGTTCACGTTCCTGGCCGAGAGAGTGGAGCGCATGTCTTAGAGTGCTGCAGCTATGAAGTAGCTCCTCCGCTGGCATTCTCCCTGGCGCGACTTGGCTGGATGTACATTGCTGGGAGGCGTCTCTCGCTCTCGGGTTCTCTCTTTTTTTTCTTTTTTCTTGTTTTTTGCCTTTGCCTTTCTTTCTGTGCTTTCCTTCCTGCATCGCGAGAATGACCCTTGCTTCCTTTTTTTGTTCTCTGCCTTGATTGTTGCCTTGGGTTTTTGCGAGTCGGAGACGGCTTCTTACAGCCCTCGTCTTGAACAACCACCGCCAGCCACCCGGTCACGACATCTCGTCCACAACGCCACGGCAATGGGCCTGTTTTCTGGCTTCAGACGCGGAGGCGAGAAAGGCGAGAAGGGCGAGAAAACGGAGAAAAAGAAGTAAGACGCACAGCCAGGCCCCTTGTTAGACGAAAATACCAAAACAGGCAATGCTAACATATCGTTTCACAACAGGAAGTTGTCAAAGCCTGCGCCAATTGCCGTCCAGGCTCGGCAACGACCGGTCGATGCCATCCTGTTCAGTGACGACCCCTACCTCCGGGACAAAGAGTTCCGGGCCCAAGACCGCAGCACACAGGCTTCAAAGAGCGACCTTGTGCTGAAAGAAGACGACCCGGCTGCTTGGTTAGCCGAGCAAGACCTGGCGCCAAGGTTGACCGGGGGCGGCATCGCAAGCACGCGCTCCTCGCTGGAACTGCTGACACGGCCATGGACGTCCGGCAACGAAGCATCCCTTCCGCATAGCATGAGCGTCGGAAACGCCGTGTTCGGCAAGGTGTCTGACAGCAGCGAAGACGCCCGGCCAAGCACGGCAAACGGGCCCGCGTCCAAGCCGTGGGTGTACCGGAACAACGACTTTGCGTCTCGCTTCAATGCGATACACAGCCAGTCTCACTCGCCTCCGCCCATGTCCTTTGACCCGTCGACGCACCCGAGAGATGGCGCACAGCTGCGCGAGAACGCAAGCGACAACGAGGCGTCCGTCGCATCCTCCGCCCAAAGGTCGTGTTCGTTTGATGAACAGGCAAGCCAGCAGCCATCGTCGTCGCCTCCCTCGCCTATTTCGTCTGTGAGCTCCGACACACCACGCCTACCGGACAATCTCGGCACCACGGGGCCGTACTCGAAAGGGTCCGCGGCACTCAAAAGCGCCCATTCGACGGCAATTCCGGAGACAGCAAAGGACATGGCCCGTGGCTACAAGGCGCCTCCCCGGCCGAGAGACACAGATCTGCCCTCAAGCAGTCCGGTTGTCGCCTCTGCCGCGATTGCTGTCAACCCCAAATTTATCAAGAATGTGCGCGTTGCAGGTGGGACGAGAGACACAAAGGCACGAGACGTGGCCAAGAAGAAGGATCTCGCCATCAAGGTCCCTCGCCAGAACTGGTCGATGAAGATTGAGGAGCTGGAGAGATCGTGGCTCGAGGAGCAGCTGAGTCTTGGCGGGCACGGTCCGGACGAGCAGAACTTTGAGAAGTTCCGCCAACAACAGCAGCAGCAAGCCCAGAGTCAATCGCCGCTCAACCGTCACCATGACAATGCTCAGAACCATACTCAGAACCACCCTAAAAACCACCCACACAACTACTCTCAAAACCATCCTCCACGGCAGTCTTCTCACAAGGCATCGTCCAGGCAGCAGCAGCAGCAGCAACAGCAGCAGCAGCCTCATCAGAGACAGCACAGAGAACCGAGCAACCCAATGCCACACCAGCAGCGGCAATACCGGCCACAACAACACGAGCAACATCAACAGCAGTTGACTTCGTGGGATGACCAGATGATGGTGTCCCCGAGTTGGCAGTATCCCGTTCCGTCGCCCAGGGATCGCCAACCCCAAAGTGCACGAGGCTACCGCCCCGGCATGCGGGCAGCTCTGTTGTCGTCGGACGCATTGCCCTTGACTAACCAGTGGAGTGATGGCAGCCCGAGTGGAAGGATGCACCATGGACGCCCAACTCCCGCCTTACGAGGCTCCCATTCGATGCAAAATCTCTCGAGGGGCCACCAGGAACGGTCGGTGCCATATGATCGCAGAGAGCCTCGGGGCTGGCAAGATCACTCGGCATCTGGAGGAGGTCGCCAGTTCCACCGAGGAGGTATGGTGGCCCAGGGACAGCATCGGGATGCACCGCAAAGGCCCAACGGACACCAGGCCTACCACATGGCGAATGCACACCCCTCTAAGCGCGGCCGCGGCCCATACCCGAGGTCGCCGTACCCGAACTCTCCCGCAAGCCCACGAACGGCTCCCAACAACCGAAGCGGGCCAATGGATAACAGTCCGAAAGGAAGCTTCGACTTCTCTCTGCATGGCTACCCCAGCTCCATTGGCTCGGCTGGAAGCAGTCCCGCCAGGGACAACAGCTCTGGCCGCCCCCCAATGAGTCCTCCTTGGCGCCGACCTCCTGCAAATCACCGGCTGAATCTAAGCGACCACCGCTCTGTCAGCACCCCGCTGGAACGAGTCACTGCCGCGACTCCTTCCAGCGAGCGGCCGCGATACAGGCCGGAACCGATTACGGGATTGACGGCACCACCGCCGAGGAATGGGGTGCGTGCTGCGACACAACCCATGAAAGATGCCGTGCCCAGTCCATCTTCTCCGCCCGCGCTGCATTCACACTCAGAACAGACTCTCTTTCACTCACCGTCTTCGGCCAAGCCGTACCAAGCGTCTGCAACAGAGCAGGCTCCCCTTCTCTCTCCGGCCTCGGCCAAGTCGTTCCAGGCGTCTTTGACGGAGCAAGCGTCTCTCTCGGAAGAACAGCTCAATCGCTTGACCATCGACAGCTTCCCGCTTCCGTCGCCCATGCGGCATAGGCCATCTGTGCGGCGGTCGCAGGGACCCGACAGGTCGATGCTGAGCTCACCCGTTACGGTTGCGTCGGTGGACGAGAAGGACGAGGATGAGCTCATGTCGCCAAGCGAAGCGAGAAAGGTTCGCCAAAGTGGTGCAATGATCGATGAGACAATTGCCGAAGGAATTGTCGCAGATGAGACCGAGGAGCTCGAGCGGACCGACGACGACGCAGCAAAAGGCGAGGCGGAAAAGCAACCGACTGAAGACGAAGACTGCTCTTTTGAGAGAACGTCGTTGGACTTTTACGACGTGGCCTCTCCCGACAACGGAAAGGATCTTGACAAGGACTTTGGCAAGCACGTAGTCGGTGAAGATTCTGTGGACGACATTGCCGAGGAAGTCCCTGTCATAAGAACCTCTACTCGTGAGCTTTCTGTCGAGGAGACGCCTACCGAGGAGGATTCGGTCAACGAGCACATCATCCGGTGGGACACGCCGATCCAAGGATGGAGCAGCAACGCCGACGATAGAGAGAGCTCTCCCGATCTGACGTCGCTCTCGCCTTTGTCCATGCCAGCAGGGGACGCGGAGCCTTCTGCCAAAGCGAACTGGCCGCTGCTCCCATCGGTTATGGCGACCGCGACCAACGACTCCAGCCGGCCAGCATCGGCCGAGCCGGAAAGCGTGGAGGCCAGCTTTGTGACCGGTCAAGAAACGGATGTACCGGAAGAGCAGAGTGACGATGCCTACGGCGAACTGGACGAGGACGACGAGACTTGGGGGCTGGAGGAGGCGGTGCTGGCCGACTCGCCCTTCAAGTCGAAGGCGCCATTCACGGCAAGCATCTACCGCAAGGAGATTGGCGCCGGGCCGTACGCGCTGGACCTCCCGCCGGGTGGGCCGGTGAGTGTCTTTGATGTGAGCAGCAGCAGCAGCGCGACCAGCACACCGTCACCCACGCCTGAGAAGCGGGCACCGTGGGTGGTCCATGCGCGGCGGATGGATTCGCTGAACCACCTCTCTGGCATCAAACGGGCGGCGACAACGACGGCGGTAGACGCGGCAGCAGCGCCAGAAGAGTCGGCGGCAGCGAGCGAGGCGGGCGAGAGTACCAGCAGCGAGGATAGCCGGCGCCAGGTGCTGTCCACGCCGCCAAGGGCACGCACCGCCTACGCCTACGACTGGACTTCGGAGGCGGCGAGCACGGGGCCGATCTCGCCGGAGTCGATTGGGCTGGCGCGGGGCATGTCGATCTGCGAGTCGTACGACATGCTGGTGGGCGTGGCGTCGAGTTCGCCGGAGCGGCAGCAGAGCGAGGCGACCAGCGGGACGATCAACGACGCAGTCAAGAAGGGGCGGCGCATGGCGGGCTTCCACCACTACATGCACAGCAGCGCGAGTCTGTGGAGCAGCAGCACAGACGGGATGGACGTGGTCGACGGACTGGACAGGGTGGACGGGGCGGAGGGACAGCACGGGATAATGGGACGACACGAAGGGATCACGGCCGGGGTGTTTTAGGTGTTTTTTTTTTTTTGTTTTGGGCGGTTTACTTGTAATGATGGACTTATACGGGCGGTAATGGCAGGCGGCGGCGTTAATATAGCATGGAATTTTATAGCGGTTCGTCTGACACGGGCGCGGGACGCATCCGCCCGCCGGTCTCGACCCCACGTGGGAGGCTGCCATTGGCCGGTGGCCCCGCTGGGAGGGGTGTTAGTGCACGGCGCGGCCACGAGCTTTTTTTTTCTCGACTTCATTTCCCCTCCGACACACGACACCGACACGGCACGCGAGCTCTCAAGTGCTTGGATCTTTTTTGCAGCGAACGATATACCTGTCTACGACGGCTCTCTCATGCGCCAGACGGCCATTCCTGTGTACCGCTCATACATGTGCATTTGCAGCACGACGACGACAACGACGACCGTTGGTGCGATACCGACGATCGACCGCGGCAGACGGCTGGTGTAGGGCGATAGCGAGCGACTTGGAGTCTTTGCGCTCGCTGCCTTGGCAGAAAGACCAATCAGCAAACAACTTGACAGAGGGAGATTGAAAAAAGAATGGCCACGCACGACAACAAGGCGTACGAGGGCTACGGTGGCACGGCCGTGCTGGAGACGGGCCTGTCCGGGTCCGGGTCCGGGTCCGGGTCCGGGGCTGGGCCTGCGTCGCCAGCGGCGGCTGCAGCGCCGGTACTGGCCGACGAGACGGACGCGGTGGGCGCGGGCCTGCAGGTGCTGGAGACGGCGCCGGCCAAGTGGTACAGCTACCTGAAGACGTGGGACTTCTGGGCGGTGGTGCTGCTGGGGCAGGTGCTGTCGCTGTGCATCACGGCGACGAACACGCTGACGACGGAGCTGTCGATGCACGGGGCCAACTTCCCGGCGTTCCAGACGCTGTTCAACTACGGCCTGCTGACGCTGCTGTACGTGCCGGTGCTGTTCTGGCGCAAGGGGTGGCGGTACGTGGTGCGCGAGGTGGTGGGCCCGCGCACGGTGTGGAAGTACTTTGTGCTGTCGTTCCTGGACGTGGAGGGCAACTACTTCACGGTGCTGGCGTACGAGTACACCAACATCCTGAGCGCGCAGCTGCTCAACTTCTGGTCGATTGTGTGCGTGGTGCTGCTGTCGGCGGCGCTGCTGCGCGTGCGCTACCGGCCGTTCCAGCTGGCGGGCATCCTGCTGGCGTGCGGCGGCATGGGCGTGCTGCTGGCGAGCGACCACCTGACGGGCAGCAACGGCGGGCCGACGGTCGACAAGGTCAAGGGCGACCTGTTCGGCCTGCTGGGCGCCAGCCTGTACGGGCTGAGCAACGTGTTCGAGGAGTGGTTCGTCAGCCGGCGGCCGGCGTACGAGGTGCTGGCGTGCCTGGGGGCGTTTGGCGTGTGCATCAACGGCGTGCAGGCGGCCATCTTTGACCGGCACAGCATCCAGCACCTGGCCTGGACGCCGGCGATCGGCGGGTACCTGACGGGCTACACGCTGTGCCTGACGCTGTTCTACACGCTGGCGCCGCTGATCCTGCGCATGGCCAGCGCGGCCTTTTTCGACATCTCGCTGCTGACGGCCAACTTCTGGGGCGCCATCATCGGCATCCACGTGTTTGGCGACTCGGTGCACTACCTGTACCCGATTGCCTTTGTGCTGATCCTGCTGGGGCTGGTGCTGTATTTCCTGTCGGGCAGTCTGCTGGGCGACGCCAAGAAGCCGTGGCTGGGCGCAAACCAGGAGGACGGCGTGGCGGGCTTTGGCACGGCCAAGCTCAAGGCGCTGAATGCGGCGCGCAAGCTGCAGGCCGAGGCGGCCGAGCGGGAGGTGCAGCAGGAAGTGTAGTTGAGGGGGGGGGGGGGGGGGGATGAGAGAGGAGTTCGCGGTGGTTGGCGATCGATCTGTGGGAGAGTGGTGTTTTCTTTCTTTTTTGGTTCTTTTCATCACCCTTTCTGGACCAGCGTGACAGGTCCAAGCAATATACGATACCTTTTGCGTAGACAACCAAGGAAGCTGTCGCGTGCGGGGCGATCGGCCGGGCCAGCTGCAGGCGGCCCTGCGATGCAGCATCGGCTGCTGCTGCTGCTGCTGCTGCACATCTGGCCCGCAGCAGGGCTACAGCAGCAGCGCAGGGCCTGGCGGGGACCCTGGGGAATCCCGGCCGCCAGAGAAGCGACGTGCTGCTGCGCCGTTGCCTGGACCGTGGCACGGTTCCGTTGCACAGCGACTCGTCAAAGTGGACGCAAAACCCGCGCTTGCGCAACGCTTGCGCCCGATGGGACCGATGACCGATGCCACCCTCGCCCTCCCCTCGTTCTCCCCTCGTTCTCCCCCCCGTCCTCCCCTCGTCCTCTGTGACAAACGCCTGACAAATGCGCGGGACTGATCCCGATCGCCACGTCTGCATCTTGCCACCCGTGTCCAGGGCGCAGGAGGTGGTGTTTCGGCGCCGTGTTGCATTGCGCCGGAGACAGGCCGCCCGTCAGCAAACAGCTCGCAGCAGCACGCAGCAGCATATCGAGATAACCTGTCCAGGCGCCCATCCGCCCGGATACCCTGCCGCGTCGGCGTCTTGCTCGCCTAAGCCGAATGGGGGGGGGGCCTTTTCCAAACGGTGTCCGGTGAATTTCGGGGGGCAGGCTCCACCAGGGAAAACGCGCCTCCCTGCTTTTTGGCCGATTTTTCCTCCTTTTTCCATGTGCCCGTCGCGCGGTCGCTGCAGCCCCTTCCCACCAATAACCCCCCCCCCCCCCACGGAACGGAACAGATTGCTCGTACTCGTACCGTAATAATAGTCAAGAGACAGCCAAGACAAGCAAGACAAGAGAGCACACAATCGACGATACGTGCTGGCGCCGGCTTTTTGCTTTCCCGCTTGCTTCCTTCCTATTTGAGCGCCTTCCTGGACTCTGCCCTCCGGTCTTTCCTATCACGGCGCCTTCCTTGTTTACCGTGCAAACCGTCACGTAATGCCCTCGCTTGTCTGTCGTCGCTCCTTCTCTACTTCACTCGTATCGCCCTAGCCTCATGGAAATCCGTACATTGCCATCTGCCATCTTACGACCCCTCGAGCTATAAAACGGGTCGCAGCTTCTGAAATTGCCTCTTCGCCCTCCGCCGGCTAATACTAGAGAAAAATCAAGTCACGTTTTTTCTGGGACCACCCCCCCCCCAGTCCACCTCCTTTTCTTCTGCGCCAGCGCCCTACACGCCGATTCCATCGATTTTCTTTGACGCTGTCGCCGTTGCTCGCCCTCCTCTCCCCCTTCATCCCATCCGCCAACATCGACGATCCTTGCCGGGTGAGTGCTTGCTGTCGCTTTCTGCTGTCTTGGGCGCGCTGCGTCTGCATTGCCCGTTCCGTTTTCTTTTCTCTGCCCGCCCTGCCCGTCTTCCCGACTTCCTGTTCTCTGCCTCGGACCGCTCCTTTTCCCTTCCCTCACCCTCCTACCCTCTCTGCGTGCCCTCTTCCCTGTCTCTGCCCTCTTCCCTTGTCCTGTTTGCACGCCCGGCTCTGTCTTCTTCCCGCCCCGGGCGTTTTCTTCCGGCCGCCGCCCCAGCCGAGCAACCGACAACTCCGAAAACCCGCAGAATGCGCAAAACGCGCGCTCTCGATCTCGACAACCTCGACGCCGCCGCCGACGACGACGACGATGACGCGCTGCGTGCACATCTGCCGTCGCCTCGGCATGGTTCTGCCCATTGGCCGTCAAGCCCCCGCCAGTTCGGCTTCGCTTTCCTCCCATTTGCTCCCGGCTCTCTGTCAATGCGCGGTCTACCGGATCTTCGCCCCGACGCTCACCCCCTTGCTTTCAGCCTCTTTTTCTCTGCCCTTCCTCCCTTCCTACCGCCCGCACATCCCTCCTATCCCAGCTTTTGCGTCTGACAAGTCTCCATAATATTAACATAACAACCCGAACCCAGCAACGACAAGGCCCTGCCGCATTTCTTAAACGAGCGTGACCTCAATCGCGCCCTTCTCCTCCCTCGTCCGACATCCTTCCCCTGTCGTCGACACCCCCCCCCTCCTTTCCTCCGACCGCATCCGCCACGTAGGGTCTCGCCGACCCCGCCAACGCGTGCTGATCAACATTCTCACCCGGACTCGACGCTTTGGATCTTCGCCTTCCCCCCCTTGGTTAGACATCATGTCGTATTACGAGAGCTCTCGCCCATGGCCGGCTGTCGGACAGAACACGTGGAACGATCTCGACCTTGACGGCCAAACCGTCCGCTCAGGTTCGTTTGTGCCCCGGCCCAATCCCCTGTTGCGCGCCTCCCACTAACGATGCACGTTGCAGGCTCGAGCTCAACCGTCCCGAGCCAAGGCCCGCCGCCACCACCCCAGAACACGGACAGCGCCGCCTTTACGCACCAGTTCGAGGGTATGTTTCCGGCAGTCGCGGGGCTGCGAGGACGTGGCGCATAGACTGGGGTAACCAAATGCTGACTACCTTCTCCAGAGGTCGACCGTGCCGTTGACAACCTCGTCAAGAGCGGCAAGATGTTTGGCATGCCGGGCCGACGTGAGTGGCAATTTTTTGCGCTTGACACGCCCCCCTTCCCCTCATGCCGTCATTGTTCACTGACCCGGATGCGCAACACAGATGGTCGCCAGGGACACGGCGTGACTGCCCGCCCCCACTCCATGGCCGAGTTTGGTGATGCCCGCGGCGCCCACCAGTCCAACCTCCAGAACTTCTACGCCAGCCAGCGACACCAGTCCTCGCGCGGCTCTAACGAGGCCGAGCAGATGATCCAGGTTAAGCGCCGCCTGGCCGCCCAGCGCGAGCGCGAGCTGCGCAACTACCACCAAGAACAACAATACAACCGAAGTAGGCTGCCCTCTGCTGTTTAGCACCACCGTCTTTTCCATCTTCCCACACTTCCACCCTCCCTCCCTTTCTGTCTCGTTTGGTTACGTTTCTCTCTTTTTTTTGTCTTCTTTGTCTTTCCGTCATTTTTTTTTTTTGGAAAGATCAGCATTGGGTCGTGCAAAGGGAAAAAAACGAAGGCGGCGAACTTCTGTTTACACGGGCATTGTCACAAAGAGCGAGGAGCAAGGAAACCGGAGTCAAGAACAACAACCCTATCGGAACCCGATATCCGGACAGACTCCGGAAAGGAAAGAGGGGGGCGGCGAGAAAAGAGCATTGTTTTCCCTGTCAAATGCAACGTCCTACTTTTTTTTGTGAATCCTGCAACTGCTCTTGGCCTTTTTTTTCCCTTTCTTTTCTTTTTTTTTACCCCTGGCATGTCTGGAAGTTGGCATGGGGAGAGGGGGGGGGGAGCAGCATCTTTCTTCTTTCTTACCCTTCCCACCCCTTCACTTGCCTTTGCATCGTGGTCTTTATGTCTTTTTGCAACCCGACTAACCTTGCTCTTCTTGCAGCCGTTCTTGCCGACATCTCCTCGTTTGGCGACAAGCCCGACCGTACGCTCAGCCCAGGCGGCATGTCTGACGCCGACCGCCGCGACCTGATTGCCCGCCAGCGCAGCGCCCTCTATGGCGAGGGTCCGTTTGCCGAGAGCGGCGGCTACGTCGACGAGACCGGCACCCCCCGCCCGGGCGTGCCCGGCCTTCACCACGGCCCTGCTGCTGTGTACCGCGGCCACTCCCCGCTCGCCTACGAGCTTGGCGGTCGCGCCCCGCCAGCCATGGGCGCGGGCCCGGCTGACGCCCCTGGTCCCCAGGACGGCGGCGTGTCTGTCTCGCCGGTGACCGGCGTCAACCCGCCCTCGCGTGCCAACAGCAGCGGCAGCCAGCAGCTGCAGCAGCTCCAGCAGCAGCAGGCGCAGGCCGACGCGCAGGCTGCCGTCCAAGGCCAGCAGCAGCAGGCCCAGCAGCAGCAGCAGGCCCAGCAGGCTCAGCAGCAGCCGCCCATCAGCCGCACCAGCAACGGCTCGTCGCCCGGCGGCGCCTCGCCCAGCAACGACAAGCCCCCGGGCGCTGGCGGTCTTTCCGGCAGCAGCGCCGTGGCCCCCATCGGCACGCGCGCGCCCATCCACCCGCCTACGCCGGCGGGCGCCGTTGCGGGCAGTGCCGCGCTCGGCAACCGCTCGACGACGCCGCGCTCGGCGCCCGGCAGCGGCCCCGACGGCACCACCGACAGTACCGGCACCAGCAGCGGCGGCGCCGGCACCAGCGGCGCCTCCGGGTCGACGCCGTCGTCGGCCACGCCCGAGGGCCCCGGGTCGTCCATGGGCGTGCCGGGCTGGGGCAGCCGCGGCGGCGGCAGCGTGTGGGGCAACAGCAGCAAGCCCGGCGCCGGCATGGGCGTGCAGGCCAGCATCTGGAGCTAAGGGCCGCCTCTTCTTTTGTTTTGCGAGTGCAACGTCTTGGTGCAGCGGGCGAAAGCGCGCGCAGTGCTGCTGCCGTCGTTTTTGGCCGCCTGCCTTATTTTTTTGTTTTGTGTGTTTTCCACCCACGGCGAGGGCGTTGGGAATCTACGGGAGACGGGTGATGGAAAGGGCGAGATCTGGTGTCCTTTGGCTGTTTTGTGTGCATCTTGATTTCTTGGACTTGGTGTGTTGCTCTCTGTTGGACTCGTTTGCTTTCTTGGGCCCTGGGCAAGGCGTGCCGGGACGGGTTCGGCGCACTTGTTGTGTTTTTTCTCTTTTTCCTTTTTCCTGTTTTTTTGCAATTTGTTTCGGGAAGGGGGGGAAACAAGGGCGGCTCCTGGTATTTGTTTTTTCCATTCTTTTTCTGTATCGGTTGTTCAGGGACTGTTCTGTTTTTCTGTTTTTTTGTTCAAAGACTCTGAGTCGGTAATTCAATCTGGCGGTCGTGTGCTGGTTACGGGAGGTGTTGGCCGGCCGGCGTCGAAGCAGCAACTGGCGAGGCGGGGGATAGGGCAAAAAAAGGTGTTCTGTTGTTTACAGTTTTGATTTTTGATTTTTGCTTGTTCTTGACTTCGTTCTTGGTATTGGTATGGTATTGGTCTCGGTGTTTTGGTTGCACTGCGTGTTAAGAGCTTCAAGGCACAAGGACAAGGGCAAAAGGAGGCACAGGAACAGGACACGGGAACAATGTGATGGCGAACAAGCATTGAGGATCTATGGCAAATGTGCCAACACAGTCACAGCCCCAACGCCGCTGCCGCTTGGTCCAGATCGAGCACGTCGTCGGCCCGTTCGGCCTTCTGCCCCCACAGCACGGTGCCCTGGCGGTTGACGGCAAACGCCCCGGCCTGCTGCCACTTGTTGCCAAGGACCGTGGCGGGGCCGGAGGCTGCCGCCGCTGCCGCTGATGCTGCTGTGGATGATGTGCTGGTGTCCACCGACGCAGCCACCGTCTGGCCCAGCCAGCCCTTCTCCTTCCACGCCTGCACTTGGGCACCCGGGTGCAGCACTGTCCACACGGACCCGAGTCCCAGGCCCCATGCTGCATATACACTGCGGTCCTCGTCGACGACAACCTGGACAGACCATGCACCGCCCAGAAGCTTCAGCCACGCATGTGTTGCTTCCACGCTCGCGTGGGAGACGGCTATACAAGTGACGTGGCCGGCGTGTCGGAGAGAGAGGGAGCGCAGTGCCAGAAACTGCTTTTGGGCGACTGGGAGCGTTAGCGGGTATGCGGCAGCAAGATCTGCCTGGGAAGAAAACGTACAGGCACAACCGACACACCGGAGAAAGACAACGATGACGGGTTTGCCTTCGAGCACCAGCTTGCGGCCGCGGTCAACGGGCGCGCGGTCGCCACGGCGTGGACAGGCGGTGGCAATGGGAACGGGTGGTGGCGGCGGCGTCAGCCATGCTTGCACCGATAGCGGCAGGGCCTGCACGGACAGGGTTGGCCACCGGTTGTTGTTTGTGTCGCTGCTGCTCCCATCTCTTTCCCGGGCCCGGTCCCTAGATGTGTATTTGCTACTGGTAGTGCCGGTGCCGGTGTTGCCGGTGCCGAAGACATCTGGAATCGCAAAGGCGTCGCCGCCGAGCCCCATCTTGCGCTTGGCCATCTTTGTGGCAAGCGTCGTCGAGAGGGAGGAGAACATGGCGATACGACTAAGAGAACAATACACAAAAGGCCGAGTTGCTGTGTTCTTTGTTCACAAAACATAGATGGGCGAGATTGGAGAAGCTGAGCGAGAAACGCCCAGGCGATGGAGCTTGTCTTGACACGGCAACTGTCACGTCCCAGCGGGAAAGGGGCGACCCCCTGCGTGTCTGTTGGCACGGCCGTCTCCTATCGCTGACGTCGATTGGCGACGCTGACGATCAAAGAAACCATGGCCGTATCTCTCCAGTGTGCCAGAACAGCTCTTTGTGCTGGCTCTCTCCCTTGCATCCCCTTCTTTGGCTGAGCAAGGCTGGCCTTGCCAGATGCAATCGATCATGTTGGTTGGCTCTACCGGCAGGGTAACCTTTTGCGACGTTGTGAGTGGGTTAAGGAGGTGGGAGCGTTTCTGCGGAAGCGAGGCCACGGCCAGATACGCTTTCTTGCTTTCCAGATACGAGTGGAAGAAAGAAGGGGCGGGAAAACAAGCGCTCGGTCTCGATTGCCCCGCGAACCCGGTCGCACCTGGTCCATTGACTCGACTGGTATTGTGTTGCTCCTTCCCGCCGTCGACTTACGCATGCGGCAAGGGGGAGCTGGACAGAACAAGAAAGAGCGTATCAGGGGCATTGGCTTATAGGCTGCGACTGCCCCCTTCTCCTAATGAAGCACTGTCCCGGCCACTGCAATTTGCTCATGTTACTTCCGTATCAACACGGCTTCGTCCTCCCAATAGGGGTTGGGATGGGCTGGATGGGGCCTATAGTGTGCTTTGGTCATTTCCTTGCCATTTCCTGGTTCCGGCGCCTACCGTCTGTGTGAAATTACAGCGGCGCTCTTTCTCCATATGCACGAAAGGCTTCAGAGGCTAGAGTCGGTGTGTGTGAGCGCACGGCACAATTTCCTTTGTCCCGTATTGGGGTTGGGACAGGTTCGTATTCTTGCTTCGTAAACAGTGCCGCCCGTCCTCAAAGTACTGATCGACTGCCCATCTCTCCTCGAGATAAGATAACACTGGCATGAACACGATCAACGCGTCCCGACACGTCTCAACAGGATGCCGTCCAGCTTCGTTAATGGCACCAGGAACCAGGAACGAGGAGGGGGGATTCCGGTGGCGCGGAGAACGCGGAGGATCTTCCCGATTTCGCGTTCCAGGGCGCTGTCCAGTCCGAGGCAGCGCTGTGGAGGCCTGGTTAGCGATGGCTGTACAGCGGTACCTTTGCAGTTTTTCTGGCGTATTCTCGCCGCGTGACTAATCCGCGCGCGGCAACGTGTGAGCCGCACGGCCTAACAACCCTACGCGCCATGCCAAATGCGGCATCTTGGAGAATCGCCCTCACCCTGCTCCTTCTTTCTCCTCTGGCCCTGCTTTGCTTGCGCCTTCTGTTTGCTCCGGCCTTCGAGTACCTTCCGTGCGCTCCTGCCATCTCGACTCTGTGCTGTCTGTGCTATAGCACGCGGCGAGCTTCGTAATAACGCCCCGCGCGCACCCCCCGTGTGCTCTGCCCGTAATTTTATCCCATACTGGAACCACTAGAACCACTGGAACACTGGGACCCCTGGGAGCCTCCTCCAATAACACCCTTAGGCCTCCCGCGTCCAGGCCTACGGCACCACCCCTTTTCCGCCTCTCGCTGGCCGCCACAGCACCCATAGCAGCCATAGCAGCCCCTAACGCCGGCTTGGACCACACCACCACGCGCGCATCCACACTACTCCTGTTCCCGTTCTGTGCATTTCCACATTCCACATCCGTCCTCTCGTTCTCGTCCAGATCGCCCCCCCTCCCCCCCCCCCTCCCTCCCAGGCTTTCTCTTGCCTCCCGACGACCTCGCAAAAACCAGATTCTCGACTCCTATCACGACTTCCTCGGGCCTTCTGTTCAGCGCAGTCGGCTTTCGTTTCTTGTGCCCTTTTCTCCCCGTTCTTCTGGCCTCGGCCGCCACCCTCGGCCTCTGTTTTCGAATTGTCTTTCTTCTGCATCGACTCTCGTTCTTCATCAACACATCTCTCCATTTTTACGTTCCCGTCTGTCTCTGCGCCTCTGCTTTATTCTTTCTTGCCCCTCGTCGGACTTTACGGCCGTTGCAGCCGTTGCCCGTTGACAGCGAACGACGTCGTGTCCTTTCTCCAACGGCCATTGACAGACACTCGCCCCTGTTGTCTTGCTCCAACACCGACACCCCCCCCCCCCCCATTCCCGCGGATCTGCATGTCGACCACCTGGCTCTGACATTGACTTTCCCCGGCTCTCGACCAAGCCTCGGATTCCGGGACTTTCTGGGGCCCTCACCCCCCCTCTCCTCCCCGCCGCCGGTTGCCGCTTTGCTCCCGACGCATCTCCGAACGACGACGCGTTGCGTTTCTGTCCGCTCGGCGCGCCCGTCTTACCCGCCTTCCCATCGCTGTCTTCAGCCTAGTCCCGGTGCCTTGACCCGAACCTGCCCCGACTCTGTCTGGGTTCCGCCCCAGCTGCGGCCCTCTCGCCTTCCATGGACGGTCGGCCTTCCACGGTAGAACCTCAAACACAACAGCACATCTACCAGACCGGCGCCTGGTCTGGACTGCCATCGGGATACTCCACGCCTCGTCTGGCGTCGTCCTTTCCGACCCCGGAAACACCTCTCTCGCCAGCCGCGGCTGCTGCTGCTGCCAGCTTACCGCCGCACACCCCCATTGCGCCCAGCACACCGCTCACGCCGATCGCTCCGGTGCCTACGCCCCTGGACCTCGTCCCCATCATCTTCCCACACCATCCGTCGATCTACCAGGCGCAGCTGCTCAATTACAACAAGCTGATTTCTCCCAGTCGCGGTGGTGGCGTTGGCCTGCAGACACCGCCCCTGCCGCCTGTCCTCTCTGCACCGCACGTCCAGGCTTCCACACCACGATCGCGGTCCTCATCCAAGAACCACCACGGGCTGGCCCAGCAGAGCCAAAACCAGCAGCAGCAGCAGCAGCAGCAGCAGCAACAACAAAGCAACTCACAATCACAACAATCACAACCAGCGCACGCCGGGCCGACTTGCCATGGGAACAAGGCCAATAAAACCGAAGACAAGACGGACCGTTCGGTAGCGAAAATGGGCAAGGATAAGGAGGCGACGCCAAGGGCAGCGCACGCCACAGCGAGGCAACAGCAAACCCAGCCCCAACCCGGCGCATCATCTGGCCACTCTGGCAATGCGACACTTGGCTCATCGTCCGCTTCGGTTGCATCGCGTCCCATGCCGCACCGCCCGGCAAAATCGCCCCGACCCCACAGCAAAGCTCCGTTTGCCCAGGCCAGTTCGGTTCCGTCCACGCCGCACCAGCACAGCCGAAATTTCTCTTTCGAGTCCCGCGAGCCGTCGCCCAACGCGAACCAGAACCACTCGCCGCGGTCAGCGTATTCCGAGACCAACTCCGCTCTGCCGTCACTTCGCCCCCTACCCCAGCGCTATGGGGGCTGTATATACGAGACGGCCCAGGTCCGCGGCCGTCGACGGATGCCCTACAGCCTTGGGACGGAGCGCCTGGAGGCCGTCAGCCCTGACAAGCCGAAGCGTTGTCTGACCGAGGAGGAGGACAAGAAGCTCACTGCCGACATTAATGAGCTGTTCCAGCGGCTGCGGCCAGACGAGAAGCTCGACAAGCGAGCCAAGTTTGTCGACAAGCTGGAGAAGATGTTCAACGACGAATGGCCTGGTCACGATATCCGCGTGCGCATCTTTGGTTCTTCAGGGAACCAGCTGTGTTCTGAAGATTCAGATGGTTCGTGCTACCGAGTTCTCCCGTTTCTTTTATCTTGCTGACTCTTATTCTGTACTGCAGTGGACATATGCATCACCACCGAGTGGAAAGCCATGGAGAATGTCTGCATGATTGCAGAGCTTCTGGCAAAGCGTAAGCGAGACACCCATCGTTTTGCGGCTATTGTCCTGGCACGAGACTAACCGATGCGTTTTCCATTCCCTATAGGTGGCATGGAAAAGGTCGTTTGTGTTTCCTCCGCAAAAGTTCCGATCGTCAAGATCTGGGATCCCGAGCTCCAGCTGGCCTGCGACATGAACGTCAACAACACTCTGGCCCTCGAGAACACGCGCATGGTGTATACCTATGTTGGCATCGACGACCGCGTACGGCCGCTTGCGATGATTATCAAGTACTGGACCAGGAGGAGGGTCATCAACGATGCCGGTATGTTGCGCTTCTCGCTGTTTCCTACATCCGCCCGTCCACACGCTAATGTGCCGCGCCTCAGCATTCGGAGCCACACTGAGTTCATACACCTGGATTTGTATGGTGATCTGCTTTCTTCAACTTCGCGAGATACCTATTCTGCCTGCACTTCACCAGCGCCCAAACGATAGGCTGCCGCGACCTGACGGGACGGTTTCCGAGTTTGCCGACGACCTGTCCAAGCTGGCCGGATTTGGGAAACAAAACAAGGAGTCGTTGGGCCAGCTCCTCTTCCATTTCTTCCGGTTTTATGCCTACGAGTTCGACTACGACAAGAATGTCTTGTCTGTCCGGCTCGGGAAGCTGGCCACAAAAACGGAGAAGAAGTGGCACACAGCGGTCAACAATATGCTTTGCGTTGAGGAGCCCTTCAATACCGTGCGCAATTTGGGCAACACGGCCGACGATACCTCGTTCCGGGGTCTTCATATGGAGCTGCGCCGAGCGTTCGACCTCATTTCCGAGGCCAAGCTGGCCGAGTGCTGCGAAGAATACGTCTTCCCCAAGGAGGAGGAGCGGATTTTCCAGAAGCCGATACAGGCGTCTCGTCCAGTTCTTCTGCGCAGCTCATCTCAACAGCACCATACGGGCAGCCGCGGCGGGCGTGGCGGTGGCAGTTTTCGGGGAAACCGCTCGTACCGAAACGGACACAACAGCAGACGAGCTTCTTCGAGCGCTCAATATGAGAACAGCAATCTGTTCCTCCAGGCACCCCCTGCTATGATGACGCCTTTTGCACCAGAGCTATGGTATCAGCAACAAGTACAGCTACAGCAGCAAGCTGTTGCCGTGGCTGCGATGCAGCAACACCAGCAATTGCAGCAGCAGCAGCAACAACAACAACAGCAGCAGCAGCAGCAGCAGCAGCAATCGTCGCAGCAGCAGCCTCAGCAGCCAGTGCAGCAGCAACCGCAGCCACAGCAGCAACAATCGCAGCAGCAGACACAGCAGCAGCAGCCGAACCTGGGGCAGCAGCATGCACAGCAGTATGTTTTGCCTGATTTGAGCGCACTCAGCGCACTGCACTTGCAGCAGGCAGATGGCCACCATGCTATGTTGCGGTATCAATTATTCCCCATTCAGCAGGCGTATGTGCAGCAGCAACACGCGTTTGCCCACGCACAGCGCATACAGGCAAATACAGCTTCCTCGACAGACCGCTCCAGGACCAACTCGTTCGACAACCCGCCGTTGACGGGCCCGTTTCTTCAAGATGTGTACATGTACGCAATGATGCCACCTTATGTCCATGTCCAGCACGGCAGCTACACAGCACTGCCGTCTTCGCCGTCTGCCTCCACAGCTCCGTCCGAGTTCCGTAGGAGTCTACATCGGACCGGCCAGGCCTCGGATACGTCTTCACCCTCTACGCCGCGATCGCAATCCCAACCAGCACGGTCCTCGATGCCTATGAGCTACAGTCACGGAAACCTTGTTGGCCTTGCGCAAGTTAATGGCAGCGTCCCCTCTTCGTTTCCGCGCCCAAGTGCAAATGGCATGCCAAACTCGGGCTACAATCCAGACGAGAGCGTCGATGCGGAGGTAGACAACTCCGGGAGGAGCAAGTCCACATCTGACCTCTCGTCCGAGGACGATGGTCTTCAGTGTGGCGATTACTATGCCAATGACGGCATGAGTTCTGCCGCAGGAACGGTATCGAGTAGCCTTGCAGCTTCCCCGCCAGTTCCGCTACAACCATTCGCTAGTCCCGACACGCTCGCTGCAGGTGGCAACAACAACAGCCTGCGGAGTCGGCACCATTTGTCGACAGACCAGCCTTCACAGACGGTCTTGGACGGAAGATTGCGGCGCTCGCCTTCGCCGCTCGACCGTGGCCGAGGGTTTCCGGCGAGCACAGGCACGGTGTCTTCGCCTGCCGCAGAACGGTCTGGCGCTACAGCAAACGGTTCTCCAGCAGGCCGGCCGACGAGAGAGACCACTCGCTCGCCACTGGTAGTAAACGGCTCAGCTGCACATACGTTGTCACCTAGCCCAAGGGCGCCCAGCACGGAGACGGCGCAAAGGACGTCTCTGCAATCGTCGACAAGTGAGAGCTTTGTGTCCGACGGTTCCGCTACTGCTACAGGTCCCTCGGCTATGCCGTTTGGCAGCAACGGGCTTGGTATCAGCGGGGCTGGATTTTTACCGGGCCCGATGTTGCCAACTGGGTCCTCGCCTCGGTCGACAGCAGAGTTAGGAGGCATGCCATCGTTTGCTCAGGTTGCACAGACGGCACCGATGGCGGCGGCACCCGTGGCCCAGGCGATACCGGCACCCATGATTGTGAATGGATCGGTGTCTGCCGCACCTTCGCCTCTGCCAGGCCAGCCAAATTACGGCCACCAGGCGAATGCCCACGTGAGCCCCGTCCCCCCTGGCTCGCAGTCATTCAGTCAGCGGATTGCTATGAACGGCTACAGCCAGATGCCGTATGCGGCTGTTGCTAGCGGACAAGGGTTTGCACATGGCCCACCGGGCGCATATCCGGGTCAGGGCATATCAGCCCACGCAAAGCAGCAACAAAAGGGCATTGCTCCCTTGGAGGTCACGGTGCCGGAGCACGTGCGGGCGTCTCCTGCAGACTCGCACTTGTCGCCTGTTTTCGAGACCCGGACACCGTCGCCGGCGACAGCGCGCAAGCCGGACGGGCTATCCGAGGGACGGACAATTCCCACGACCCCCTCTTCGGCGCAAGGCTCCTATGCGAAGCATGCTCGCAAAGACTCGGCGGTGAAGTCGCCGTCTACATTGAAAGGATCGCCCAAAGCCAGTTCGCTGCCCAAGGAGGGATTCCCGTCACTTGCAAGTGCCACGTCGACATCACATCCCCATCACCGGGCAAACGGAGCCGGTGCTGGAGGTAGCCAGAATGGACACGTCCGCGGTGGAAGCGAGAGTGTTGATCTGGACGGAGGCATGTTTTCGTCGGCTGGACATGGAGAGGCCTCTGTGTCGTCTGGTGGTTGGCAGAAACCCAAGACACGGAAGAAGACGGCGGATCTGAAGGCAATGGCAAACGGCCATGCGCATGGCGAGCAGCTCCCGCGCAACGACTCCGAGCGCAAGGGCGGCTGAACACAGCGATTCTCCCCCGAAGGAAGGAGGCAAAGCTCGACGGCACAAGACTGCATGTTCTTGTTCTCCCTTGCATATCAGCGCCGATCTTGGATAGGCCATGCGGAGTGAGCCGGAATTTTGCAACACGGCCATTTGGGATAGACTGGCGCTCTGGTGAAAGGGCAAGAAACAGCATCCCTCCGACAGACTCGCGTTTCTGCACACATCGCCGTCGGCTGTGCGTCTGTCGTGATCACGATGGCGTTTTTTCTGACTTTTTTTTTTGTTTTTGCTATAAAAGAAGACTTTATGAAAAAGAAAGGGAGCGGGCGTTTTTTCTTTGTTTTTTTCTCGTTCAATTGTGTTTATGGAAGATTCGACCTTCCCGATTTTGTTTGCGGCGGCAGTCTGCGTCTTTCTGCTTTCACGTCTCGCGGGGCGGGCTTCGATGTTTGCCCTCTACCCCATTTGTTTTTTTGTTTTTTTTTCTTTTTCGCATGCATGTCTCATTCGGTGTACTCTTTTGTTCGGCATTTTCATACAACGGCGGGAACCCTCAAAATCGGCAGACGCATACCCATAGCACAGAAAGACGGAGCTTGTGGAAGAATCGGACCACGGGCCGGACGGGACACAAACGGAACATGAACGGGATGGATTGATTGCATTGGGGCATATTTTTTTTTTGCTTTTGGTCGGTTTTGTGCGTGCTGCGTGGTGGAGGACGAAAAGAAGAAGGGAGAAACGACCAGCACAGAAACGCTGGACACAATGGGCATGAGTGGCACACCACAAACTACAGTTTTTACATATATACCAAAAAAGCGAAAAAAAAATCAAAATACACAATTTGTCATAACTTCATCTCTGTTTGCGAAACGGGATCCGCTGTTCACACAGCCCAGTACACCTTGGCGGAGACCTTGGCGATGTCGTTGTGCCAGCCGGGGAAGACGGCCTTGGCCCAGACGGTGATGACATCGCCGGCCAGCAGCTGGCGCACAAAGGAGCCGTCGCCCGTGGCCGAGCCGCGCCCCTGGCGCTCGAGGGCCTTGACGGCTTCCGAGATTTCGGGCTCTATGGCTGCAGCGGCGGCGGTGGCGGCGACTGCGGCCGCACCAACGTCTGCATCGCCGTCTGTGCTGGTCTCTGGCGGTGGCGGCGGCGGCGGCGGCGGCGGCACGTCGTCGGTCCACGACCAGACAATGGTGTGCTCTGTCCACTGGCGCACGGCGACGCGGTTCGTCTGCAGGCGGTGCGGGCCGGGCATCTCGACGGCGGGCAGGTCCAGCTCGGGGACGCGGTCGACAATGGGCTCGGTCTTGGGGTACCATTCGTCGTCCTGGCGGGCGATGGCGAGCGCCGCCGGCACGGGCTCCGGATGCGCTGTGCTGGGCATCGCCGCGGACGACGGCGGCAGCCGGACGATGCGCTCGTTTCCCGGATAGGCGGTGATGCGGACGCTGTTGGGGTGCTCGACCAGGTGGACGGGCGGGATGACGGAGCGGAGGGCGTCGAAGGGGGGGAAGGCGGCCTGGGGCTGGGCCGGCTTCTCGCTGAAGCGCTCGAGGCCGACGTCGAACCAGGAGTACGAGCCCTCGTAGGCGCCGCGGGTGACGTTGGCGGAGGCCCAGCCCTGGTCGTGGCTCTTGATGCGGAAGACGATCTTGCGGCAGGGGTGGGCGAGGGAGGGCCAGGCGACGGCGGACGCGGCCGGCTGTGCGGCCTTGCCGTCGCCGTCTGTGGCCTTGGCGGCCGTGGCGGCCATGGCGGCGGCCCAGTGGCGACCGGCGTCGGGCGGGCAGTGGCGCTCGTCGTCGGCGAGCACGCGGAGGACCGGGGCGGCGGTGGCATAGGTCTTTTCGGCCGGCGGTGCGGTCGGGACGATGGGGGGTGGGCGGAACAGGCCAATCGGCGGCGTGCGGAGCTGCAAAAGTCAGAGAGAGAGATGTTCAGAATATTCAGAAGCCGAAGAACAAAGAACGTACGACCACCGCTCGCCCCGTCTTGCCGTTGTGCGGCGCCACGACCAGGGGCCGGCCCTGCTCGGCCTCGTAGTCGACGGTAGTGGTGCTGTGCGGCCAGTACTCGGCATGGTCAACAATGGCGTCGACCAGCTCGAGCGGCAGCACGCGGCCCGGCCGCACGTGCTGCAGCAGCGCCTTGGCGACGAGCACGTCGGCCAGCGAGGGCTCGAACGCGGCGGCGTCGGCGGCGGGGCCGACGACCGTGGGGTCCTCCTCGGGGTCCTGGCGGAAGCCAATGCGTAGGCGGCGGAGCATTGTGTCTAGACTTGGTGGGAGAGAGGGAGGGAGGGTATGGCTTTCTGTGGTGGTGTGCTTCCAAGGAGTGAGGGGGGGGGGAATCAGAGGTTCCTGAGCATCCAACACGTCATGATGTGCGTCTTAGCGCCTGTGGCCAATCAGAGCACGGCGGCCGACACGGCTGGACTAGGCAGCTGCAACCCTCTCCGCAGCGGCGGATCTGCACGTGACGATAGCGATAACGAATGACGCCATTTTTTTCGGATTCTTTTTGCATTAGGTTTAATGGGTTTTTCGCCCCATTTGTAAGTGAACACGAGCGTGGCACAACCGACGTCGGCGCGGTCAGCTTTCTCCGGATACAGTTTTTGCAGGCATTTTGGATACGATCTACCCGTCATTTCTTGTTCTATTTCTTCCAGGATACACAGTTCACCATGCGAGCGGCGCGCACACTGGGCGCGAGCGCCACGAGGCTGGCACGGCCGGCGAGGACGGCGATGACCACCTGCGAGACAAGGGCGTGGAGCACAGCCGGCGCACGGACAAGGACGGCGGCACAGCGGCGGTTCAACGGCACAGCAGCCCCGCGCAGCGGCGCATCAAACCCGGCGATGGCGTTTCCGTGCCTGGATGCGATCGAGAGCCGGTCGGCGCAGCTGCAGCAGAAGCAGCGGAGTCCGTTTCCTTCGGCAGCAGGAGCCGGAGGAGCAGGAGGGGCAGCAGGCGCAGCAGGAGCAGCAGGAGCAGCAGGAGCAGCAGGAGCAGCAGGAGCAGCAGGAGCGGCAGGGACAGCTGCAGCACAACCACACACCGACACAGGGCGGTCTCGCGCCAGCGGCCCCGAGCCGTCGTACACGGTGGGCGCGACAGAGCACTTCCACTGCGCGTCGCCGCTGCAGCTGGACTGGGGCGGCGTGCTGCCCGAGTTTACGATTGCGTACGAGACGTGGGGCACGCTGAACGCGGACCGCAGCAACGCGATCCTGCTGCACACGGGCCTGTCGGCGTCGTCGCACGCGCGGTCGACGGCGGCGAACCCGGCGCCGGGCTGGTGGGAGAAGTTTATCGGCAGCGGGCGGGCGCAGCCGGGCGTGGCGCTGGACACGGACAAGTACTTTGTCATCTGCACCAACGTCATCGGCGGCTGCTACGGGTCGACGGGGCCGGGCAGCATCGACCCGGCCGACGGCCAGCACTACGCGACGCGCTTCCCCATCGTCACGCTCGAGGACATGGTGCGCGCGCAGTTCCGGCTGCTGGACGCGCTGGGCATTGCGCGCGTGCACGCCAGCGTCGGCTCGTCGCTGGGCGGCATGCTGGCGCTGGCGGCCGGCGTGCTGTTCCCGGACCGCGTCGGCCGCATCGTGTCCATCAGCGGCTGCGCGCGCAGCCACCCGTACGGCATCGCCATGCGCCACACGCAGCGCCAGGTGCTGATGATGGACCCGCACTGGAACCGCGGCTTCTACTACGACGCGGGCGTGCCGCCGCACGCCGGCATGAAGCTCGCGCGCGAGATCGCCACCGTCACGTACCGCTCCGGCCCCGAGTGGGAGCAGCGCTTCGGCCGCCGCCGCGCCGACCCCACCAAGCCGCCCGCCCTGTGCCCGGACTACCTGATCGAGACCTACCTCGACCACGCCGGCGAGAAGTTCTGCCTGACCTACGACCCCAACAGCCTGCTCTACGTCAGCAAGGCCATGGACCTCTTCGACCTCGGCCACCGCAGCCAGCAGGCCGCTGCCCAGCGCCGCGCCGCCCGCGCCGCCGAGCGCGCCGCCGCTGTGGCGCCTGCGCCGGCGCCCGCCTGCACGCTGACGCTACCGGACCAGCCGTACGAGGAGATGGAGGAGGGGGACGACATCGTGGCGGCGGAGGACGCGTCGTCGTCGTTGTCGACAACGACCACCACCACCGCCACCCCCGGCTCCCCCCCGGACGACCTCGTCCGCGGCCTCGCCGGCCTGCGCGACCACCCCACGCTCGTCATGGGCGTGGCCAGCGACATCCTGTTCCCGGCCTGGCAGCAGCGCGAGATTGCCGCCGCCCTCGCGCGCGGCGGCAACCGCGCCGTGCGCCACGTCGAGCTGGGCGAGGAGCAGAGCCTCTTTGGCCACGACACCTTCCTGCTCGACCTGGAGAACATTGGCGGCAATGTGCGGAGTTTCCTGGAGTGAGCGCCGTCTGTATCTGAATTGATGTCTGTTGTATGAACATGCCCCTGAGCTTCGACACGTGACATGGTGATATCGTCCCTCGTTCTCGATGGCACCTGCCCTACTTGGTTGCTATGCTGTAAGTGGCGGAGAGTCGGAGGCTGAGGCAGGTGCGGCAACGGGTTGGGAAGCAGCGGTGCAGTCTGGTTAAAACGAGAAGGTGCTGCTTTCTCGTCTCCTGCCGCCTCTCTCTGGGCAATCTTTCTCGTCTTCTTCCTTTTCGTTCCCCCCTCTACCAGCGTTCGCCATGCCAAAAAAAAGCAGAGATCCGGTTTGTCAACAAGGAGACGCCGACGCCAAATGCCGGACTGATACGGCCCATCAAAGAGAACGTGCACTGTACTTCCGCCTCACCACCCTTGCCGGAGGACGCGGCGCAGAGAGATAGCGATGGCTTATACCACCTTGTTGAGGACCGGCGCCGTCATCTACTCCCCTTGCCGTCGCATGCAGAAGGCATCGCTGTCCTTTACGACTGTGCGGATGCCGTGGTCGATGTCTGTTTCGTCCACGGCCTGGCCGGGAACATGTTCGACACATGGACGGCCGCAAACGAGCAGCATCCATGGCTCAAGGGCATCATGCTCATGGGCACACCGCACCACATGCACACCAGATACCACACTTGGATTGAAAGAGGCTCTGGGATGCTCTGCCTCATTGGATCGCCAGGCTCGGGAAAGTCAACCTTGCTTCGATACGCTCTCGCGCACTACAAGCCACCAGATCTTGCCAGAAAGAGGTCGCATCTTCTGCCCTTTTTGTGTCTCGAGCTGGCACTACCCGGCTCTTTTCCGGCAGAGCGCCTCTGCCCTTCGCATCTGCGTGGAGAACGAGAACAAAGCCGACATTATCACGTCGGTGCAGAGTGGTGCCGCCATCGACCATCAAGACGACAACGGCTCTACACCGTTGCTGGCTGCCGCTGCGGACCAAAGATTCGGTGCGATTGAGGTTCTGTACAGAAATGGCGTTACACCGTTTCAACTTGCTAACAAGTATGGCCTCTATAGAGCTGCTTGCAATGAGCCATCCCAATCCAGAACGAAGTAGAAGAAATAGCACGTGGGCCGTGCCGACCCACTGCAAAGCTTAATTTACACGCTCAGAGCACGCGCAGAACTCAGAACCTGTCCTTCTGACAGGATGAATGGCCACATCAAGAGTCACGGAGTCGAGAAGTGTTCGGAAGAACCCAGTCTCGTTGTGCTTGAGCATGCACAATTCGATACAGGGGTCATCTTTTCCCACTCCTTGCTGCTGACGACGGACATCAACTGAACAGCCGGGATTGGCTAGCGCTTGCCGATGTCAGGCCGTGTGGGGGGTACTTTGGGGCGAAAAAAAAAAAAAAGTTCGGATTTCGTCATTTTGCGGCGGTCCAGTCTTACACCACCCACAGTCTTACACAGCCCACCTGGCAACAAACGACTGCACATCGCATCTCGCCCGCAACCCACAAGATGCCAGCCAGCGTGTCGAGCGAAGACCGCGCAAGCGCTGTGGCCTACCACACGTCCCTGCTGACGGCGACAGACAGCCGGGCGCACGTGCACATCGTTGCCGGCGCCAACCCGCTCGCGGCCGTGCGGTGCAGCCAGAGCCTCGCGGTCGGGGCCCAGCCCGTGCTGGTGGCTGTGCCCGACAGCCAACCGCTGCCGGCGGCGCTGCAGCGGCACGTCGACGGCGGGCAGGTGCGGTGGGTGCGTGAGGCCTTTGCGCCGGCGCACCTGTTCGCGCTCGGGCGGCCCGAGGTCGACGGCGTGGTCGACGCCGTGTTTGTCACGGAGCCGGACGACGATGCCGACGGCGTCACCGCCGCCGTGGCGGCTGCGTGCCGCCGCCACCGCATCCCGATCAATGTGACCGACCGCCCAGACCTGTGCACGTTCACGCTGCTGTCGACATTTGCCGACGGGCCGCTGCAGGTCGGCGTCACGACCAACGGGAGCGGGTGCATGCTGGCCGCGCGCATCCGGCGCGACGTCCAGGCCGCACTGCCCACGGGGCTGGGTGCGGCATGTGCCCGCCTTGGCGATCTGCGCCGGCGGATCCGCGCGGAGGACCAGCGCCAGCAGCAGCAGCAGCAACCCACCGGCGGCTGCGGCAAGCGGAAGCGGTCCTGGTCCGAGATCTCGGTGGCGGCAGACGAGGACGACAGCGTGCACGACCAGCCGGCGACCTTCAACCGCCTGGTGACGAATGCCGACCCCGACGCGGCAAGGACGCGGCGCATGCGCTGGCTGTCGCAGATGTGCGAGTACTGGCCGCTGAAGCGGCTGGCGGCCGTGACCGATGCCGAAATCGAGGCGTTGCTGCAGACCTATGGCGACGGCGGGGATGCCAAGGCCGGCGCAAACGAGACGGAGACCACCTCCGACAATACTCCCACCGACACCCCCCCGCGCGGCCGCATCATCCTGGCCGGCTCCGGCCCCGGCCACCCGGACCTGCTGACGCGCGCCGTGCACCAGGCGATCCTGTCGGCCGACCTGGTGCTGGCCGACAAGCTGGTGCCGCAGGGCGTGCTGGACCTGATCCCGCGCCACACCGAGGTGGCCATTGCGCGCAAGTTCCCGGGCAACGCCGAGGCCGCGCAGGACGAGCTGGTGGCCCAGGCCGTGGCCGGCGCGCGCGCCGGCAAGACGGTGCTGCGGCTCAAGCAGGGCGACCCCTTCATCTACGGCCGCGGCGGCGAGGAGGTGCTGCGGCTGCGCGCCGCCGGCTTCACGGACCCGCGCGCCGTGCTGGTGCTGCCGGGCATCACGAGCGCGCTGTCGGGGCCGCTGTTTGCGGCGATCCCGCCGACGCACCGCGACGTCGCCGACCAGGTCCTCGTCTGCACCGGCACCGGCCGCAAGGGCACGGCGCCGCAGCCGCCGGGCTACCGCGCGTCGCGCACGGCCGTGTTCCTGATGGCGCTGCACCGCATCGGTGGGCTGGTGGCCGAGCTGACGGAGCGCGGCGCCGACGAGGCCGAGGGCGCGCGCACGCTGTGGCCGCTCGACACGCCCTGCGCCGTCATTGAGCGCGCCAGCTGCCCCGACCAGAAGGTCGTGCGCACCACGCTGGCGCACGTCGTCGCCGCCGTCGAGGCCGAGGGCAGCCGCCCGCCGGGCCTGCTGGTCGTCGGCCGGGCGTGCGGCGTGCTGTGCGCGGGGCCGGATGCGGCCGACGCAAAGCCGTGGGTCGTCGAGGACGGGTTCGCGGGCTTCGACCTGTCGGCCATGGCGGGACTGCAGTGAGAACAAACGTGCGAAAAAGGCATAGCATAGGGCGTTGTATATGGCGTTGTATCATGGGTTTCTGTAGGCAAAAGGGAATAGACAGAATATACAAACAAGACGATCATGCGGTCTCGGCGTCGGCGGCGGCGGCGTCGGCGGCTTCCTCCTCGAAGAGCACCAACACGGTGCCGGCTTTGCAGATGTCGCCCTCCTTGTGCGCCAGCTTCTTGACGACGCCGTCCTGCGGCGACCGGATGACCGTCTCCATCTTCATCGACTCGATCCTGGGGGGGGGAGTTAGCAGAGACTCGGTGGCGGAAGGGGGGACGAAGAACGCAATACGTACACGACCAGAGGTGCGCCCTTTGCGACGGCCTGGCCGACGCGCACCTCGTTGCGCAGGATCTTGCACGGCATCGGCGCCACGACCGACGCGGCGGCGGCCGCGCCGTCGGCGCCGCGCACCTTGGCCTGCCACGGCGGCGGCACCAGCGCCAGCTCCGTCGACCGCCCGCCCTGGAACACGGTCACGCGCACCGGCCCGTCGGCGTCGACGTCCTGCGGGTGCTGCTGCACGACGGTCGCGGCCACGCGCGCCGCCGGGAAGTAGGACGTCACCGTCGTCGTGACCGCGTCGGCCATCGGGCGCTCGGTCGCCGCGCTGGCCAGCACGATGCCGTCGTACGCGGTGGCCTCGGCGCTCGTCTCCGTGTCCTTCTCGGCCTTCTTGTTCGTGTCGGACGCCGCCCGCCACGACACCCGGGCGTCAAACAGCTGCCGCCCCGCCGGCGTCAGGGCCACCTCGACCACCTTGCCCGCGCGGTCGCTGTACGCGTCCAGCACCTCAAACGCAAAGCTGCGCTCGGCCGTGCCGCCGCCGCCGGCCGCGCCAAAGCCCAGCGGCTGGCCGTGCGGGCCGGCGGCGGCCTTGGCCTCGGCTGGCTGCTGCGGCTGCTGCGGCTGCTGCGACTGCTCTGCCGCCTGCAGCGCCAGCGCTGCCTGCACGTACACCTCGTCGGGCACGGGCTGCGGCGCAAACAGCACGTCGCGCCACTTGTCGATGAAGCCGGTCTCGACGTCGCCGGCCTGGAAGGCGGGCGTCGCGCACAGGCGCTTGAGGAACTCGACGTTGGTGTGCAGCCCCGCGACCTCATACTCCTCGAGCGCGAGCGCGAGACGGCGGATGGCCTGGGCGCGGTCGGCGCCGCGCACAATCAGCTTGGCAATCATGCCGTCGTACGCCTGCGACACGGTGTCGCCCTGGACGAAGCCGGCGTCGATGCGCAGGTCGGCGTGCTCGTCGTTGTCGCCGCGCGGCCGCGGCGTCGTCAGGTGCACGAGGCGGCCCGAGTCCGGCAGGAAGCCCTTCTCTGGGTTCTCGGCATAGATGCGCGCCTCGATGGCGTGGCCGCGCGCCTGGATGCGCGCCTCGATCTCGGCCTGCGTCAGCGGCAGCGGCTCGCCCGCGGCCACGCGCAGCTGCCACTCGACCAGGTCCGTGCCCGTCACCAGCTCGCTGACGGGATGCTCGACCTGCAGCCGCGTGTTCATCTCCATGAAGAAGAACTCGCCCGTGTCGCGGTCCAGGATGAACTCGACCGTGCCGGCGCCCACGTACCCGACGGCCAGCGCCGCCGTGCGCGCCTTGTCCCAGAGGTCGCGGCGCAGCGCGTCCGCCAGGTCCGGCGCCGGCGACTCCTCCAGGATCTTCTGGTGCCGCCGCTGCACGCTGCAGTCGCGCTCGCCCAGCGCCACGCACTGGCCCTGCGTGTCGGCAAACACCTGCACCTCCACGTGCCGCGGCCGCACAATGTACCGCTCCACCAGCATGACCTCACCCTCGGGGCCGAAGCTGGCGCGCGCCTCGGCCCGCGCGCTGCGCAGCTGCGCCTCGAACTCACCGGGCGTCTGCACAATGCGCATGCCCTTGCCGCCGCCGCCGCGCACGCTCTTGAGCAGCACCGGGTACCCAACGGCGTCGGCGTGCGCGGCCAGCTGCTCGGGCGCCTGGTCGGCGCCGTGGTAGCCGGGCACGCAGGGCACGCCGGCCGCCAGCATGATGGCCTTGCTGCGCGCCTTGTCGCCCATGTCGGCCATGGCCTGCGCAGGCGGGCCGACAAACGTGATGCCCGCGTCGGCGCACCGGCCCGCAAACGCGGGGTTCTCCGACAAAAAGCCGTAGCCGGGGTGCAGCGCGCGGATGCCGTGCTGCTGGGCCAGCGCAATGATGCGGTCGCCGTCGAGGTACGAGCCCAGGGCCAGGCTGCGCGGCGATACGCGTGCGTGCTGCGCGTTGGCGTCCACGTCCGTGTAGAGCGTCGTTGTCGGGATGCCCATGCGTGTGGCGGTGCGGTGGATGCGCAGCGCGATCTCGCCGCGGTTGGCGATGAGCAGGGACGGCAGAGGCGCCGCTGTCGATGCGGAATGGGAGGCAGACGACGAGGAGAACGACAAGGCACTTTCTGATGCCAGCACCACCGACGCCGGGTACAACGCTGGTGCTGCGGGCAGGCCGCGCACAGGGTACCGGAAAGACACGCGCCGATGGGCGGCGCGCTTGAGGGGCCGCATGGTGAGGTTGGTGAAAGGGAAGCGTGGGAGTAAAAGAAAAAAAAAAGAAGAAGAGAATGAGAAAAGGGGGAAAAGGGGAAGAGAGGGGGGGAAGACGGTGAGACAGGAACCTGGAGGGCAGGTGCGATTTCTTCCTGGGCCGTCCCTTCTTTGCTCCTCCGCATTCTGCTGCAAGCCGAGGGTAGCCGCGAGTAGCCAGGCAGCGATTGGAGCACGGGCAGGGCTCCGCCCGGGCGAGCAGGTCTGGGGAAATGGAAGAACAACGAATATATTCAATGTGCGTATTACTCGAAGAAGAGAATATAGAGAACATTGGGGTTCCAGCTTCTGCAGGCAGCCTGCCGTCGAACAAGGACGATGCTGTAATGCCTCCGAGGACGCGGAATCGTTGTACCGGGGTCCAGCACCCCGGTATACCGATTTGGCCCCTCGCCCGAGCTACGGCATCGTGCGAGCCCAAGCTTCACGGCGCTTGAGCTGATTTTCGCATCCGCAACCCGCCACGCACACGCACCCTATTGCCATGGAGCAGATTCCCCTGAGCTACGAGGCCTCGGACGGCTATACGAACAAGCAGACGACCACGAGCTTGCCGTCGGAAGTGGTCCAGTGCCTCGAAAATGCCCGGTTTGTATGTTCTAGCAGTAGAGGAGGAAGCAAAGCCAGACAGAGATCTACAGCGACTGACTGACGGCCCCAGCTGCACCTCGCGACCTGCGTCGACAACCAGCCGCACGTGTCGCTCATGAACTACACGTACCTGCCCGGCGCGCCCAACGCCCCCGACCACCCGACGACCGAGCCGCTGATCGTCATGACGTCCAGCATGGCCAGCAAGAAGACGCACAACATCCAGGCCAACGCCAACGTGTCGCTGCTCGTGCACGACTGGGTGTCGCACCGCCCGCTGACGCGCCGCATGTCGGCAGGCAGCGCGCTGTCGGAGGACGCTGGAACCGGAACGGGAACGGGAACGGGCAACGCCGCCACGCCGTCGACGGCCGCCGCCCCCGCGCACGCCGCCGAGCCGTCCAGCCTGGCCGCGCTGCTGCTCAACCTCAACACGGCGGCCATGTCGTCCATCTCGGCGACGATCAACGGCACGGCGCGCCTGCTGCCCGAGGGCTCGGCCGAGGAGGCCTTCTTCCGGCAGCAGCACCTGGCCCACAACACGTTCGACGCCGACCCGGTCGGGCCGCAGGAGACGCGCATCCACCAGCAGCTGCTGCGGGGGCGGGGGCAAGGTGCAGGAGCCGGGGCAGCACCAGCCGCGGGCGCGGGGGACGGCAGCGGGCGCTTTGTCGCGGGCGAGGCCGTGCGCGTGATTGTCGTGACGATCCGCGACGTGCGCATCAGCGACTGGGAGGGCCGCGTGCGCGACTGGGTGCTGCAGGCGCCGGGCAGCGGCGAGCAGCCGACGGTCAACGGCGTGCCGGCGTAGGCGGTGGTGCACTCTTTGTTCAGAAGCCGTTAATCAAGCCGTTAATCAAGCTGTTCAATTAAGCCGTATCCATGCCATTCTATGCTGTACGAGGAAAAGAAAAAAAGAAAAAGGAAACAAAGGAAAGAACAAGACGCTGAAAAAACTCGCTCAACGCATCAGGTATATCTGGAAACGTAATATAAAAAAAAAATGGCCCGAGAACCCGCTCAGCGCTTCGTCCACTCGACCACCTCGAGGGCGCACAGCACCAGGACCAGCGTCGACGGCATGATCCAGATGACGTAGCTCTGGAACAGGATCTTGGACATGGTGCGCTCGTAGACGCCGTTGATCTGGCAGATTTGTGCCAGCTGCAGCGCGCTCGGCGCGCCCGTCAGGAGGAAGCACACAATCACAAAGATCGGGTCGCCCAGGATCGACACCGGCACGTACTTGGCAAACAGCGCCAGGATGGGCGCCATGACCAGCGTCGGCAGCAGCATGCGGCACAGCAGCGACGCCACCAGCAGCCGCGTGCCGATCGCCGCCTCCTCGGCGTCGTGGCTCTCCTGCGGCTGCGTGTTGCGCGCCAGGTTCGCGCCCAGCACCACCAGGATCAGCGGCACCGCCACGCCTGCGCTCTGCGTCACCGCGCTCGTCACGCTGTTCTTGATAAAGGACCCGTCCTCGAAGAAGAGCGCCTTGAGCGTCGGCGACGTCGCCACAATCACCGCAAACAGCATCGCCCACAGCGGCGGGTTCATAAACGCCCACAGCCCCCGCAGGAACCGCAGGCCCGCCCGCTGCACCGCCGCCAGGGCCGTCTGCGCCGGCTTCGGCAGCGCCGCAAACGCCGCCTGCCCCGTCGCCGCCGCCCACGCCCGGCACGCGCCGCCCGCCACCACCAGCCGCGACTGCATGCCCGCCACCGCGCGCGGGATGTCGTTGTCGCTCTCGTTGCGGATCCGCGGGAACGACAGGATCCCGCCGTCGCCGTCGGGGAAGTCGCGGAAGCTCGTCGTCGGCGACGACGACGACGCCTGCAGGCTGCCGGGCGTCAACGGCCGCCGCTTCTTGGGCGTGCGCGGGCTCGTGGCCTCGCCCGCGTCCGACGCCACGGTCGAGCCCCGCGACCGCGGCGCCACGGGCGTGCGCCCGTTGGGCTCAAACCGCTCCGAGTACTCGGTCGTCGGGCTGTGCTGCAGCGTCTGGTCCGCGTCGCCCCGGGCCAGCAGGGCCTGGTCGTCCCCGGCATGGCCGTCGTCGTTGCCGTCGTCGTTGCCGTCTTCGACGCCAGAGGTGCTGGGTGCAGCCGACAGCGGCCGGGACGTGGGCGCAGACGCGTCGGTCTCGGGCTCGGGGTCGTCGCGGTACCGGCCCTCCTCGGCAATGTCCTGCTGATATTCGGGATAGGCCGACTTGGGGGCCAGCAGGACGTGGTAGCCCCAGCTCCAGCGGACGACCTGGCCGAGCTGCTGGAAGATCATGAGGTAGAGAATGCCGCGCGAGGCGACCTCGTCGTCGTTGTCGTTGGGGACCTTGCTCCAGTGCAGGCCCTTGAGCGTTTGCGAGAGCGAGAGGACGAGCGAGATGGGCAGCGAGTTGGAGTTGCCAAAGACGCCCATGGCGGTGACAAAGTTGGATGCGCGCTTGTTGAAGCCGAACAGACGCGCGGTCACAACCGAGACGGCATAGGACACGAGCGTCATGACGACAAAGATAACGGGGATGACGCCGAGGTCGACAAACGTCTCGCCGTCGAGCTGCGATGCGAGTTTGGTGAAGACTTGGTGGTTAGCGATTCGTTCGACCAAGGTCCGACAACGCCAGAGAACCTACTCAGACACGGCGTGAACAGCATGACGTTCAGGTTGGCCAGGAACCGCTGCTTGTCGGCATCAAAGTGGCCCAGCCGGGCAATGATGTAGCCCGGCAGACTGACACACACAACCTCCATGACGGCCTCGAAGACGAGCATGACCAGCCGGCCAAACGACGGATGCGACTCATGGCCGGCCAGGGCCACGAGCTGCACCTGGGCGGCGCGGTCGGAGAGTGTGGCCATGGGCAATGTGTCGAGAGATGTGTTTGTTGGGGATATCAATGTGAGGTTATCGGCAAAAAAAAAGAAAAAGAAAAAGAAACAATCGAGCTGTGTCGACGCGTCGAGGAACCGGGATGCAGTCTTTCTCCTGGACTGGGGATTGCTTGAAACAAAGGGCCGTTTCGAAACGGATTGAGGATGCAGAACGAGAATAAGAAAAAATCTCGTCTGCGCGTGTTGTTGATGCTGCGGCTTTTTGCCCTGCGACGTTTTTCCCCGGTGGCGTCGTCGCCAGGCGCCTGTGCTGGGCTGTGCTTGTCTTGGCTGACTGGGCTGGGCTTAGGCGGCAGGCTGGGCTGGCAGTGGTGCAAGGCAGCTAAGAAAGTCGCGCGCGCTAGCAGCGAGATTGCGTCTGCGTCCGGCGCAATAGGCTGGGCAAATGATGGCCACTGCTTGGCGCATGTGGTGGAGGCCCCCCTTTGCTCGATAAGGGATAGGCAGAAACGTTTCAGCGGCCGTGACAGCTGGGCCGTACGGAGTACGGAGTAGAGAGGAGGGGAAAGAAGCATGAGGCAAGAGCATCCGGCATCTTGCTGCACGCTCTTTCTTTCCTCGTATGATCCATCGCTATTTAAAGCAGGCGCACCCCGATGCGATTGCCTGGTAGCGTGCCTGGGCAGGGCAAGAACGATCCCCAATCTGCCAGCCGCCAGCCACCCCGTAGCCCGCCGTCCACTAGAGAAAGCATTGCGGGGAGCTGGCAGCTCTAGATTGGAACGATCTCTGCCGTACTCCGTATCTTACTCCGTGCTCCATGCTCCGTTCCCCATTCTCTGTGCTCGTACTCGGGCTCGTGCTCTGTATCGTATCGGGCCCCGTGTCCCGTCCTCACGAGTGCCGAGCATAGCGTGCGTCATGGACGCAGACCACCCACCTTCTCCTTTGGGAAAACAGCACCATATTTTCGGGAGCCCCACCATCCACCGTACGACTTTCTGTGATTGGCCCCGAGAACCGGCCTATGCCGCCGCTGTTATCTGGGCACTTCGTGTTCACATCTGACGTTGCGGGAGAGGCATTTCTTGTTTTTTTTTTTCTGTTCCCCTGTTCCCCTCACGAGACCTCTTGCCCAGAATGGCCTCCCAGACGACCGCGCCGCTCTCGGCAGAGCAGCTGCCCCAGCTCCTCGAACATGACAACAAGGTCAAGCTCGCGGGCGTCGACGCCGACGGCATCCTGCGCGGCAAGATTGTCAGCAAGAAGAAGTTCCTGTCGGTGGCCACGGCCGGCTTTGGCTTCTGCTCGGTCATCTTTGGCTGGGACATGCACGACCAGACGTACTTCCGCGAGCTCGGCGTCAGCAACAAGGAGAACGGCTACCGCGACCTGCTGGCCGTGCCGGACCTGGCCACGTACCGCCGCATTCCGTGGGAGGACAACATTCCCTTCTTCCTGCTGCACTTTCTCGACCCGGACACGCACGAGCCGATCTGCGCGTGTCCGCGGGGCCTGATCAAGACCCAGCTGGGCAAGCTGGCGACCGAGGGCTACGGCGCCATGGCGGGGGGTGCGTTTTTCCCCAAGAAAGGTGTATAAGAAAGAAGACGAAAGAAGGAAATTTGCTGACCCTGCCAGTCGAGTACGAGTTTTTCAACTTCCGGGCACCCGCCTCGGAGGCGACGCCGGCCTTCCTGCAGAACAACCCGCCCAAGGCGCTGGCGCCGCTGACCGAGGGCATGTTCGGGTACAGCCTGACGCGGCCGGTGGCCAACAAGCAGTTCTACTACGACATCTTCGACAAGTGCGCCGCCTTCCAGTGCGACCTCGAGGGCTGGCACACCGAGAGCGGCCCGGGCGTGTACGAGGCGGCGCTGGCGTTTGGTGACGTCAAGGAGATGGCGGACCGCGCCAGCCTGTTCAAGCTGGCCGTCAAGTCGATCGCGACCGAGCACGGCGTGACGCCCTGCTTCATGGCCAAGCCGCGCCAGGGCCTGCCCGGCAACAGCGGGCACGTGCACGTGTCGCTGGTCGACCTGGCCACGGGCAAGAACCTGTTTGCGCGCGACACGCCCGACCCGAACCCGCCGTACGCGGACCTGGCGTGCGTGTCGGACCTGGGGCGGCACTTTTTGGCCGGCCTGCTCGACGGCCTGTCGGACGTGATGCCGATCGTCGCGCCGACGGTCAACAGCTACAAGCGGCTGGTCGAGAACTTCTGGGCGCCCGTGACCGTGTCGTGGGGCTACGAGCACCGTGCGGCGTCGATCCGGCTGATCGGCCCGCCGTCGGCCAAGGCGGGCGCGACGCGCTTCGAGGTGCGCGTGCCGGGCGCCGACGCCAACCCGCACTACGTGCTGGCGACCATCCTGGCGCTCGGCTGGCGCGGCGTCCAGAAGAAGCTGGCCGTGCCGTGCCCGCCGCTCGGCAAGGGCGAGGACGTCGGCGGGCAGTCGGACGGCGGCGTGCGGCTGGCGCGCAACCTGCGCGAGGCGACGGACCGCTTCATGGCGCCTGGCAGCGTCGCGCGCGAGGTGCTGGGCGATGCCTTTGTCGACCACTTTGGCGGCACGCGCGAGCACGAGATCCGGCAATGGGACGAGGCCGTGACAGATTGGTGGGTTTTTTTCTCGTTTTGTTCTTTTGCTTTTTGTTCTTTTGTTCTTTTGCTCTTTTTTTCTTCGTCCTTGCGTCCTTTCGTTCCTTTTTTGCCCTTTTCTTCTCGTGATCACTAACACACCCAGGGAAATGAAGCGGTACATTGAGACAGTGTGACGAAAGACAATGGGTACGCGCGAGGTACAACAGACAGATGGACATGGCTATGACTCGTTCAGCGTGCGAAATGTACTGTGCTCTTCTGTGCAATGACGATGACCGCAACTGTGGCAAACAAAAAGGCCTCTCCCTCCGCCTCCAGGTATTTAGTACCTGCGTAGATGAAAGCCACGCTTCAATTTGTGCATTTTTCTGCAATATCTGCATCGCTGCATCGTCTGCAATCCCTACAAGCATCCCCTACGATTCAAAAATCATCAAAACCGACATTCTACGATGGCCCCTTTCCTCAGCAGGGCCCTAGCCGTGCCGGCGCACGCGCCAGGCGACTGGTTCCCGACGGCGGGTGTGACCGTGCCCAACTGGGCCTTTACGCCGGCGGCGGCAGCGCGCGAGCGCGAGGCGGAAAAAGCGGCCGAAAAGGCGGTCGACCACATCGTCGTGCGCTCGACCATCCCGAACAGCGGCGCCTGCGCGACGTACTGCTCGATTTCGCACCTGTGGCCGGTGTGGTATGCCGATACGCAGCGGCCCCGGAACCCGCCGTGCGTCTGCCCGCCGCGGGCGCCGCCCACGCCGCTGACGCCGCAGTCGCCGCGGAAGCCGTCGCACAAGCGGCCCCGGGAAGACTGGGTGACGATGAAGACGGCGGAGATGCGTGCGGTGACGAAGCGCGACGACGGCGGCGACTCGTCGTCGTCGGCGTCGTCCGGCGTCGACACGTCCGTCGACGACCAGGCGGCTGCCGACGCCGAGGCCGAGGACGGCAAGGTGGCGCCGGACCTGACCGACGTGCCGTACGCGGACAAGGCGGGCACGGCGGACACGGCCAGCGACGCAGACACGGCGGCGACCAAGTGCAAGCCGGGCGACTTTGACTGCACGTGCAAGGAGTTCTGCGACAAGGGCGACGTCGGCACGTTCCCCATCTACCACGCGGCCAACAGCTCGGGGGGTGACAAGTGGTCGTCGACGACGGTGTACTGCGTGGACTGCTGCGCGGTGAACGTGACGGACGGCATCGTGCCGTGGGCGGCGACGGCCGAGGAGGAGCTGAACATCTGGGAGTATGTGCAGCGCATGTTGCGGGGGGATCACTAAAAGTAGGGTTATGGAGATCATGGTGTATGCATTGGGACCCTTGGAGTACGGAGCATGGAGTACGGAGCATGGAGTACGGAGCATGGAGTCAGCAATGGGCTGGGTACAGGGTTTGTCTATTGGGTTTTTGGAATTCTGTTGGTCTCTGGTATTAGCTGGCGACTTTTTCCATTCTGGCAGGCGATAAAGTCAGTTTCTGTCGTAAAAGAAAATAAAGAAGACTGAGTCAGGTGGAAGAATAAAAAACAAATAAACAAAAAAACTCAAAAACAACGTTACGACGGATACTTCCGTGCGACGGTGAGGCCGCATGCCGTAAGATACAACAGACTCCCGTCTTTAAAGTCGCTGCGGCATTATCCTCGGGATACCCCACGCCGCGCTTGAAACCGCACGGGCAGCAGATGCCGGAGATGCTCGTTCAAAGAGGCCCGAGCACCTCAGCCCGCGCCCAGCCCCTTGGTACAATGCACGGGAGCACGCAGCACGCGTCGCGCAGGGCAGCCACTGGCCTGCGTTGCCTGCACAGGGCGCATGCTTATCGCTGACCAACAGAAACTGCGACCCCGTGCGGCCTGCCGGCAGAACCACGGCGGACGAGCAGGTTTTGTATTGCGTGCTCCGTGCACGGTATAGTAGCTTACGGGGCTCTCCGTCTGGTGCAGGCGCGGCCTTTGGGGCGGGCTTTGGGACAGGGGGCTTGGCAGGCCGACGCCGGCGTGCTCCGCTAGAGAAGATAAGGCAGTGCCGTTTGTGGTGGGGGGATCTCCGCGGGCAAATGTCGATCGTGGATTTAAAGAAAGAGCGATTGGTGATAGGTCGAATGAGGAAAGAGAGATGGACAGGGAAGGAAAGAGCAAAGGAGGAAGAGGAAGGAGCAATGAGCTCATGCATTTCTGGAAAGAGAGAGAGAGAGAGAGGGAGAGAGAAGAACACGAGAAAGGCAAAAAAAAGATAATCAACTCCAAAACTGACAACATCGCGAGAACAGGATCTCCCAAAAACAAGCACACGCAAGAACATCCACTTCCAGCCTAGAACGTTCTTCCCGCCTTGGCACGCCAATCCCAATCTGCACCGTATCCCACCGGCTTACACCCAACCCCATTATGTTATGGCATCGACAGGAAGCCCCCCCCCGTCTTATCTGCCGCTCACGCGTCAAGCAAGCGGCCGTCGTTCGATGGTCCCCAGATACGCGGAGTTAATCCTGGCCCTAGATGGACGCAGTCCCGGCCCCGGTTCCCCCCACCGTCACCCTGCCCTTGGGTGGCCGGTTTACGAGTGCGTACGCGGAACCGGGCCTCTGATTTGCTGGAGATTGCCAGACCACGCGGTGTTATCAACGGTGTAAGTCATTAAAAACGAAAACAAAATCAAAAAAAAAAAAAAAAAGACCGTGGTATCGGGGACATTGCTGGTTGCGTCCTGGCCATGGCCGTTTCGTGTGCCTGCAGGGTTTGCAGCAAGGCCGGGATCGACATACCTATATATCTCGGTGGCCACGTTTTTTTTCTGTCCCTTCTTTCGCCTTTGTTTTCTGGTCCCTTCACAAGACCACAAACCCATTCACAGTCACAATGGTCACTCCGGCTCTCAGCCAAGGCGTCGGCTATGGCGTCGTGCTCGGCCTGGGCATTGCCTTTGCCCTGGGTATGTTGTTTGTTTGGTTTGAATTGTTCTATTGTTGAATGAAAGCTAACTCCCCCCCAGGCATGATGGCCGTCACCTTCATTCTTAAGCGCTACAACCGCGAGCTGCAGACGTCCGAGATGTTCACCACCGCCGGCCGCACCGTCAAGTCCGGCCTGGTCGGCTCGGCCGTCGTCTCGTCGTGGACCTGGGCCGCCACGCTGCTGCAGAGCACGGCCGTGTGCTACAAGTACGGCGTGTCAGGCCCGTTCTGGTACGCGTCCGGCGCCACGGTGCAGATTCTGCTGTTCGCAACGCTGGCCATTGAAATGAAGCGCCGCGCGCCCAACGCCCACACGTTCCCCGAGATCATCCGCGCGCGCTTCGGCACGGCCACGCACATTGTGTTCCTGGTCTTTGGCCTGGCCACCAACATCCTGGTCACGCTCATGCTCATCATCGGCGGCTCGGCCACCATCAACGCGCTGACCGGCATGCACACCATTGCCGCCATCTACCTGCTGCCGCTGGGCGTCGTCATGTACACGCTGGTCGGTGGTCTCAAGGCTACGATCCTGACGGACTGGGTGCACACGTTCATCCTGCTGATCATCCTGATCGTCTTTGCCCTGACGGCGTACGGGTCGAGCGACCTGCTGGGCTCGCCCGGCGCCGTCTACGACCTGCTGGTCACCGCGTCGGCCGCGCACCCGGTCGACGGCAACAAGAACGGCAGCTACCTGACGATGAGGTCCAAGGAGGGCGGCATCTTCTTCGTCATCAACATTGCCGGCAACTTTGCCACCGTCTTCCTCGACAACGGCTACCACAACAAGGCCATTGCCGCGTCGCCCGTGCACGCGCTGCCGGGCTACCTGCTGGGCGGCATGAGCTGGTTCGCCATCCCGTTCCTGGCGGCCACCACCATGGGCCTGTCGGCGCTGGCGCTCGAGTCGAACCCGCGCTTCCCCACCTTCCCGGAGCGCATGACGGCCGACGAGGTGTCGGCCGGCCTGGTGCTGCCGTACGCGGCCGTGGCGCTGCTGGGCAAGGGCGGCGCGGCGGCGACGCTGCTGATTGTGTTCATGGCCGTAACGTCGGCCACGTCGTCGGAGCTGATTGCGGTGTCGTCCATCTTCACGTACGACATCTACCGCACGTACTTCAAGCCGGACGCCAGCGGCCGCCGGCTGGTGTGGATGAACCACGCGGCCGTGGTGGTGTACGCCATCTTCATCGCGTCGTTCAGCGTCGGGCTGTGGTATGCGGGGATCAGCATGGGCTACCTGTACCTGATGATGGGCGTGATCGTGTCGTCGGCAGTGCTGCCGATCACGCTGACGCTGACGTGGTCCGGGCTCAACAAATGGGCGGCGGCGCTGACGCCCATCTTCGGGCTGGCCTTTTCGCTCATTGCCTGGCTGGTGACGGCCAAGAAGCAGTGCGGCAAGCTGGACGTCGACTGCACGGGCTCGAACAACCCGATGCTGGCGGGCAACGTGGTGGCGCTGCTGTCGCCGCTGGTGCTGATCCCGATCTTCACGCTCATCTTTGGGCTGGACCACTACGACTGGAAGTCGATGATGTCGATCCGCAAGGGCGACGACCACGAGATGGCCGCGTCCGAGGGCCTCGACGTCGAGCAGACGTTTGGCGGTCACGAGGAGACGCCCGCCGAGTTCCAGGCCGAGCAGAAGCAGCTCGAGCGTGCCAGCAAGATCAGCAAGTCGTCGACGGCGTTCCTGGCGTACGTATTCTCCCCCCCCCCCCTTTTCTGCTCATGTCTATGAAACCTTGCTAACTGACTGTCCAGCATCTCCTTCCTCGTCCTGTGGCCCATGCCCATGTACGGCTCCGGCTACGTGTTCTCCAAGCCGTTCTTCACCGGCTGGGTCACGGTCGGCATCATCTGGATCTTCTTCTCGCTGTTTGCCGTGGGTGTGTACCCCGTGTTCGAGGGCCGCTCGACGCTGGCCTACACGATCAAGGCCATCTTCCGCGACCTGTCCGGCAAGGGACGCGGCCCGCCGCCCATTGACGCTGCCGAGCCCACTGCCGCGCCCGTGTCGGGCGACGTCACGCCACCGGAGAAGACGATGGCCAAGGAAGAGGCGGCGGCGACGGCGACGCAGTAGGTGGCGAGAAAGGCGTTTCTTGCGCAGGAGATGGATTTCATTACGCAGTACGGCAGGCAATTTTACAAGTAGACGGCACAGTGGCAGTGCAGATAGAATATACCCGAATTTTTTCTTTAGCCCCAAATGGCGGGAAAGGCCCAGAAATCGGCCCCAAAGGCCCAGAGGCCCATAGGCGGCCCCAGTGCTTGTCTGCTTAGTCGTACGAGTATTATGCGCTGTCTATGCGCTGTCACGCAGCTAGCACGCCCAGCCAGCTGAGCCTGAAACCCCGGCGGCGGGGGGCGAAAATTCAGGGCGCTCGGCGTGGGGTCCGTGGCGCCCGGCCAGACCCTTCGACGAGGGCGCTGGACGCCGACGCTGCAGGCGATCGTTTCACAGTGGTGATGCAAGGGTATATTCGGTGAGGTGTTTGTTTGCTTCTCATCGATGCGTCGTCGTGCGACATGTGAAGACGGAAAGACGGAAATACGGAATGCTGGAAAGAGTGAAGAAATAATCCAACAGAAAGAGAAAAGCCAAGAAAGAAAGAAAGAAAGAAAGAACGAAAAAGCAAAAAAAAAGAACAAAAGATCGACTGCGTAAACACAAAGAACAGCAGGCCCGTGCCTCTGCGTCCAGCTGGCGTGGCTCGTATCGACCCCAGCGACCCGGATCGGATCGGCAATGTCGTGCATGTCCCCGCAAAAGAAAGAAAAAAGAAAAAAAAGAGGGAAAGAGAAAAAGGAAAAAGAAAAATCTCCACGTGTGGACTACGCAAGCACAGATGCGATCGGGAAAAAAAAAGGAAAATGTATGAAAGTGTATAATGAAAAAGAAAAAAAAAATTAAGATTGATCGTGAAGAGTAAACACAATTAGAGAGGTCGTAAGATGGAGCCAAAATGCAGGGGGGCTCGAGAGAAGAGAGGAAAAAAAAAATGAACAACAAAAAAAAAATACCCGACCATCCATTCCACAACGCCCACCCACCCACACCCGTCGTGTACACGCACACGGCACACGCAGCACATGCACACACCCCCTCTTTCTCGCTCTCCTTCCCATCCGTTTTCGGTGTGCCCCTAGGCAACGCCGCCGTGCCAAACACGCCATTCCCGGCGTTAAGCCCTCGAATTAGAAAAAGGTTAAAAAAAAAACCCGCGCAGCGGAAAAAAGACCGCGCTGGTGACGACGCCGGCGATGACGCCCTGACGCCTCTTGTAGGCCAAGTGCCCTAGACAACAAAGGTCTAGACGCTTATGCCGAGTGGCCGTTGGTGCCGGCCTCGAGGCCAGGCCCGTGGGCGTAGGCAGAGCCCTCGTTGGACTTGGTGCCGTTGAGGCGGTGGCCGCTGCTGCTGCTGCCGGGGGCGCTGCTGTGGGAGGCAATGAGGCCGCTCAGGTTGAGGCCGTCGTCGTCCTGGCCCGGGTTGACCGTCTCGTACTCGAGCACCTTGATCAGCTTGTAAAAGGCGGTGGCCAGCAGGGCGCCCAGGAAGGGGCCGACCCAGTAGATCCAGTGGTAGTGGGTGAAGGAGCGCGTGGCGACGCAGGGGCCGAACGAGCGCGCCGGGTTGATGCTGCCGCCCGAGTAGGGGATGCTGACAATCTCGGCGATGAAGAGGGCCATGCCGATGGCCCAGGGCGCGGCAAAGGTGGCGCGGTGCTTCTCGACGGCCATGAAGAGGATGGTCAGGATCAGCACGGACGTGCAGAACATCTCAATAAAGAGACCGCGCGAGATGCTGACGTCGGCGCGCAGCGTCGTGCTGCACTGCAGCGGGCCCGGCATCAGGGCCGACAGCACGCCGGCGGCGCTCATGCCGCCGAGGACCTGGGCGACGAAGACGACGACGCCGCGCACGGGGCCGACGGCGCCGACCAGGACCAGGCTCAGCGTCACGGCCGGGTTGAACAGGCCGCCCGAGACGCGGAAGAAGACCCAGACGTTGACGGCGAGCGAGAAGCCAAAGCAGATGCAGATGAACAGCAGCTTGGCCGGGTCGGCGGCCAGGATGGCGTTCTTGTCCTGCGTGCCGGCCTCGTTGACGGCCGTGACGCCGCCCAGCGCAAAGAACAGGAACATGAACGTGCCGACAAACTCGGCCAGGCCGGCCACGAACAGGTTCTTGGCCTCGAGCGGGAGCTTCTTTGCGAAAGACATGGTGGCGGTGGGTGGAGGAGGAGGGGGAAGACCAAAAAAAAAAGATTAGTGAAGATGCCAGTGAATGCCAGATGCCAGACTGTCAGACTGACTGCCACCAGAGTCGACGGAGAGGATGCCGTCTGCTTTATACACGGGAACAGCTGCCATGGGTGGGTGGAGAGCACAGCTGGGAAGTGGAGGGGAGGCCAATGTAAAGAGGGGGGGGGGGGTGGTTGGTAGCTAGCTGGTGGAGGAGGAGGGGGGGTAAGACAGGAGGATCTGACACAAAGCGACGATGGCAAGGGAAGTACTCTGCAGTCGGGGGCACGGCAAGCTCAGCTGGCCCGGCCGTACGCAGGCAAGAGGCAGAGGCAGCAGGGGCATCCTGTTTGCGTTACGAGGAGAGTCTGTGTGTGTGTCTACGTGGACGGTATCGTGTGGTCTGGTCGTCTCGTGGTGCAGTGCATGTTGTTTTCTTCTTTCCTTCTTTATTTTTTTGAATTCATTTTTTGAATTCATTTTTTGAGCTTCTCATCGGCCGTCCCCTCCCCTCCGTAGTTATCATCCCGGGAGGCGTGTGCATAGAGACACCCTAGCACCACGTAGCCAGGGCGTGTGAACAAAAGGACCTCGGAGCAAAAAAAAAAAAAAAATCAATAAATCAATAAAAAAAAAAAGAGAGAGCTACCAACGGGCACGCCAAGCCCAGCCGCCGAATGCAAGAGCCGGAACCACTTGTCAGAAGCAGAGAGCAAAAGGCCACAGAAGAAAGAAAAGAAAGATCATCCGCGCCCGCATTGGCCGGCTGTTCCGCCCGCCCCCCGGGGAATTACGAGGATTTTGCTGTCTCTTTCTTCAGCTGAAGGGGCGCCCCAGACACGCAAAGACACGCAAGACAACCCAGAGATTCTTGTTTTTGGGTTTCGCTCGTCTCCCTCGTACGTGCGCCGTCCTGCTGTTTTTCCTCTTCCGCGTGCAGTGCATTCTTTGTTCGTCTCGCCAAGCCATCGAGCGATGGTTCGACGATCTCCAGCTGGCGGCGGGGGGCTGTACCAGACTTGGCCGTCCTTTTCCTGCTTGCTCGGGCGTCGTTGGTGTGTACATGGCTTCGGGCGAGGGACGCCTGCAGCTGAAGTTGCTGGGACCGACCGGCCTGCACGCCGGGCACGACGACAGGGCCGGGCAACACCAGTGGCGACGCCAAGGGATAAAAATAACCCCCCTTTACGCCTTTTACGCCCTTAACGCCCTTTGCGGAGAATTCTCTAGGAATTTTGATTTTTTGGTGTTGTCTCTCGCCATTTCTGCAACGGCCCTGTAGCGTCGTCGTTGCTACCCGTCCCCCGGCTCGTCGTCTTTGTTTTTTTTTTTTTTTTTTTTTTTTTTTTTTTTTTTTTTTTTGTGGGCAGACACGGCGGGGGGGGGGCGGCGGTGGTTTTGGGGGATAGTTGGTATGATACAGTG